>CM040239.1:65548651-66005251 GCA_022545495.1 Chrysanthemum lavandulifolium | reverse complement strand
CATGATCATGACATCACGTACATTTCATATGGACTATGATTAGTCTACATTTCATTGACATCATGTGCATCTCATTAGTACATTCACGACATTTCATTTCACTTTCAACGCGTAATTTTATGTTTAATAATCTTTATCGCGTGAGTTTTTATTTGATTATTTAACCCGTTACTTTCAAAAATGATCCGAGGTATTTTAAACTTACATTTAGTTCATAAAAACTATATTTTTAGTTTTCCTAGTGTTTCAAATTTATTTGGTACTTAAATCGTTAAAGTTTAATTATTACGTCGTTTTCTTAAAAATTATACGATAATTATTTATCACTCAAATTTCACAAGGAAAGTATTTTTACAATTTTTATCACCTCAATACAATCTATTTTAATTTACTAAAAACTTACTTGTACCACAAATTACCATTTACCTTTATAAGTTACATTTTCTACAATTACTTACACTTTCTATACAAATTAAACACAAGACTATACAAGTATATATTTATACAAGAATTAGAAAAAAAAAAAAAAAATTGAGAGACAACCCTCCCCCAAAAACCGGCCAAGGGGAGGGTGTGTATTAATTGTTGGTATGGTTTATGTTTTCTCATAATTCACTTCCCTCAAAAGTCTTATAACTTCAATAATTTCACATACATCTCATTTCTCAAAGTGTTAAACAAAAATATTTTCCTCTCTTCCTTTTTGGGTCTCCATAACCGGCCAAGCATCAAGAACAACCAAGGGATCAAAGTTTTGCAAATCAAGTGTGTTTACAACCTAGTTATATCCTTTTTATGGTTTTGAAATAAAAACCAAGGATATTTAAGTTAATCCTTGTTACCTACACCTCTTCATTATCACTAGTAAGCATGTTTTTATCATTTTCAAGTTTCCTTTTCATTTTCATAAGTTTCTTTTCATTTTTGGAGCTTTTATGCATGTTATGTGATTTATACCATTTTTCTTATGATTTATTGAGTTATATATACAATATGGTCATCCTATAATTATTCCCATGGTATTCTTTGGTATTGATGGTGATTAGGAACCCATGACACCCTAAGAAGGTGTATGGTAGGATTAGATTAGTTTGGAGTTGATTTGAAGGGATTAGAATAGGTTTTGTCCGAGAAAAACTATTTTCGATAACTATATTAAAGGTTCTGTCCTTAATTCGAAATTCTGGAAAAACCTACTGTTGGTACGACATTTTGGCCTTGATATTTAGAAAATATACTTTAAAAGCGAATCCGTGGCCTTTTGAGCGGATAAAAGCGGAGTTATAACGAAGCCGTGGTGAATTTTTAAAGTTTGACGAAGCGTATATTTTTCGAAAATTTCAGCATGCGTTTTACATATTTCGGGTCAAAAGCGAGCCTTAAGCTTCACAAATTATTTCGACTTATCAAAAATATATTAGTTTACTTGATCGAAGCTAAGGACATATTTTACGTGAAAGCGGTTTGAAGCGACAAATATATGCACGTTTTATAAAGTTGCCGTAACTATTATTTTACGAAAAATTATATTATTTTTACGATTCAAGTATTTCATTAGTTGTAAGGGCTATGTTTGCGGCGATTTTAACCATGATGCAAAACTTTTGGAACAAAATGTCTTCTAGTAAAATCAAGTTCACCGGCCATATTTTTCAAAACAAAAAGCCGTTTGTCAAGCGGAGTCATAGTAAATTATTTACGGATGTTCAAACTTGGCGAAACTCATTTTACGCACACAATTAGCAAAAACCACCATCTTTAGCCTTTGATATCTTTATGATCGAGACCTTTTGAATGAAAACTCTGAACTGAAACTTTTAGATATCGATACAAACTTTCCAAAACCGTCGAGTTCGTTCTCTAACGATCGGCGTACACCATTCGACTACTTTTCGAAGCCATTTTGTTGATTTCATGATTTTTCCGACGACATTGTTTTGCGACGAAAAGTGGTAATTTCACCAAAATCATTATAAAACCATTGTAGGATGACATTTTGGCGTAAAACATGTAAAGTCATTTTGAAGGGTCAAGGCGTCAAAAGAGTATTTTCGACGACGAGTAATATTTTCAAAACCGTAAATGGTATAAATAACATCTTAAGTGCATGCATAACATTACATTGCAACTCATGACATATCATATCATTCGTAATAGGTCCCGGTTGACGCATCACATTAAACCTCGGTGTACTCACTTTTGCCGTTATTCGGTTTATCCAAGTGAGTTTTCATAGCCCGTTTACATGCTTTTGATTATTTTCAAACCGGGGAGAATACATTGCACTACATTTTTTTATACGATACCAAGTATGTTAAATTCATTACATTGCTTAAGTTACCGCATTTGCCAATTTGAAAGTCCCATTACTTGAACATGAACCGTTAATCTTTGAGCGAGGATGAGTGGATAGATCTATCGAGGTGGCGCCTCCATCCGGGTTGGTGAATCCCAACCAGGCAAGCGGATGCATTTCATTTGATGGTATTACGGAGTTGTCGGCAAACACTCTGCGGGGGCATACATTATTGAACAGTCTAGTTTGGGGTCATGGGCTTAGAGCAATTGTAACATTATTTTTACGTGTTGGATTGTCATGCATGGTCTATACTTGTGTAGTCGTATAAAACATTTACATAAACCTATGATTTCTCACCAACATTATTGTTGACCGTTTTTAGCAATGTATTTTCGAATGGCGAGGCACGTTCATCATGACATGGTTTAGGGACCTATATTTTGAGTCATGGCGTCGACTTACATTATGTACATTATGGTACTTTATTTCAAAACATCGTTTGGATTTGTAACATATTTGTATTTTCATAAACTTTGTAAACCTTTTGGGACCGATGTTGTACTACGATATGTTTTATGAAATATCCAACGATGTGTTTTAAAGCGACACTTTAGGTCGTTCAATATAACTGTGATGTGGTGCTATGACGGTCAATCCCGAGAATTCCATTCCGGCGCAAAGCAGTAAATTGGGGTGTGACAGTTGGTACGAGCTACGATTATAGAGAACTAGGTTGCATCATTGACCCTAGACTATAGCTACATTATCATAGCATCTCATCATTTCATCATAGTACATGTTCATTTTATCATGCGGATTCACTTACACTTTGTTCGAGATTATTTACATTTATTTCATATCGGTTGTCACAGACATGTCTTGATTCTCACCCTATCACCATATCATCGGACTCTAGCTCGGATGATGTTCCGGTAACCCATCATGGATGATGATTCATCACATTCCGAGATCGTATCTTCCATTGGATCTCTGCGGCCTTCCAGCGATCATGACCGACACCGAGACCGAACCCCCGAGGAGGTGAAGTCGCACCCACACCTCACGTTAGCCCGACTCATAACCCGTTGCTCGCACCATCACCACCACCGGCACTGCTGCCGGCACCATCATCACCATCATCATCATATTTTCTTAGAGATCCTTTACCGCTATCGGACTTGCCGCCCAGCGTGCTCGTTTGATATCCTACACCACCATCCGGCGAGCCCGAGCCACCCGCTAGATTTGAGTTAGGCGAGAGTTCTAGGGCGACTCTTGCGACGACCTTCTATCGAGGCATTAGGGCCCGTATCGATGCTCGGCGATCCAGATTGATAGTTTGTGCGACGGTTGCGAGGCTGCCGGTGAGATAGGATTGAGCCCATCGGCGAGGAGGTCGAGGGTTTGATATTAGGCGGGGTTTCGATAGACTTAGCTTATCGAGTCTTGACATAGGCAGATAGAGGATAGAGAGCATATCACGGAGTTGAGGCGGGAGATGCCGAGTTGTTTGTGAGCCGAGATGACTCGGGATGAGTTTGCGTCGATCGCGGGAGTTATCTTTAGCCCGTGGCGTATTGTTACATTGCGGTCGGATGGATGAGATGAGGAGTTTGGTGGATAGTTTGGTTCTTGAGTTCGCGATCTTGAGGATAGGGCGGTGAGCACCATGAGGTGCCTTATGTAGACTTTGTCATTGTATAGTTTTGACCATTATTATCCTAGTCACAAGGTGTGTGGCGTAGTTTAAAGAACTTGTTGTATTTTGGTTGTTGTACAAACAAATGTATCAAGTAGTGACTCTACTATGTAGGAATGGTTATTATTATCTATGATATCGGTCCATGTAGGCGAAATTTTCATGTATATTATCCACGTGTGTTGTGATTATATTTGTGATATTTCGTTATTGTTCGTTGTGATTCCATTTATCTTTATGCATGTTGTGGTTGTGGATATATTTGTATGATGGTTGTTTCTACTTACGAGTTCTCATGATTGTTTCATCTTGTGATTTTGAAGAGTTATGGCAGAAGAAAGCTACAGTTGAAATGACCCAGCGACAATTCAAAAGTTAGTGAGCGATAGCATTGCTAATGCTTTAAGAGTTGAGCGGAAGCGATTGGCTGCTGCTTCTTCTTGAAGCAATTTCTTCTTTGAAGCCGCTAGGCTATTCACTGCTTGGTAATGCCGGAGGATCGGGGTTAAGAAATGTTCGTACAAAGATTTCAAAGTGGTGAACCCACTAAGTTTCGAGTCTTGAGGGAGCAACGACAATGGTTAGATGGTTTGAAAAGTTGGAGTCGGTATTTTGCTTTATGTTGTCCGGATGATGATAAGGTTAAATTTGCTACAAGTGCTTTACTCGATGGGCGTTGTCATGGTGGAATTCATCGCTCAACCGATTGGTATGGAGAATGCTTTTAAGCTTACGTGGGAGGAATTTAAGAGTTTGGTGACTAAGTTTTGTCCTCGAGCGGAAATCAAAAAGTTAGAGCGGAGTTCTATGAATTGGTCACGATTGGGTATGACATTGACACATACATTCGGAGATTCGAGAATTAGCCGCATTATGCCCGTCGATGGTATCGGATAATGAAAAGTTGCTAGAGGCTTTTATTGGAGGACTTCGAAGTGATTCAAGGAGATGTGACATCATTCGATCCACAAACAATCGAGGAAGCTATTCGAGTGACTCGAAGTTGATGGCACAAGTGGTGAGCGAGGTAAGTACACCACCACTAACGAAACAACAACAACAACCCCAACAACCGTTTCAACAACAATAACCGAGGCAACTACAACAACAACAACAATAGCAACAACAACAAGCGCAAGTGGGATAACACAAGGGGTAGGAATGCTACTCAACAACCACCCAAAAGGCAAGAGGTTGCTAAGGTTTATGCTGCGGGTCAAAAGGAAGGAAAAGGATATTCGGGGGTTTTGCCGAAGTGTAATAAGTGTTTGAGTCACCACAATCCGGGTCGATGTCACGATCCGTGTGAGAATTGCAAGAAAGTTGGTCACCGTACTAGGGATTGCGGCACCAAAAGTTACATGTTTTGGTTGCGGGAACTGGACACTACAAGAGGATTGCAAGAAGGAAAGAATCAAGCAAATCCGAATCAAGGAGGTATGGCTCAAGGAAGGGTTTATGTTATTGGAGGCGGAGAAGATAGGGAAGACCGAATGTCATTACAGTGCGTTCCTTCTCAATAATCGTTACGCTTGAGTTTTATTTGATTCGGTGCCGATAAAAGTTTTGTGTCAATGCATTTGCACCTTTGCTCAACATTAAACCAACTACATTAGACATATCTTACAACGTCGAATTAGCTAATGGTAGCGTAGTTTGCACCAACACCATTGTTCGCGGTTGCACATTCAATTTTCTTAATCATCCCTTCAACATAGACCTCATGCCCGTAGAGCTTGGTAGTTTTGGCGTCGTCATAGGCATGGATTGGTTATCTAAGCATCGCGAAGATCATTGTGATGAGAAAGTTGTTCATCTTCCTACAATGGCGAAACTTTGATTATTAGTGGGGAGCGAAGTGGAGCGAAATTAGTATCATATCGAGTATCAAAGCGGAGAAGTACATTAAGAAAGGTTGTCTTGCTTTCTTAGCCCATGTAACCGAGAAAAGTCGGAGGAGGCGACTTGAAGATGTTCCTATTGTCCGTGAATTTTACGAAGTATTTCCAGGATTTCTGGGACTTCCACCGCACGTCAAGTAGAGTTTCAAATTGACTTAGTGCGGGCTGCACCGATTCTTGCGAGCACCGTATCGTTTAGCGCCATCCGAAATGCAAGAGTTGTCTAATCAATTGCAAGAGCTTCTAGACAAAGGATTCATTAGGCGAGTTCCTCGCCTTGGGAGCACCGGTCTTGTTTGTGAAGAAGAAGGATGGATCCTTCGAATGTGCATAGATTATCGAGAATTGAACAAGTTAACGGTGAAGAATCGTTATCCACTCCCGAATTGATGACTTGTTCGATCGGTTGCAAGGTTCTAGTATTTATTCCAAGATTGATCTTCGTTCGGGTTATCATCGACGAGTTCGGGAAGAGGATATTCGAAAACAGCGTTTAGAACACGTTACGGTCATTACGAGTTTCAAGTGATGCCGTTTGGATTGACTAATGCGGCGGTATTCATGGATCTTATGAATAGAGTTTGTAAGCCGTATTTGGACAAGTTTGTTATTGTGTTCATCGGCGACATCTTGATCTACTCCAAGAGCAAAGAAGAGCACGAAGAGCATTTAAGGGCGATTTTAAGGCTACTCAAGAATGAGAAGTTGTATGCCAAGTTTTGAAGTGTGATTTTGGAACCACAAAGTGCAATTTCTTGGTCACATCATTGATAGTCAAGGACTACAAGTTGATCCATAAAGATTGAAGCCGTGAAAGATTGGGCTACTCCAGCGAATCCTACTGAAATTCGACAATTTCTAGGACTAGCGGGTATTACAGAAGGTTCATCGAAGGTTTTTCGAAGATAGCGAGACCTTTGACCAAGTTGACACGAGAAAAACAAAAATGCAGTGGGGAAAGAAACAAGAAGTTGCTTTTCGGTTGTTGAAGCAAAAGCTTTGCGGTCTTGATTTTGGCACTACCGAAGGCATTGAGAACTTTGTTGTATATTGCGACGCCGCATAAAGGACTTGGGGCTGTTTTAATGCAAAGCGAGAAGGTGATTGCGTATGCTTCTCGACAACTTAAGACTCATGAGAAGAATTACACCACTCATGATCTCGAGTTAGGGCCGTAGTTTTTGCGCTCAAGATTTGGAGACACTACCTCTACGGTACAAAGTGCAGTGTGTTTACCGACCACAAGAGTTTGCAATATATTCTTGATCAAAAGGAGCTTAACATGAGGCAACGTCGTTGGTTGGAATTACTCGGCGACTATGATTGTGAAATCAAGTATCACCGGGAAAAGCCAATGTTGTGGTGATGCTCTTAGTCGGAAGAGAGGCCTAAACCTTTAAGAGTTCGATCATTGGGAATGACAATTATTTCTCCTTTACCATCGAAAATCCATGAAGCACAAGTCGAAGCACTTAAGGAGGAAAACCGACCAAGTGAAAAGCTTTATGGTATGCCGAAAGCGCAAATGGTTTTGTAAAGAGAGCGGATGGAGTACTATGTTTCAAGGATAGAATGTGGGTTCCATTGTATGGCGGAATACGAATTGATTATGCATGAGTCGCATAAGTCAAAGTATTCTATTCATCGAGGATCGGATAAGATGTATCAAGATCTTAAGAAGCTTTATTGGTGGCGAACATGAAAGCGGAAATTGCCGCGTCGTTAGCAAATGTCTTACATGCTAAGGTAAAAGTCGAATACCGAAGCCGTCGGGATTACTCCAACAACGGAAATTCCTCAATGGAAATGGGAGCGTATTACAATGGACTTTGTTCTGAAACTTCCTAAGACATCGGGAGGTTCTGACGCTATTTGGGTAATTGTTGATCGCCTTACCAAGTCAGCCCATTTCATACCGATTAGAGACTTATTCCATGGAGCAACTCACTAGACTTTATGTCAAGGAAATAGTCTCGAGGCACGGAGCACCGATTTCTATCATTTCAAGCGAGATAGTCGATTCACTTCAAACTTTTGGAATTCATTGCAAGATTCATTTGGAACCAGTTAGAGATGAGCCTGACATATCACCCACAAACAAGCGGTCAAAGTGAAAGGACCATTCAAACATTAGAAGACATCTTTGAGGGCATGTGTGATTGATTTTGGAAATGGTTGGGCTAACCATTGCCATTGATTGAATTCTCGTACAACAATAGTTATCACACGGTATCAAGATGGCACCATTCGAGGCACTCTATGGTCGTAAGTGCCGATCACTGTTTGTTGGGCGGTAGGGAGCGCACAACTTCTTGGCCCGAAGTAGTGCGGAAACCACGGAAAAGATCGTTCAAATTCGTGATAGACTTAGAGCGCCGGTCGACGAGAAAAGTTATCACGGATGTTAGGCGCAAGGATTTGGAATTTCAAGTGGGTGACAAAGTTATGTTGAAAGTATCGCCTTGGAAGGCGTGGTGCGTTTAAGCGTGGAAAGTTGAACCGAGATACATTGGACCATTCAAGATTTTGAGCCGAGTTGGTCCGGTAGCTTATCGACTTGATCTTCCGTCGAACTTAGTCATGTGCACAACACGTTTCACGTTTCAAACTTGAAGAAGTGTCTTTCGGACGAATCGCTCGTTATTCCATTGGACGAAGTTCGACGACGACAAACTCAATTTTGTGGAAGAACTGTAGAAATCATGGACCGCGAGGTCAAGCGGTTGAAAGCAGTCGTATTCCTATTGTGAAAGTTCGTTGGAATTCTCGGCGAGGTCTGAGTTTACTTGGGAGCAGGAAGACGGATCGACGCAAGTATCCTCATCTTTTCGCCGACACCGTTACACCTAACAACGATTGAATTCGGGGACTGAATTCCTTTTTAGATGGTGAATGTGACAACCCGTACTTTCAGGTCATTTCTCGACACAGTTCATGTCTCATTATTTCAACATTTATAGTAAACTTGGTTTACTTGTTTCATATTCGCGTAACCTGGGAGGTTTAGCGGCGAATTCATGATCATGACATCACGTACATTTCATATGGACTATGATTAGTCTACATTTCATTGACATCATGTGCATCTCATTAGTACATTCACGACATTTCATTTTCACTTTCAACGCGTAATTTTTATGTTTAATAATCTTTATCGCGTGAGTTTTTATTTTGATTATTTAACCCGTTACTTTCAAAAATGATCCCGAGGTATTTTTAAACTTACATTTAGTTCATAAAAACTATATTTTTAGTTTTCCTAGTGTTTCAAATTTATTTGGTACTTAAATCGTTAAAGTTTAATTATTACGTCGTTTTCTTAAAAATTATACGATAATTATTTTATCACTCAATTTCACAAGGAAAGTATTTTTACAATTTTTATCACCTCAATACAATCTATTTTAATTTACTAAAAACTTACTTGTACCACAAATTACCATTTACCTTTATAAGTTACATTTTCTACAATTACTTACACTTTCTATACAAATTAAACACAAGACTATACAAGTATATATTTATACAAGAATTAGAAAAAAAAAAAAAAAAATTGAGAGACAACCCTCCCCAAAACCGGCCAAGGGAGGTGTGTATTAGTGTTGGTATGGTTTATGTTTTCTCATAATTCACTTCCTCAAAAGTCTTATAACTTCAATAATTTCACATACATCTCATTTCTCAAAGTGTTAAACAAAATATTTTCCTCTCTTCCTTTTGGGTCTCCATAACCGCCAAGCATCAAGAACAACCAAGGGATCAAAGTTTTGCAAATCAAGTGTGTTTACAACCTAGTTATATCCTTTTATGGTTTTGAAATAAAAACCAAGGATATTTAAGTTAATCCTTGTTACCTACACCTCTTCATTATCACTAGTAAGCATGTTTTATCATTTTCAAGTTTCCTTTTCATTTCATAAGTTTCTTTTCATTTTGGAGCTTATATGCATGTTATGTGATTTATACCATTTTCTTATGATTTTTGAGTTATATATATAATATGGTCATCCTATAATTATTCCCATGGTATTCTTTGGTCTTGATGGTGATTAGGAACCCATGACACCCTAAGAAGGTGTATGGTAGGATTAGATTAGTTTTGGAGTTGATTTGAAGGGATTAGAATAGGTTTTGTCCGAGAAAAACTATTTTCGATAACTATATTTTAGGTTCTGTCCTTGTTTCAGTTTTCTGGAAAAACCTACTGTTGGTACGAAACTTTGGCCTTGATATTTAGAAAATATACTTTAAAAGCGAATCCGTGGCCTTTTGAGCGGATAAAAGCGGAGTTATAACGAAGCCGTGGTGAATTTTTAAAGTTTGACGACGAAAGCGTTTATTTTCAGAAAATTTCAGCATGCTGTTTTTATATATTTCGGGTCAAAAGCGAGCCTTAAGCTTCACAAATTATTTCGACTTATCAAAAATATATTAGTTTACTTGATCTGAAGCTAAGGACATATTTTACGTGAAAGCGGTTTGAAGCGACAAATATATGCACGTTTTATAAAGTTGCCGTAACTATTATTTTACGAAAAATTATATTATTTTTCGATTCAAGTATTTCATTATTTGTAAGGGCTATGTTTTGCGATTTTAACCATGATGCAAAACTTTTGGAACGAAATGTCTTCTAGTAAAATCAAGTTCACCGCCATATTTTTCAAAACAAAAAGCCGTTTGTCAAGCGGAGTCATAGTAAATTATTACGGATGTTCAAACTTGGCGAAACTCATTTTACGCACACAATTAGCAAAACCACCATCTTTAGCCTTTGATATCTTTATGATCGAGACCTTTTGACGAAAACTCCTGAACTGAAACTTTTAGATATCGATACAAACTTTCCAAAACCGTCGAGTTCGTTCTCTAACGATCGGCGTACACCATTTTCGACTACTTTTCGAAGCCATTTTGTTGATTTCATGATTTTTCCGACGACATTGTTTTGCGACGAAAAGTGGTAATTTCACCAAAATCATTATAAAACCATTGTAGGATGACATTTTGGCGTAAAAACATGTAAAGTCATTTTGAAGGGTCAAGGCGTCAAAAGAGTATTTTCGACGACGAGTAATATTTTCAAAACCGTAAATGGTATAAATAACATATGAAGTGCATGCATAACATTACATTGCAACTCATGACATATCATATCATTCGTAATAGGTCCGGTTGACGCATTACATTAAACCTCGGTGTACTCACTTTTGCCGTTATTCGGTTTATCCAAGTGAGTTTTCATAGCCCGTTTACATGCTTTCGATTATTTTCAAACCGGGGAGAATACATTGCACTACATTTTTTATGCGATACCAAGTATGTTAAATTCATTACATTGCTTAAGTTACCGCATTTGCCAATTTGAAAGTCCCATTACTTGAACATGAACCGTTAATCTTTGAGCGAGGATGAGTGGATAGATCTATCGAGGTGGCGCCTCCATCCGGGTTGGTGAATCCCAACCGAGCAAGCGGATGCATTTCATTTGATGGTATTACGGAGTTGTCGGCAAACACTCTGCGAGGGCATACATTATTGAGCAGTCTAGTTTGGGGTCATGGGCTTAGAGCAATTGTAACATTATTTTTACGTGTTGGATTGTCATGCATGGTCTATACTTGTGTAGTCGTATAAAACATTTACATAAACCTATGATTTCTCACCAACATTATTGTTGACCGTTTTTAGCAATGTATTTTCGAGTGGCGAGGCACGTTCATCATGACATGGTTTAGGGACCTATATTTTGAGTCATGGCGTCGACTTACATTATGTACATTATGGTACTTTATTTCAAAACATCGTTTGGATTTGTAACATATTTGTATTTTCCAACGATAAAAAACTTTGTAAACCTTTTGGGACCGATGTTGTACTACGATTGTTTTATGAAATATCCAACGATGTGTTTTTAAAGCGACACTTTAGGTCGTTCAATATAAGCATGTGATGTGGTGCTATGATGATCGATCCCGAATTAGAATTCCATTCATCTGCAAAGCAGTGGTAAATTGGGGTGTGACTTTTTAGGGAGGATTGTTAGGAATATTTGTAATACTTAGTTAAACTTGTAATACTAGTAGGTATGTAGTTCCTACTTGTAGTATAATAGTTCCTACTGGCAGGTTTATCGTTCCTGCTGGTGTCATTAGTAATATTGTTTCTACTGGTCGTTCCTACTGTTAGTATAGTTTCTCCTGGTTTAGATATTCCGGGATAAGGTTTAGTTTGTTAGAGTTGAGGATATGCATGAGCTAAATTAGGAAGAGATATGCATAATCAATCTCACACGTTTTAGTAAATGCCGATTAGGGTTTTATGATTATAAATATACCATTCGGCATAGGGAATTGTAACTTAACGAAATAGAAAACATAATTCTCATAGTTCTTTAATAGAAATCCATAGAAGGATCGTTTGTTTTATTAATTCTGTTCTTCTATTCATTTGTGTCTATATTCCACGTAGACAATTTGTTTCATAAAGCAAGAGTCTCTCTTGTGTTTATCTTGTGATTACATAAGCTATTCATCACCCTTAACAGGCTGCAAAGATCTATCTAGAGTGGGATCCAACAACCTTGTGTGAAGGACCCGATATCTAGCCTTGTACCGGATATAAGTGTAGGCGACGTATTGATAAGTTTTGGTTCCACCTTGTGTGAAGGACTCGGTATTTAGCTTTGTACCGGATAAAGTGTAAGCAACGTTGTGTAAGGTTTTCTCCACCGAGAATGGTGTTTGTTAATCTAGTGAAGTAACTCTTGAGTCAGGTACTCGGGGAGTGGAGTAGGGCGAAGAGGAGCTTCGTGACCGAACCACTATAAATTCCCGTGTTGGTTTGTGTATCCTTTTACTTATCGCTTTACTTTTATTATTTCTTTATATTATTGATTGTCTATGTGGTTGACATTTATGATTGTGATGTATACTTGATCTTTTAAGTATTAATATATTCATAAACTATATTTAACACTTTACATATTATGACACGCTCGATCAAGTAAAACAAACCGGACTAATAAAGGTGAAACTTGATTTATAATAAACCATTAATCTTGCGAAATCTTATGTGATATTAAGGGGTTGGCCTCACATGCCATAATGCGTTAAATGCATCCTCGTGTCTAGATTAGAAAATGAAATGGTTTATACTATATTTAATACAAAAGTTTTAAGTTTGAAACGGAAACATATTCACCCCCCCTACGTTTTTCACAATTGGTATCAGAGCGGGTTGGCTCTAGTATTTAAAACAAATGGTTTTCAAAACGAGTAAGGTCTTTTATCAAATTTTTGGTGAAGTCAAGCATAATATGAAAAGTGTTTTGTTGATTTTTTTCTTTGAAGTTTTGTTGTTAGATATCTCATTACTCAAGCTTGAACAATAGTTAAAATGGGTAATATAACTTGACTAAAAAGTCTAAAAAGGTTAAACCTTTTCGTCAGGTCAAAATATGTATTTTTGTAAATCTCTGTGCGATCCACAGATCCCTTTGTTATCAAAGGCCGGATTCCTTTTGGAAGGGATCCGGCGGATCCGTCTGTGCAGAGGACAGCTTTGGTTAAATCTCAAAAATTCATAACTAATTAACCGTAAGTCCGTAGAAGTCGTGCCATCTATCGTTTGAAAGGTACTTAAGTCTACTTTCATATAAAAATGAGTTCATAAACTGATTCAAAACAAAAATTTATAAAATCGTTGATCTATAATAGAAAGTCATTTTTTGGTCATAACTTTTGCACAAACTTTTGGTCTAATTGGAGTCGGATGTTTTCGTCTTTGAATAATAGTGTGTCTTCTTTTGAAACTAAGGTTTTGTCATATTCATAAATATAAAGGAAACTAATCAAGCTTGGTATACAAGTTTATATTTAACACAAAGCGATGAAAAGAACTTTCGTATGCTATGCTAAATGATTAATTGTCTTACCTCGCATTACTTGATCATTTGCTTATCTCAAATAGTTTTTGTGCCTGTTTGTTTGAGTAACATATGTGGTTTCCTCACCTTGCTATTTATTCTCTTGTTTGTCAATTTAGTAATATGTTACTAATCAATGTGCTATTTGAAGGAGTGTTTAGGATAACATCTAATTGTGTTGAAAAAGTTATTTTAAATGCTTAGATAAGTCATATAAGTTGAATAATGTTTAAAACATGTAATATACTAAATGACTTCTTGTTCAATTTTTCATGTGTGCAACATAAGTGTATTATGTGCTTATATGATTTCTTGATTTCATCTTTTCTTGTGTCGTTTTCTGAAACAATAAGAATGTACATCGGATTATAACCTACACTTGTGTTGATAATGTACTTTCCCGTTTTCTTTTCCATGATTGCTTTCCAAGCTTCATAGTAGGATTGACAACTTGATTATTTCATCCGAGATACTCAAGTAAATTATTTTGCAACGCAAATATAACTGGTCATATCCGAAAATCCAAACTCGAGCTTTCCAACAACATATGTTGAACTCGCTCATCCAACCATTTTTCTTCTCCATATGGACCTTTTTAAATTTTAAACATGACACCTTCGTCACCTTAGTTGTTATGCATTTGCATCAGGCATAATATTAATAAAATGAAGCAAAGTATCATCATTGTTACTCTTCGATAGGCCATTGTAGGAATATAAATTTTCCTAACTTGAGAATGAATATCGGAGAACTCATTGCACTAGAAACTTAAATTGACCTAACGGTTGAATTGCTTCCTTAAGAGAAGTTGGGTATGTTGAATCACCAGTAAAAATGGTCGTGTTTAGCCGTAATTGAGCACCACTAGTAATATTCTCATATTCATTCTCTCACCTGAGAAATCTTTACTTCTATGTTTTCCTAAAGTAAGTTTACAATGGAAATAATTTGAGTTGTCTTAGGATTACTAATCAAACAAGTTGTAAAATTGATTTTTCTTTTGTTAGTCAATCATAACCACTTGCCTCATCAAGCGATTATCTTGCTTTGATCGAGAAGAGCTGCATGACTTCATGGATGAAGTTCATTATATGCTAATCACAATCCGTAATGACTATACATAGTTCATTGCTTCCGTTGACCAAAACAACCTTCTAAACAATTCACTTTCTTAAGGATATATATACATGTGTTTCTTACTCTTCAATCCAACACACATGTAAACATCTCTTAGCTAAAACCAACTCACAAAACCGTACTTGCTTCAAGCCTTTCTAAATCCGACACTTACTCTTATAAACACAACTCCTTCATCTCCACAAACAACAACTCCACCTTCTGGATCTAAATGTAGTCTAGATTGTCCTAAACTAGCACCTCACAACTCTTTTGTCTTGAACACCATCATGTGCTCTTTTCTTTCGGGACACATACCTTACACACCATTGTTAGTGCAAATGATTTACTAATCTAGACCGTAAATCTGTTTTGAGCTTCTTAAATAGTTCTTGTTAAGTTTGCTAAGCCTCGGTATTATTTGTGAGCTCGATCTCATTTGATTGCCTATATGTTATTTCTACATGCACTCTTTGCTATGCTTAACTTGTATACATGTATGCTTGATGTAGAAAATATTAGTTTTGAAATTTGATAAGTAAGTTGCATTTTACGACCTTACTGTGAAGATTTCTGTCTTAATAGCCGGATCCCCCAGTTATAACTGGCCGGATCCCTTGTGGGAAGGATCCGATGGATCCGGGTGGACAGAAACTAGTTTTATGCCTCTTAGCATCACCTTCACCTTCCAGACCTTATTGGACTAGTTAAATATGCTATATTAGGATCACTTAAGTTGTTCTTAGGCTCAGTAGATCCCACATTCATTCATGGATGACTTAGGATCACATTTAATGTGTTTTTGATTTTTCGTTACTTCAAAACTCACCATTTTATGCTCCAATGTTTTCACATAGCATCCCTCACCTTAAACCATATTCTTATATTTATCTCATTTTTAACAAATAGATTTTACTCATTTTGACCTTAAAATGCTTTAAAATCTTGTTTTTCAATTCTTATAATTTTTAAGAAATTTTCTAAATTTTCTTTTAACCACCATCTGGTTCTTATAATCATTCACCATCCTCAAAACACTTAGTGTCATCCATGATCACTCATTTGTGTTTCTAAAACTCCATTTTCCCCACAAAAGTCATCATTGACTAACCCCACTCATTAGTCTTGACCACTTAGGTCTCATGCCATGTAAGACACCTTGATAGATAGACTAACTTAGGATATGTAGGTACTAGACCTTTCTAGAACCCAATCATCTCCTTTTCACCTCATCTGTTAGCCGGATCCCTAGCCTAAAGCTAGTCGGATCCCTCTAGTGGGGGAACAGGTGGAACCGGGCAAACAATAGATGTATTATCTCTTGAGATAATAATTTCAGATTTTATTTTTCCACTCAAACACTTGCTCAACACATAGGATTACCAATTTCTAATGGAAGAAGAAACTTTATGCTTATAAATGAGTTCCATATATGTGATTATTTATGTGTCCTCTATTGTCTCCATGATATTATGTGAACAATTTCTCCGTTTGTATAATTTTTTTTCCTTTTGTACTAACTCATTTGGATTTTTGTAGGTTGACAAAAGTCGATTTCATTATCAAGTCAAGTTGTGCTCATTCGCACATTTTTCATATTCCTCATCTTGCATCATCGTCACCATCTTCCTCCATTTCTGTCACTACTCACAAAGTCATCATGTCTACCACCTCAAGTACTTGATTAACCAACAAGGTCAATCTTAGTGAAAAATCCTTTATTGAGTCATCAACCGAGTCAACAAAAAGAGTCACCTTGATACCTTTCATCACCATCCCTTGCTACTCTTGAGTCATTTTCTTACCTAGTAAAACTTGACCTCTCATCACCTCTACCACAACTTCCATACCTTTAAGTCATGATGATGATTGCTATCATTATTACCATGTCCCAGGTCTAGTTCATGAACTACGTGATGAAGTACGTTTCATGTTCTACCACATCCTACTTGTGTCAACCACAACCTCAAACCACAACCTACTTGTGTCAACCACATCCTACAAATGTCTCACTACCACTAAAATTCATGGTCGCTCAACCATCCTCCACAAACATCTATGTTGTCAAAAGCCAAGTGAATTTCGTAATGAAATGCGTCTCATCCCCAAATAAATTTGTTCTTACCTTGAACAACCTTACAACCTCTAAACCAACCACGATGATGCAAGTAGTAGGATAATTTTTTTTTACACTAATCCTTTCTTTGTAGGTTCATATATATACACTTTGATGTGTATGAAATTCTCGTCTATGGACGAAATTTAACACTAATTGTTTCTTTGTAGGTTCACTCATATACATGGTTTTGTATATGGCACACTTGTCTCCAAACGAGGTTTACCTATTTTTTTTGTAGGTTCTTCTTGACGCCCTCGAGCAACGGGAGCTTCCGTCGAGCATCTACAAAGTGCATCACATGACTTACTCGTCCAAGGACGAATATATTTTTTTCACTAATTTTTTGTTTTGTAGATTTTCAAAACACACCAGGAGCACTTGACGCCCTCAATTAAGGGGAGATTTCGTCAAAGAAAAAACATTGCAAATTTTTAATACTTTTATCTTAGCCTTCCTAAAATACCTGTTCCCTTTAACAAGGGAGAGCAACCGTCAAGGAGGAGCGTGCACACATTCATTCTTCAAAATTCCTTTGTGTTTTGAAAAAAGGGAGATTTTTTTCTCATCATATAGTTTTTTTATTTCATTCCACAACACTAACCTTGATGTAGGTTAAGCCTCAAAATTTGATCCTATATCCATTGGCAACAATGGATATAATTCAAATGATCTTTCTATGTATTTTTTTTCTTTGTGTGATTCTCTAGGTTCCTCTTAAAGGCGAGATCACAAACTCTTGAAACCGTGCAAGCTCAAGGTCATGAGTTGCTAAGCTTCGTCATCATCAAGAACAATGAAGTGAATCTTGTTGATAAGTCTTCTCTTCCTCCATTAGTGTTTCGTGTTGAAGGTATTGGAGTGGTGTGCCAATGTGTACAACAATGGGAGCAATAAGGTGTTTTCAATTTAACTTCACTATGAATGATACAAGCTTGATATTCTTGGGAGAAACGAAGTTTAAACTCCAAGGACACACCCTTTTTGTTTCGACAAAATGGGGAAAAGAGAGTAAACGGAGAAGGTAATGTAAAGGAAGTACGGACACAAGTAACTTTGCCATTTTGCATATCCATTACGTTTACATATATTTTGTCATCATCAAAAAAGGGGAGATTGTTAGTGCAAATATTACGAAATTTAATCTATACAGTCTTATTTGTTTTGTTGATGACAAACATATAACTTGTAATACATAACGTAAAATGTATAAGTTACTCGTAATATTATTTTGTCTCAACATTCTTTCAACACATCTTGACGACTCAAGTCCTTGTATGCTACAAAACATGTTCGTACATGTTTGTTATGTTGCGTTATGATCAAACCCCTAACAAACCATTAAACATGTTTAGTTAAATAGTTTATATAAAACTAAAACCATTTTTATAAAACACTTAAGTAATCTTGGTTACTTACATTTTATAAAATACATAAACAAAAGTAAATATTTTGGGTAAATACCATGATCCATAACCCATGCCCATGACCCATTGCATGACATCATGCATGAAATCATGTTGGGTAAACCCCATGACCCATGACCGAAAGTCCATGACCCATGACACAAAGTCCTTAACCCATTGTCTAGATACATTGTATCTTGTTGGGTACCCATAACCCAAAGTCCATGGCCCATGGTTCATAAACCATAACCCAAGAGCTGGATTCCATAACCCAAAATCCATATTTCACCCAGATGGTCGGTTCTGCCGGATCCCTTTGGGTTAGGCAAGCGGATCCCATTCAGAAGGGATCCTTGGGGCAGAAACTTTGTTTGTCTATAAATAGCAAACCATTCTTCTTTGTTTCTTGCACATTTTCACAAACTTTCTCTCCACCATTTCTAACATATTTAGATCAGTAGGAAACATGTAAAACACCCTCATCTCATATGATCATAATGCTTCTAACTTTCATTTGTTGTAAGCATACTCCCGAAGTGATCCTCCAAAGCAAGCCTAGAGATCTTGCATCCTTACCTACTGAAGTGATCCTCCATCACAAGCATACAAGCACATGAAGATCTTCTACAACAAGCTTGGAAAACTTGTCATCTTCATTCATGGAAGACTAACTACATCATGCTTTGTGTTCTTGATGTTTGGTTTTGGATTTCATATCCATTAGACACATTATCTTGGATCTTGCTTGTGTCATCTTCTTGTATCTATAACTAGATTAGATGGTTTATGTGTTTGTGCCATAAAACACAAGGTTTGTTATGTTGGGCCACAAAACGAATGTGTCATAGATGTGTCGTGTTGGTCGGGTAGTGGTTCCTCCTTTGTAATGGAACCCGGTATCTAGCCTTGTACTGGATAAATTGTAGGCGACGTAGTGATAAGGTTTGTTTCCACTTTATGTGAAGGACCCAGTATCCATCCTTGTACCGGATAAAGTGTAGGTGAAGTATTGATAAGGTTTGGTTCCACCTTGTGTGAAGGACTCGGTTATTTAGCTTTGTACCGGATAAAGTGTAAGCAACGTTGTGTAAGGTTTTCTCCGCCGAGAATGGAGTTTGTTGATCTAGTGAAGTAACTCTCGAGTTGGGTACTCGGGGAGTGGAGTAGGGCGAAGAGGAGCTTCGAGACCGAACCACTATAAATCCCCGTGTTGGTTTGTGTATCCTTTTACTTATCGCTTTACTTTTATTCTTGTTTTATATTGTTGATTGTCTATGTGGTTGATGTTTATGATTGTGATGTATACTTGGTCTTTTAAGTATTAATATAGTCATAAACTATATTTAACACTTTACATATTATCACATGCTTGATCAAGTAAAACAAATCGGACTAATAATAGTGAAACTTGATTTATAATAAACCATTTATAACAAATCGGAATATTATGTGATAATAAGGGGTTGGCATTACATGCCGTAATGCGTTAAATGCATCCTCGCGTCGAGATTAGCAAATGCAATGGTTTATACTATATTTGATACAAAAGTTTTAAGTTTGAAACGGAAACGTATTCACCCCCTCTACATTTTCCACGACATCCTTGGAATCAAGATCTACATAGATAGATCTAAGCGGTTAATTGGTATTTGTCAAAGTGCATACATTGATAAAATCTTAAAAAGATTTCATATGGAGAATTCCAAACGAGGAAGTATCCCAATGCAAAAGAAACTGTTCTTGATTAAGACTCAAGGTCCCTCTACACCAGAAGAGGTGAGACGCATGCAAAAAGTTCCTTATGCCTCGGTTGTAGGATCTATTTTGTATGCGGTGAGATGCACTAAGCCTGATGTTGTGTTCGCTTAGAACCAAACTAGTCGACTTCAACGAAATCCAGGAGAGTGTCACTGGACTGCTGTGAAGAACATTTTGAAGTATATTAGGAATAATAAAGATATGTTTCTTGTTTATGGTGGTGATCTCTAAAGGGAGCTCAGAGTTACTTGTACACTGATGCTGGATACGAGACTGACGCTGACGATACAAAGTCACATACATGATACGTTTTTGTTTTAAAGAGGCAACGTAGACTAGAAGAGTGCTAAACAGAGCACTACTGCAATTAGGGGTGTTAATGGGTTTATCGGGTCGGGTTGAATCGGGTTTTGAGTTTTTTAAAAGTGACCCGCAACCGGATTCGGGTGGAATTCAGGTCGGGTTATACCGGGTCGGGTGATTCGGGTTATCGGGTCAAACATCAACATATTAGATTAATTAATATAACTTTCTAAAATGTAGATAATCATAAAGAAAAGTAAGTTTAATGGTATATTTGGCAAAAACATATTTCTGGTGTTGGTGCTGGTGTTGATGTTGGTACTGGTGTTGTTGCTGAAAGAGATTAAAATTGTAGTTTTTTTTGTAGTTTTGTTTGCAAACTAGCTGTACTTTTAGATTAAAAGTGTAAAAGGCATAATTTGTGAAAATAATCTCCATAATCTTTTAAAAACTATACTTATTTTTTTTTTAACTTATTTTTCCGAAATAGTCCACAATCTTTGTCACTCAAACAAAGATTAATTTTTTTTTACCAAAGCTTAGTATTCAACAAAATAATCTTAAACCTTCATAATCTTTCACAATCTCTCGCGTCAAATATACCCTAAGTAAGTTGACTACACTAAAATATGCAAGTTAACTAACATCAAGATACAACATATATATATATATATATATATATATATATATATATATATATATATATGTGTGTGTGTGTGTGTGTGTGTGTGTGTGTGTGTGTGTGGGCACCAAAATTACATCTTGTAAATGCATTTGATCAATCAAGTGATGTGCAATTAGCTGTTAAAAAATGAAGGCATAATTTCATGTATATCCTTGTAAATTTCAAAAATTACATATATATCCTTTTTACCAGTTTTTGATGCATAAAGTACAATGCTTTTAATGCATTAAAAGGATATATATGTAATTTTTTAATTTTGCAAGGATATATATGTAAATGCCCCTAAAATGAAATATGGCACCAATGCACCACAACAAAAATATGTTTGCCTCATAGAATGTATTAGCAACATTTTTTTAGCTCATATTTATAGCATTTATATATATAAATATTTTAGGGTCAATTGCATATATACCCACTAAAACTTGCATATTTACATATATACCCAAAACATGCTTAAAATGCATTGTACATCATGCAAAAAAAACTTGTATTATGGGAAAATATGCAAGTTTTAAAGTTTTAGTGGGTATATATGTAATTCCCCCAATATTTTATTTGGACCATTAATAGTGAATGACGAAAAGTCTAAAGTAGTTTAAAAGATGTCGATCGAGATGTTTGCGTATTACACCATTTCGGAAGAAAAACAATTAGCAAAAAAGAAATATGAAGACTCGAACCAGTGACTTGTACGTTATAACTAAAAGCCTTAACCACTTTCAAAGTACCAGATTACCGGTAGCCATTCAGATATAAGCCTTAACCACTTTCAAATTACAATTAGCCATTCATATATGAGTTAAGATATAATGAAGCTAATATATAAGAACCTTTCAAATTCCCGCTATGCAGTAGCCATTCACACTTGACAGTAGACACCACTGTAGCAATAAAAAAATTAAATATTAATTTTCGGGTCTTATCGGGTTGACCCGATAACTCGATATCATAAAATATTTAACCCTAACCCAAACCGATAACATTGTCGAGTTATCGGGTTCAGTCAAACAATCGACAATATTTTAAAACCCATTTAACCCGACCCGATAAGCCTTATCGGGTTCGAGTTCAGTTTGGGTCGGTCAACCCTACCGACACCCCTAACGTAATGTATTCTATAGAAGTTAAGTACATAGTCGCTTTAGAAGCTACAATAGAAGTTGTTTAGATAAGAAAATTTATTTCTAGGCTTGGAGTCGTTCCCACTAATAAAGAGCCTATGGAGATGTATTGCGACTATTATGGCTACCTGTAATCATCGACAATGAATTTGAGTTTAGAAATGTGCCAAACATTATCGAAGGAAAATTCACTATCCTCGAGAGGTTATCGAAGAAGGTGACATTCAACTTCTCAAAGTTCACTGAGATGACAACATAGTCGATCCTTTTACTAAGGCATTACCTTTTACCAAACATACTGATCATGATAGGAGTATTGTACTTCGTCCAACTAGTAGTCTCATGTAGATCTATTATTTTTAGTATTTGGATAATAGGATGTTTAAACAGTTTTTATTTTGATGAATTAATATATGTAGTATGATTGTTTTTATTCATATATTAACCGTGTCTTATATTTTCATGTTTAAATCCATGAGTAATTTGTTTACTCTAAATTTGTCCATTGTCGATCAAACATACGGGAGTATTGTTGAATTAAGACAAATGTGAACGATTTGTAATATTCATTGCTAATGAATAATAAAAGATGTGTCCGCCAAACTCATATGTTATCCATGTGCTATGGATATTGGACTACCCTAAACCTACGAGAATTCATTTTATGGATCGACATCATTGAGTGAATCTCGCAAGTGGTTATATTTCTCATCCTTAGGCTTGAGATCCAGGTAGGACTTGCATGTGTGGATATCACTTTCTTTATATAATTAAATGTTGTCCTGAATCATGTAGTTATAAAGGCTATTTTCAGAAGTGATGTGAAGCACATGAATAACACGTGCAGTCAAAATAGAATTTGTTCCTTCGCGTGTTTTCTGGAGTTAGATACTACTGGGCCACTCATTGAATCGATAAGATGTTTGCATGACGTGCCCAAAGTAAGTCAAGATGAATCTTGTTTACGTTTGGTAATCTTGACTAATATCTTAAACGAGAAACAAAATAATTAAACATTATGGAATGACTTTGATCTATACACCGAGGGTACACTTTTATTAATGTAATTCATGTATTTATGGTAAATATATTAATTATATTAATTAATAGTTCACGAAATGATGAACACGACAAGTAATTGGATTGTTAGACGATTTAATTAATTAATGGACTTAACAAATAACAAGTAATGGACTAGTTATTTGTGTAAAATCCCAAACGCATGAGTAACCCATGAGAAACCCATGGTCGGTCAAAACTAAGGAGGTCAAGGAATTAGAGTTTGACTTGGACTCAAGCTAGGTTTAGGCTATATAATGAATCCTTTGATTCATTATATGTAATCTTCCTAAACTGAAAGCAAAATTATTTTCCAATTTCTTTAGTCCAACCGATTGGCAGACAACCCAAACCCTTAGGGTTTTGTCAACCAACATTCGAGAAACAAAAAACCGTGTGTTTCATTGTTTGATTCGTGAACTAGAATTAACATTCAAGCTTTCTACCGTGACGTGTAGTGTGAGAATCCTTAGAGGCTACACATTTTAGTAGCTTGAAGTGTTTTGTATAAACCAAGAAGAATCCAAGATATGAGCTTGTTCAACCGTAACAAGAAAAAGAGGTTAGTAAACTATGTGTTTATGTTTTAATACATGTCGTCATTCGGATCCCTTTGGACGTTCTTTTCGATACGTACTCGTGATATAATATAGTTATATGATCATTAAATCCCAACAACTTCACCTTAATATGCTTTATTCATACAACCTACAAAACATGTCAACTATAACACATAAGTTTTCGCTTAGTCAGTAACCGGCATATGACATGATATCATATACACATCATCACATTAGCATCATAAATATCCAAGTTAATCCCATATGGCTATTATCAATTTACACATGCTTCATTAGCACTATAACAACTTTCATCACTTCATAACAATATAAATCATTCATATATAACCATATTATATGAATGAACCATACAACTCATACATGCTTAACACAAGTCAATCATCAAAGCTTATTGACATAATCAAATACTTACCTTATGCCCTTGACACTTTTAGTTAAAACACATAATACGATAAAATATATATAGCACATGTTATAATCCCAAGTTACTTACCTTGGCTTCATAGCTATTTATACAAGAAACCTCATCATCATCAACTCTTGATTCTTAGTCAATAATCATCACAACATTTAACATATCTTTAACCATACAAAATAAAGGGTTGCAAGGCTATTCATACCTATAAAATACATATGATCATATCTTGATCATATGTGAAAACCCCAAAATTCATTAATTAATCATTACCCTTTAAAAGGACTTCACCACGAGCATAATAACATCATTACTTTGCTCTAAACCAATTTACCAAAAAAAACCCTAAATTTTTATTACAAATTTTTATTAACGTTGAAAACATCCATGCCAAAGGTAGTTAAGTTTTTTTCTTATATATTTTTCGTCCTGAAACTTTGCTGTTTTACGGGTTTGAGGTAATTTTAATTCAAGGCTACATTATGTCATTAAGATGTTACATTTGTCAATATTGTATTCCAAACTTCACAATAACAGAGGTAAAGTCGATACTAGAAGCAGGAGCAACAAAGTTGGGCTTGGGCAATACATCGCGCCGCAAAAGTTGCACTTTGTCAACGGCCATTTACGGTTTGATTCTCAGCAATCATTAGTCTTAATATGTTGTTAGGTAAGCCTCATGTTACATCAATAGAACATCCGCAACATAATCCTATACTCCTCTTACATCTATTCTTCGCAGTTTTTTTTTTTTTTTTTTTTTTTTTACCAAGACTATAGTAATCTCACATCTCATCCGATGTTGAGACGGTCGATGTTCGACTTTGTGTCCACCGCAAGATGCCCAATCCGAGTTAGGACGTTAGATTCCCGAGTAAGTCTTAACCAGTTAAGCATATCTATCATTGGATGCACACAATATCCACGTGCATACCTTTGAAAAAGATTTCTTGTGATACTTTTTTGTTAGTTTAGTGAATACCCCAAGAATATTAGTTATGGAAGTGCATATTCTTGCCTGAATATTTGGATTCGTCAACGATACTATGCATCCTAACAACGCTTTGTGTTACATTCGTTTGGAGTTTTGACTATTTACCTAGTGAGTCTTTTTTTATAGGGTGAAGGTTGAATATACGTAACAAACTTTCTCAAATTTACCAATATACGTAACATACTTATTTTAATCTCCGCATATGCAATATACTTTCAAATCTTTACCAATATAGGTAATATTGACAGGTTATCACTTTAAAAAGTTACAATAATGGTCCCTGCCGTTTGCGTTGGATTTCACCGTTAGTCCCTTGACATTTTTCACTTAAAAAGTTATAATAATTGTCCCTTTGGTTTGATTTGACTTTTACCGTTAGAAAACGTGCATATATTCATGTAAAAACATATATAAAACGTGTATAAAACGTGTAAAAACGTGTATAAAACATATATAAACTGTGTATAAAACGCATATATTCATGTAAAAACGATATAAAGACGTGTGTAAAATACGTGTATAAAACGTGTGTAAAATGTGTATAAAAACGTGTATAAAACATGTAAAAATCATGTATAAAATGTGTAAAATGTGTATGAAACAGATGAAAGTCAAAGGACTAACGGTAAAATCAAACCGTATAAAAACGCATAAAATCGTAAAAACGATATAAAAACGTTTTAAAAGCGTGTATAAAACGTGTAAAATGTATATAAAAATGTAAAGAACGTGTATAAAACATGTAAAAACGTGTATAATAACGCGTAAAAACGATATACAAACGTATATAAAACGTGCATAGAATTGTGTAAAAACGATATAAAACGTTTTTAAAAGCGTATATAAAACGTGTGAAAAACGTACATAAAACCGTGTATAAAACGTAAAAAGTGTATAAAATGTGTAAAAATGTATATAAAACGTGTGTAAAAACATGTTTAAAACGCAGATAAAAAGCGTGTATGAAAAGATGAAAGTCAAAGGACTATCGGTGAAAGTCAAAGAAACCACATGGACCATTATTGTAACTTTTTAAGTGAAAAAAACGTCAAAGACTAACAGAGAAAGCCAATAAACGGCAGGGACCATTATTATAACTTTTAAAGAGTGAATCATCCATATTACGATATTGGCAAAGATTTGAAAGTATATCTGATGTGGAGATTAAAATAAGTATGTTACGTATATGGGTAATTTGAAAAGTTTATTACGTATATTCAAATTTTTCACCCTATTTTATATGTAAGTATGTGGCTTTTATGAGTTTTTATGCCGACTTTCTAGTAGTTTTGCTTTTGAAGTTACTTTAGCAAGAAAATAAATCAAGGACGTTCAACTATTGAATAGAAGAATTTTGAGCAAAACATGCTGAAATGGAAGTCTTATAATACCCGTAACAATTCCATTGAACAAATGTCTTTATAGCGTGGATGTACCGTTTGACTTTGGGCCATTATATTTTCTTTGTTCATAACTGAACTTATTATTGGACAAATTGAAACCAGTTTCACATTTATGCAGAAAATCAATTTTTCAGAAAATTCATCACGAGCCTGTCTTGGCTGCAAGTATTCAGACGTCAAATATAATTATTTTTATTTTAATAGATAAAATACAATAAGTAGATAACTTTCGTTTGATATATTAACAACCCACTGGTACGTTGTTGTTTAAAATTTATTGGACAACTTGAAACCAGTTTCACATATATGCAAAGAATCATTTTTTCAGAAAATTCATCACGAGTCTATCTTGGCTGCAATATTCAGATATCAAATTATCTTATTTTAATAAATAAAATACAATATAGATGACTCTCATTTGAGTACTAATTAACAATCACATTTATTTATATTAAAGAATAAAATCAGTCAGAACTTGTACACCATTTTTAAATAAGACCCTATAAACTATTGCAACATAATTATAAAAATTCGATTGATGATGATATCATATCTTATATATGTTGTTTTATAATCATTAAAACAAGATTTAACCCCTCGAGCTGTTAAGCGGCCTTCCAAACTCGATACCATGATTCAAATTTAAATCTTTGGTAGCCCTTCGTCTTGTGGTTGTCTAAACTTAATCTTTTATTTTTCGAGTTTGCTTCTTGTGAATGAGAATCTCTTAGCTTTGTCCGATTAACATATGTGACGGTTGACTCAAATCGACAAGTCTAGTTTGCCGAATATAGCACTTGGGAGATAACAATATCTGCAACAACTAGTATATATCGTTTATCTATACTGTAACATAACATTTGGTTTTATAAGTTTTATCTTCGTTTGAAAATATGAATGTACGACTTTCTTCTTCTTCTTTTGTAATGAAAAATAATGTAGAGTATAGTACTTGTCGTATGACAAATGGCAATTAAAGCAATAAATGGAGTTCAGGAAAACGAAGTCAATGTACCAAAAGGCAGCTTTGGTCCATATACGACTTAAAATTAGCTTATTTTGTTAGAATTTTGTTAATTTGACATTTTTGGCCCTAAAAAACTCCAAGGTCAAAGCTATAATTGAGTAACTTATTTTTATCGAAATTATGTATATGAATAATGATAACATATCTATATCTATATCTATATTAATTATAATGCACGAAGACATCTTCTTCTTAATTTTAAGACATACAAGAAATAAAGCATGGTTTACAACACTTTAATGCACCCAATTTTCAGAATTACAAAAAGTAAGCATATTGTATAACAAAATAAAACGTGGTGTCATTTTAAAACCAAAATTCTATCAAACAACACTAATGTTATTAAAAACACCGATTCACCAAAAATTACAATCATTTAAGCACAATGTATAATAGTCGCAAACAATTTTAAGATTTACAACAAAATAAGATAGTGACAACAAAATAAGATGATGTAATTTTCAGACTTACAAAATTAATGCTATTAAAGTTGTCAATATTATTAATGATTATAATAACTACTACTTACAATTCAAGAAAAAAACATAGTGTACAACACTTTAATGCACATAATTTTTAGACGACAAGACAAGAAGCATAACAGACAACAAAACACCACATTAATGATATTTAATGTAGTCAATTATTTAACCGGTCAATAAATACAATTAATACGCTTATTAAAACACCCTTACATAAGAAATAC
Organism: Chrysanthemum lavandulifolium; assembly: GCA_022545495.1. NCBI lineage: Eukaryota > Viridiplantae > Streptophyta > Magnoliopsida > Asterales > Asteraceae > Chrysanthemum > Chrysanthemum lavandulifolium. Next base: position 65,976,732 of record CM040239.1, on the reverse strand, counting down.
AAATTATCAAACATATTGTACAACCAAATTAAACACAATTCATCGCATTAAATTTCACTATTACAAATAATAAAGACATTATACAATATTCAAGCTCGAACAGACAACGGGCAATGGGCTTGAGCCCGAACGAGCGGACCAACGGGCTCGAGCCCGAGCAGACACGGTTAAGCGGGTTCGAGTTCGAGCAGCACGCGCTATAATGAAATTCTTGATATCCGTAAATTTATTGTTAAAAAAAACATAATAAACTAAAATACATTATTCATCGAAAAAAATTATTTCAGGGTACCCGCGCGTCTGCTAGTTAATATTAATGGCTCAAGCCCACTAATTACACGCTCGAATCAAGTCTATCACCAATGCCAATCAACACTTGATAAAATTCCGGCTTAAATCCCACGCCACGTAGAGCCTGTAAAGATCTCTTAGGCCTGACTGAGTAAGACAGTACTACTACTCCCCAACCGTTACTAGCGGTTAAGATGTACCATCTGACACCGCACAGTGGAAACGCACGACAAGCACCACTACGCAGGAGCTAAAGGACGAATGACATCTGTCCTCCTTGTCTGCTCCCGGATGATCAACATCTGGCTCTCTAGCAGCCGTTGATCATCTTCCAAGGGTTTATCTCTAAACCCCACAAGCTTCTCTATAAAAGGAAAGCAACACACACAATCACATAAGTTTTCACACACTTTGACAAATACTGTCTCACAACAGTGCAACATGGTTCTTGTTTAAGTGTTACCCGAGCTTCTTGATCTATATCAATCTCATTAGGTCCTTACTATTCAACACGAAAAAATAAACGACAAAACCATTCTCATCTCATCTCTAAACTGATTTACATACCATACGTAACCTACAATAGGAATAACGTACTCGATTCTAGAGCATAAAATAAATAATTTTGATGACGTGACCGTATAAAAAATTACCTCCGCCACATCAACAAAATTATTTTTATTGATACATTCTAAAGAGTAAATTATTCATACTGATAGTTAAAAACAAGTTAATATGCATATATCTGGGAAAAAAATTATGTTACTTATTTATTTATAACCTTCACCTTTAATCAAGCATGATATACAATCATGGACAAACAAGGGTGTGTACCTGGGGTCTACGGGACACCCCTGAATTTTTGCGTCGTAATGCTAATTTTTGTTATGAAAATCTTGATTTTTTCTTAATAAACCAAGTTCAAAAAAATTGTGCTCCTAGTTGTTTTTTTTTTTTTTTTTTTTTTTTTTTTAATTCACTTAGGTTTTGTCTTGATTTTATGAGCTTTGAGGCTACTTTGATCTTACATCATGTGAACATGAAATTTACGATCAAATTGGGATACATGCAAATGGAAATGCAATAGAGAATAGTTGAAAAGAAAAGAGCAATTGTTTGCTTTAGGGGTAGTTTGGTTGGGTAATTTGAAATTCTAAATTTAAATTTAGAAAATTTAAATTTTGAGAATTTAAAGATCCTGGAATTTAAAATACCTTCAGCATGTTTGGTTGATGTAAATTTATAATTTTTTTTTTTTTTAATATAAATTTCATAAATATTCTATTTAAAAGTTTATAAAAAGTTTATAAAAATTTATACAAAAAGTTTATAAAAATTTTATAAAAAGTTTATAAATAATTTGTGAAAAAGTTTATAAAAATTTGTTAAAAGTTTATAAAAATTTATAAGAAATTTATAAAAAAAAAATAAAAAGTTTATAAAATCTTATAAAAGTTTATAAAAAGTTTATAAAAAAGTTTATAAAAATTTATAAGAAATTTATAAAAAATTATAAAAAAGTTTATAAAAATTTATAAAAGTTTATAAAAAGTATATAAAAAGTTTATAAAAATTTATAAAAAATTAAAAAAAGTTTATAAAAATTTATAAAAAAGTTTATAAAAATCTATAAAAAAACTTTATAAAAATTTATAAAAAGTTTATAAAAATTTCATAAATATTCTATTTAAAACTTTATAGAAAAACAATAAGAAAAAAGTTTATAATTTTTTTCAAGAATTAAAATTTCTCACTTTTGGATGATTCTAATTTTTCCATTTTGCGATTCGGGAATGTAAATTACTCAAACGCCCCATTTGAGTTATTAACAGACATTTGAAGGAAATTAAAACGCAAACGCCCAATATCCTCCAAATCGCTTTCAACCAAACGCCCCTAAGTTTTATTCAAATACATACTCTGTTACAAAATAAAAGAAGCATGTCTTACTTTTTCTCTTTAACGAAACAATCATGAAATAGATGAAACTAGTTGTATAGAAAAGGTTCTTTATTGTAACTCACAAACTCTCTTTATCAAAGTAACAGTTAAATTGGTTAAAAAATTTACAACATAAGCGACCAAACGATTGTATATGATTAGTATGTCTTCATGTCATCAACTAAAGAATACCCCTTTAAATAATGACTAGAAGTATCATTCAGAGAACGTCATTTTCTTTTATTCAACCAAACATAATTGGTATAAATAGTCACTATGGAATTTTAATGCTGCATTTGTTAGTCGAGTGATCATAATCAACCAATCGAGAAAAGTCACACTCGTATAAAAAAATTAGTGATATGAATACATAGTTTAGATACCAATTTTCAAACACTTAATTAGTTTCACTTAAAAAAAATTGTCATTTTACCACACTTTTTTGTACACACTTTAAAAAAGTTTGTAAAATATTTCAGGTTCGATATTTATAAATGTGTAAAAATGGTTAAACATAAATAAGTGGGAACAAAATTTGAAAAGTAAAAGAGTATCCACACTTATATTTGTTTCAAGAAAAAATCAACATTTATAAATATGAAGAAATCTAAAATTTGTTCACAAACACGCAATTCCTTCACATTTTTTTTTCTGGAGAAATTGGGTATCACAAATGAAGTGCACATTTATAAGTGCATTTTTTTTTTTGAAAAATATGAATACTTTTTTTTTTATCTTTTTTTTCCCAAATTTTTCATATTTATTTATATAAACATTTTTTACACATTTACATGTGTTGATAAACTCAAAATATGTAACACACGTACCTTTTAAAAGTGTGAAAATGGTTGGAATAAATTGCCTTTAAAAAAAATATATATATATATAAAGTGTGGAAAAATGATTTTTTTTTGTAGTGTATGTCAGAAACTACACTTGTTGTATGTTCGGTATTTGGTAGAGAAAAATATAAAAGGTACTTTCTGATGAAGTTTTCTCTGTTTATATTAATTGGAAAGGATTTTTTTTAACTTACATGTACGTGGCATAACTGAGATGATACCGTAACCATTTCTGATCTTTTCTCTGACCATCATGAAAATGAATATCTAGTGATGTTTGAATTTGAAACTTTTTATGAAATATTAGCGTGTCTAACCACTGTACAATTTTAGTGTTGTTAAATAAGAATGTAATTGTTTCAGTCTCTCATTCATGGGTCTCTTCTACCAAACAATAAATCCGAAAACAATTCTCTTATTTCTAAAGCTCTACCAAACAGTGGCGGACCCAGAACGAAACTTAAGGTGGTTCCTTTACTTAGTTGGAACGTCAAACTAAACGGGTTAAAAAGTCAACTGGTCAACGGGTCGGGTTATATTATGTCTTGCCGGGTAAAACATAACATAAGTAACTAGAGCAAAAAAATGTGTCGTGTCGCGTACTATTTCTATTACATGTTAAAATGTGAATCTTTTATTAAAACAAATTGCATTATATATCATTGTGATATAACTGACAAAATGTAAATCAGAGCTTCAATTTTCTTTTCTCTTTTTTTAGTTTTGACATCATATTTGTAACTGTTAACTTATAAAAAGTCAGTAAAATCTTTAAATATTTATATATACAACTTATTACCATACTACTTTATAATATACCAAAAAGTATAAAACAAATTCAAAGAAATAAAAACTTAATTACTAAAAAAAATACGGAGTATTGACCAATATAGTGAAATTACAAAATATAGGCACGTGTCTGACTAAAAAAAGAGAAAAAGACTATACCCTAACCTAAAATTGCTATTTTCAAAACAAAAGTAACCTTAAAATTTAAATTGCTATTTCTACTCTAAGCTTAATTGCTATATCCAGATTAAATATTAACCATACTAGTACTGTATTTCTTCATCTTCCTACTAATTCCGACGGGTATGTCCGATCTTCGACCGAAAATCTCTTTTTTATTTGTTTTCATTCTTTTATCTTTGAAATTTTCGATCCAAGGTGGTTCCCAAGAAATTTCTAAAGTAGGTCCTAAAAAGAAATCCTATATCGCTTCTAAAGGAATTTTTAGTCAAGCGCTGGTTCAAGACCGCCCACGCAGATAGGTCCGCCTCTGCTACCAAACAATCAAAAATTCAAAACAACTTCTTACTATTTTTATGTCTCACTACCAAACATATCCCTAACCTATTCTTTCCTTATCTTTAAACAATTCCTTAATAAAACAAGTACCAAACATAACATTCCACGTTTATACAAGGTCCCAATACAAACTTCGTCTTCATTTGTTGACTAAAACTATTAAATGAAATCAGGTGCGTAACAGACTCCATAAATATCTACAAAGCCCACACAAAACTGAGCATCTATATACCATCTCTCATTTCATTAAAAACCCTCCTCTTTATTACAAATACATGCATACTTCAATATTTTTGTATGCATAACATTCATTTGATCATATTATAGACAATGACTAATCAGTTTGAGAATTTGATCGAAACGATTAAATCCAAAGTGAAGGCGTTGAAAAGGAAGAAACCGAAGAAAGTTTACGTGAAGATGGACAAGACGAATAGTGTTCGAGTCGAGATACGTAGTCGACATGCTCGTAAACTTATCGATAAAACTCTTCAAGCTGCTGATCAACCTGGAAAACGTCCTATAGCTTGATCTTGGTATTTATTTTATTTTTATTTTTTTATGGTTGTGTGTACTGTGTATAATTAATTTCCCGTGTTTGAAATTATTGTGATGAGATAATTTAGATGATGTTTTAGTTTCTCTCTCTCTGAAAGTAAATGTTTATTTCTCATTGATCTCTATGGTTTGTGTAATCCTGTAATCTATATTGATTACGTACCAGGATTGTTTTAATGTCAATAACATGAATTTGATCTAGTGGTATCAAATTGTTTCACCAGATTATGAGTTTGGGTGTTCTTGACAAACGTGTGATGTTAAAAGAATTAAGAATTGTTATAAAATGTTAGTAGGAGTGCACCAAAGTTGCCTTTAGCGAGCCGTATTTGACTATTCTTCGAACACGAATTTTGAGTTAAAGTCTTAGTTAAGACATGTCAAAATATTTTTAAAAAAGGCCAATATTAATGTGAAAATAGTCAATCCTCCTCTATGAATCCTATAATTTTTGTTATGCACAATTCATAATTGTTAACTTCCAAAGAAGCAAGTTATCCACATCCAAGGATGGAACCATGGGTTTCCGGGACTCTTATGGATTTTTTCGACGTAGTGTTAATTTTTGAAAAGAAATTATTTTTTCTTAGATGTATCTTAAATGCACCCGGTCCATCAAAATGTGTTTTTATATTACGGTTTGAAAAAATTTATGCACCCGATCATATTTGGTCCTGGTTCTGTCCCTGTCCGCATCTACATTACTCTTTAAACCGGGCGTGCTAAAGGGTCTCCAATATTTTACCTACTTCATGTGTGGTCTATTGTTACACAACCTTTATCTACGTTCAGGAAAAGAAAGAGAGAAACGATGGCTGCAAGCCTGCGACCACAAATTGTTTTGAAAGATTTGTTAGTGTTTTGTGTGTGTTTAGTGAGATGTAAATAGCGATGAGTTATCAATTATTACTCTTGGAAAGGTGATGGAAAAATGAGATGTGACGTTGACGTAAAGATGATAGTGATCACGCGACAACTTATAATGCTATTTTCCACTTTGAATAAATTTACTTTTTCATTATTAAGTGTTACCGTTAGCTTTGGAAAAATGTTTGACATTAATGCACATTTATTCTCAATGTAAATAAGAGGTACGAAATTTTCCTTCTCTTTCTCATACCATTTTGTTTAATTTTTAATTTTTATTCTATTGAATGATGCTTTTAATTCAAAAATGATATATTAATCTATTTCGAGATTGAGAAAGTGACAGGATTTTGAATTAGTAACACAATGAGATTCTATTCCTATTAAATAATCAGATGTCATTTAGTCGTTGATGAATTATTATATGTTTGCTTTAGTAATAGTCACATTTCTGTTTTTTCTATATTTTCAAGGTTTTGTTTTTGGTTGACTTTTGGGATATTAAAAGCTAATTTCGCAGATTGACAATATATTCATTTGGTGAAGGTTGGATCTATACACGAGTGAAACATGGTATATTTAGTAATATCTTTTACTTTACGCCACATCATCCTCGAACATGGTCAATATAAGACTGCTTTAAATTCAACTTCTAAGTAAATAACAAATGCACGTGATTATCTGTCTCTAATGTATGTACGTATGTGTATGTAAAAATGTTTGTGTATGTAAAAATGTTTGTGTATGCATGACATTTTTATTCTCGTAACTTAACCATGTTTTCGAAAGCATATAATATATGTGGATGATTATGTAACTTGCACCGCAACAAACGGGCCAATTGGCGAGGATATTTTTTGCCCTTTCACGAAGACATGTTTTCGCTAAAGGACTTGTCGTCGTAAAAAAGTCCTCACCAAAAGGTCGCTAAAAGTATTGACGACGACTATGATAGATTTTTAGCGATGACTATATGGGGCCCACCCAAATTCTCGGTCAAAGAAGCCAACCGAGGCTCACAGGCTTTTGGCGAGTACATATCCTCGTCAATCCCTTTAAGTAAAAAATGAATTACTTTATTAATTAATCAATTAATTGTATTATTTAATTACTTAATTAAATTTATTTAAAATTTAATAATATTTAACAATAAATTACAAACCGGTCTCACACGTTTTTGACAAGGATATATCATCGTCAAAAACTTTAAACATTAAAATATGATTTACACTTTTGGGTGAGGACGCCATCTAAAGATTTTTTGCAGCAGTGGGCTACTTTCTGTTGCATTTTCAGATTTTTTTCCGATTTTCTTTTTGAAAAAGTCTACCAAAAGGATGAGTTATTAATCGGCCACATGCTTTTTATTCATACGAAATTTTTTTTTTATTTTTATTTTTTATTTTTATTTTTTTTATAATTTTGTTTATATCAAAAGTTTATAAACCCGAAAACGCTGAATCAGAATATAAAGTTTAATGCCAAACGCTTAAACTGCCGTAAATACTGAACAAAATCGACAAAAATTGTGTTGACTTGAAAAGCGAGGGACAAAGGAATATTCTCGCGCGCTACCCACTACCATGGCCGTATGAATAGTATGACCCTACCAAAAACCACAACATGTAATTACCAAAAACTACCAAATTATTCACAACTTTTTGTCAAAGTCAAAGTCTTGACCCATTCATTTTTATTAGGTGTTCAAAACCCGAAACCGACGAACCGAGCCGATCCGGTTAATCCGAAACCGCTAAAACCGATAATCAAGAAATCGAAACCAGAAAACCCAAACCGAAAACCACGCTTATCACGGTTCGGTTTGTTTTTACTTTAGTTATCCGTGGTTACCCGAACCGAACCGCGTATAATATACATGTAAGTTTTAACAAACCATTCATAAAATGTAAGTATTAACTATATTATTGCACTAATTTTATCATATAATGCATTTTACTTATCTAATTTGATCATTTACTAACGCCCATGGATTACATATGATTAATGTGATCGTAATATATAAACGCCAAATAATTAGTATTAGTTATTTTGTTAGATATGGTAATTTGAATGTTGCTATTGCACACACAACAACATTACTATTATTCTAATATCTTTAATGTTATTTAATTTTATTAAAATGACATATTACGCTCTAATTTATGTTATTGTTCGCCCGATTCGATTCGATTAAATTTTTGAATGGTTAATCGTGACCCGAACCGCTGGTAATCCGCTCATTTCGGATACCCGCATGTTCGGTTACTCGCTTAATACGGTTCGGTTTTGGATAGTAAAATTAACTACCCGCCCCGTGATGGATAGTTAAAATCTCTAACCGAACCGAGCCGAACCGTCCCGTGAACACCCCTGATTTTTATCGTTTTGCAACTTTTGGCTATGACATTGTGTCCTCGCCAGAAGTCTCGTCCGTTTTGTCTGTTCTTGCAGTGTTGATAGCGTTAATTTATTGCTTAGACAATACAGAAGTATCTAAGATAATACCTAACTAAACATGCGTAACAATTTATGTAGAAAAGATAATCATGCATAAGTTATGTAATAAGATTTTGATATTTTAAATTCTGCTCTATTTAAGTTTTGTTACTTTCAAATTTCAGCCTCAAGACCGTATACTTTTTAGTTTTCATTTGGACTATGTTGCTACGTGGTTGATAGTTTTAAATGACCTAAGCTTGATTGGGATGTATAAGATTAAACTTATACATTTGATATTGCAAACACAGACCTAAGCTTGATCAGTCAATGGGGAAATACCAATGAAAGCCACAACAAAACAGCTAACTAACTAATTAAGTGGCTTGCTAGAAATGGTAAAATGTTTGTTGTTAATTAGCAACTGCCATAATTGTGATTGAATAAACACTACGTTCGAGCTTGATGGATTAAGAATATGGGTGAGTTATTCGCACCCTCCCATAAGTAGGGTATCCAATCATTGGATGCATCATCGGCTTGTACGGTGTGCATCGCGGGTTGTACGATTTGACCAAAATCTCTTAATTTGACAATATAGGGAGAGTTTGTATAACATAGCCCTAAGAATATATCAACGGGTCCAAATCCACCATGCATGAGAGTATGACCAGTGACAGAATTAGGTTGAGTCCCGAAAGGTCCCGGCTTACCCATAAATATAATTTACTGTCACTAGAAAAAATATACAGTGCAATCTGCACATTTTGTCCTATACACTTTTGAAATTTATGTAAAGTTTTATTAGTTTATTATAGTAACACTTAATAATGTGTAATAAAACTTTAAGTGTGATGATTGGACTATTTTTTGTAGTGTTAATAATCTACACATTATTCAATGTTAATAAACTAATAAAAGTTTTCAAATTTTTAAAAAATATGAAAATAAAAATGTGTAGATTAAACTATTTTTATGTAATGTGTTAATTTTTGTAAAAATCATAATTTTGTTTGGAATGCACACTTTTACTTTACTTGTCCACAAACTGAGTTAAATTATATTCCTCCAACAATATGTTACATTTCAAATGCCTTTTGACTTGTTCAAAGTGGCTAAATCCCCGATCCACAAACAATTTATAGTGAGTTTTATGAAATTTGGCCCAAGAAAGAACATGGAAATATTATTTATAGTGAGTTTTATGAAATTTGGCCCAAGAAAGAACATGAAAATATTATGTCGACCTTTTAACATAATAATTACTATTTACTCATGTGACCACAATTTAAGCTTAGAGCACACGGTGTGGGTAATGCCATCCTTCGCCATTCCACCTTGGCATCCTTGCCATAGCTAGCCATGACCCCTCCTCATCCTTTGCCATGTTTACCTTCGTCGTCTACACGGCGAACATACATTTTCTCTTTTTGTCATTTTTTTTTTTTTTTACTTGTAATGTTTGTATTTTTAGGAAGTGGTAGACCCCAAATGAGTAAGTTGAGGTTAGTTGTGAGTGAGGAGCGTTAGTTGTGGAGGTCTGTTATAGTGATGTAGCACCCCGTGAGCCCCGAATGAATAACTATGGTATGTCATGGCACCTACTTAATATGCCATCAAAAGGTGAAAAGAACACCAACGAGATTCATACAAAAAAAACAGATTTTCAAATAGATTCCAAACCATCAAAAGGTGGCAACAATGAATTCCCGTCGTAATCCACCCTCCAAACCCACCACCACCGGCGCATCCCCGCCGCAAGAACACGGTCACGTCACACCCTCACGAGCTGCCACCCCGCACGCAAACATCGGTCCAGGAGTACGAAAAAAGGCCACAGGAATAAGACAATGGCTCCTTGTAGATTCCACAGGTCAAGGCCAAGTGGTTGAGGCAGGTAAGCATACGGTTATGAGACGGACAGGGTTACCAGCACGTGATCTACGTATTTTAGATCCTATGTTGTCTTATCCGTCTACGGTGCTTGGTAGAGAACGGGCTATTGTTATAAATTTGGAACATATCAAGGCTATTATTACTGCATATGAGGTGCTTTTGCTTAACTCGACGGATCCTTTTGTTGTTACCTTTGTTGAAGAGCTTCAACGACGTATCATGCGTTATTATCATGCAACTGCCGCTTCTCAGGTTATTAATCTATGTTTTCCGCGAAACATTTTGTATTGTAAATCATGAATGACTAATAGGTAACACACACGAAAACAATATTGTTACACAAAAATGAAATAAAACTAACATAAGATTTACGTGGTTCAGGTAAGCTAATTAGTATAAACAATCTATGTAGCGTAGTTAATTTTAATGATATGATTTTAGCAATTACGTAAGGGTCAATTTTTTGGAATAAAACAATGGTTAAATACGTAAGATCAGCTTCAATTTCCTATACTAAAATTTGTAAGTTTTAACCACGTTTTCCGATTTTTTGTTTTGAAATGTTTTTCAAACAGGCAGGAACAACGAATCCTGATGATAAAGATTGGACACATTTGTATGATTTGGGGGAACCGAAACCTGAAGGAGTCACCCCTCCAAGTGTATCAACCACTAGCCGAGAAAAACATGAGGAGGTTAAACCAAATGGATTACATTCTCTTGATAGTCGTGGAGTTAGACTCATTCGATTCGAGTTTGTTGCATTAGAGGGTTGCATAGAGGCAGCTTGCAGTTCCTTAGACAAAGAGGTGAGATGTTTTACTTTGTATTTACATCATTGAGTCTGGTCAAATAGGCAAGAATGAAACATATTAAATGGGTTGAACGGGTAATAAATGTTCAAAATTGTTTTTTTTTTTTTGTTTTTTTGTTTTTTCCTTCCTAAGAAGCTATATAAGTAATTACAACGTATAACTTTGTTCTGAGATCATATTACATCAATGAATAATTTTCAATACACCAAAATGACAGGCAGGTGTTGAGTAGGTCTGTTCGACCCGTTACCAAACAGCCCTTTGTTTTTTTATTGGGTAACCATGGTTTCCAACATTTTGGTTGACTAATCCACGGGGTTTGAGCATAGACCCAAACCAGGTAAACCCCTTTGATCATCTCTACGAAGCTACTTTCTTCCCATCTTAACATGATTTAGGCAAGGACGTTGGAGACAGAAGCGCATCCAGCTTTGGATAAGTTGACTACTAAGATTAGCACACTTAATCTTGAACGAGTTCGTCAAATTAAAAGTAGGTTGGTTGCTATTTCAGGACGTGTTCAAAAGGTTTGTCACTTTTATGTGAATAAAACATTTAGGTTTTAACTTTGGCCTTGCAAACTATATCAATCCATACCATTAATAACTAACTCACATTATTTTAGGTTAGGGATGAATTAGAACACTTGCTTGATGATGATGGAGATATGGCTGAAATGTATTTGACTGATAAACTAATGCAACAACTAGAAAATGCTTCTGAAACATCATCTGTAGACGAGCAAGATGACGTTGATGAACATGCTCTTCAATCAAGAGCAGATGATAGGTTTGCATCTTCTATTAACAGCATACCACCTACTTTTTCTTTTCTTTTCTATTCTGAATTAGGAATTACCGTTATATCCTCTTGCATTATATTAGAGTTCCTATGGAAGCCAATGAGAGCATAAATGAAGCCAATCTTAAAAGGATGGATAGCCAACGTGAACGACTTTTAAGATCTAATACACTTGGAAGAGAAAGTCGTATCACTAGAAACACAACTATCAAACACCGTGACGTTGAGGAACTTGAAATGCTGTTGGAGGCTTATTTTGTCCAGATCGATGGTACTCTAAATAAATTATCAACGGTATGTCACTCAACTTTAATAATGGTACCAACAAACCTGCATAAAAAATACTCATTTTGATCCGTTACCCAAATGTACGTGCTTAGTTGAGGGAGTATGTGGAGGACACGGAAGACTACATTAACATAATGTTGGACGACAAGCAGAACCACCTTTTACAGATGGGAGTCATGTTGTCAACCGCAGGTCTAATAATAAATGCGTTCGTGGTTGTGGTTGGAGCATTTGGAATGAACATAAATATTGACCTTTTTAAAGAAGACACTAATGCTGAAAAGGATATTGGTATGCGTAAATTTTTATGGACAGTTGGCGGTTGTACCACTGGTAGCATCTTTCTTTATGTTGTTGCTATTGCTTGGTGCAAGCAACAAAGGCTTCTAGAGTAATGTCATGACTCTTAAAGGCATAATTACTTCAAACTAACTGATTTCTACAACGTTTCTTTGGTTCATCTTGACCTGACCCGTGTAGCATAGCCATGACTGGGTGCGGCTAATAGAGCATGTATGTATACAAAAGTAACAATGACGCTAAACACTATATGGTAATTAATTAAAAAAAAAAAAAAAAAAAAAAAAAAAAAAAGAAGCTATTGCCTTATTGTTGGCAAAGAAAGACTTAATATTGTTGTTATGTTTGACATTTGACAAATTTATCAGTTTATCACTACATCTTAATATTGCTATCAGGAACAGATATAGTAATATTGGAACATCCTAAATGCAGATCATAAAAACAAGGCATAATCATGTGGAGAAAGTTAAAAAAAAAAAAAAACTTATTATAATTCTCATTTAGTTTATACGTAATCAAAATAATATATAATACTTAAAAAGAAAACTAAGATGAGAAACTCGCTGATGATAGAAGTGATCACATATTTGGCAACTTTAAGTTTAGGATGTAACCTTCCATCTCACACCCTATCTAGGAAGTATCTCAGATATTGAAACGTCATTTGTCGAATGTTGGGACGATCTTGATCTTGATTTTAATGGTTTATGTTTTTCTAAACCACTGCTACTTGTTGAGGAACTGTACTCACTAAAGAGTGGCATCTCAGGATCAGTGTTACTACGCATGAAAAATGCAGGCTCTGATGGTACTGGAAGTGTAACAGATAAGCTATTAAGCATAAGAACAACTGAAGCCATGGTTGGCCTATCATTAACTTTTTCTTGAACGCACAATAACCCAATATGGATGCTTCTAATTACGTCGCGCAGTGAACCTGATCCTGTCTTCAAAATAGGATCTATCATATTTAGTGTTGTCCCATTCCGCCATGCTTTCCATGCCTAGAAAAAGATTAACAGTATGTTATTCAACATCTAAAAACTACAATGAAAAATGATTTTGGCAAGGAAATCAATGCTTCCTCGCTAATAACATGTTTTCAAAATAAATTTTAATAGCTACTTGTTGTGAGACAATTCTCCACAAAATATACATGTAATGATTGATTGATTTGCAGAGTTGGAGTACTTACAAAGCTAAGCAAGTCTTCGATGCTATCTTCATTACGAAAACATTGGTTTTTCTGACTAGTTACCATCTCCAACACTAACACACCAAAGCTAAAGACATCTGATTTTACTGAGAATTGGCCGTGCATGGCGTATTCGGGTGCCATATAACCACTGTAGAAGAGAACAAGACAACAAAGATTTGAGCACTTGCACATTTGGAGGGAATAAACAAGAGAACTACCTACTGATATTGTCCGAAGTATATATACTTACTAGGTTCCAACAATCCGACTAGTGTCGCCTTGAGTTTCCTCTTGTTTGAACAATCTTGCCATGCCAAAATCTGCAATTTTAGGGTTCATCTCGGCATCTAATAAAACATTACTAGCTTTCATATCCCGGTGAATAATCCTTAGACGTGAATCTTCATGAAGATATAACAATCCCTTTGCAATGCCTTTGATGATGTTATATCGTTTTTCCCAGTCAAGAAGTGTACGCTTAGTGGGATCTACAAACACCATCAGAAAAACTATATTTAACACAACAAAACAGTATCTCCTAACTCAAAAGTGTGTCATTAAGTGGCCAAACATCGTTAAAGTATCAGTTAATATTACTCCCTCCGTCCCAAATTTTAAGTCCAGTTTGACTTTTCAAAGTCTTTTTCTTCCGACTTTGACTGTAATTATTTTTTTTCGTGTTATATAATACTTGATGAAAAGTATACCAATAAACATACATTTGAAACACAAATCCATTTATATATTTTTCATCAAGTATTATATAACACGAAAAAAAATAATTACAGTCAAAGTCGGAAGAAAAAGACTTTGAAAAGTCAAACTGGACTTAAAATTTGGGACGGAGGGAGTAATATCTTTTTCCGCCAATCAACTTTTACAAAGAAAATTAACTTCAATTCTTCGGCTACAAGCAGTTGTTACCAAAATCAAATCACTTGACGCTAATTGTTACATTGTAAATTAAACCAATAGGTGTATTTTGTTAATTAGGAACTTAACATAAATAAATGAATCAAGGTATGTTGCTAAACATGTTATATTCTTTGCTATATACGATAAGGTTCCCTAAATCAAGGTAGTAATCTGTTATCTATTTATTCTGTCTTTTATTATTGGTTGTCACATGTGAGGTCGAAAAAAATAGGCCAAGTCAGAGCTTACCAAATATAAACTGATCAAGACTAGCATTTGGCAAGAACTCGTAAATAAGAAGTCGTTCGCTTCCTTCTAAGCTGAAACCAAGCAACCTAACCAAATTACGGTGTTGAAGTTTCGCAACTAGCAAAACCTCATTCTTGAATTCTACGTCACCTTGCCCAGAATCTCTTGCAAGCCTCTTTACTGCTATCTCTTGTCCATCTTCAAGTTTACCCTAAATATCATTTGCGAACATATATCAATGGTCATGTTACATTAACATATAATCTTGTTTTTTGGGAAATAAATAGCAACATATGATGTGCATACCTTGTAAACCGCTCCAAAGCCGCCTTGCCCTAGCTTATTCTCTTCAGAGAAGTCATTCGTTGCTACTTTTACTAAACTAAAGTTATATTGCAATGATTCAGCGGTTCCAATATCCATACTTTCAGCTGGTAGATAAAGAGAGTTAGAATTTAACTTGACGATGAAGTATGATCCATATACTATATGACCATTGTATAAACTACAAACTTGAAACTTACTCTCTGTATTTACGGTCTGTGGTGTTTGCTGCTGCTTTTTTCTCAATCTTATGAAGATACAAATGGAAGTGATTATTATCATGGCACTGACTATCACAATAACTATTACTATTATCACAATTCGTGTCCTGCTTGTACTTTTGCCTGCAAAAATATATATCTCATGAAATAGTTGTCTTAATTTGAATGCAAAGATATTAGAACATTCATACATGCAGCTTTTCAGGTATGAAATTAAATAATGCTCTAATAAGTGATGTTAACAAAGAAGATCCGTTAAGACTCAAGATCAATCTGTTTAGAGATGTTAGAAATAAATAAAAATGCATGCTATGATTAAATGCCTCAGATTCATCCAAGACAGTAAGGGAAAAATTAAAAAAAAAAAAAAAAAAAGGCCCAACCCGACCTATATATTGGCTTAGGTTAGCATTAATAGAATTTACTGTAACTTAATTTAAGTTTCTTGCCTTTGTATGCAAATCTGTTATCTCAACCAATATATGAAATTAACCTCCCAACTATAATATTTAAATTTGCGACGCAGCAGTTTTTTCATTATGCGAGTGTCTCTTGTAATCGCTTTACCATATATAGAAGCTAAGTTATTTAAAGTAATGATATCAGTACATATTTTTGCAACAATAAAAACTCCACTCGAGCCGCATTTTGGTAACCTGTCAGGTAAACCTCAGAATCCATAAACAACCTAGTAAAACCCAAAAAGTCTGACTAATCACTAGCTTTGCACGATTCTAGATTGTATGGCTACAACTAAAGGTGTCAAAATAGGTGAGTTGGGTCGGGTCAACGGGTCTAGATGGGTTTGGGTCTAAATGGGTTGGGTCCGGGTCAAGATGGGTTTTGGTCATTTTCAATTTACTATTATTATTATTTTATTTTATTTTTGTAAAATATGAAAAAAGTGAAAAAAAAAAAAAAAGAAAAAAAAAAAAGCAATTTTTATTTAATTTTGATTAGCTAGACCCGTTTTCGGTAATTGTTATAGAACTGCACTTTTTATCAAATAACCGATTAGACACATCTAAAAAATATAGGGAGACCGAACTAGACCCATCCCTTAAAAAATATTTACCCAACTAGACTCATGTTTAACCAATGGGTCTCAATTTGCCACCTCTGTCTACGACGGCTAGCTAACTCTGATATAATAATATGATAAAAATATATGATGTAACTAAAGCTTATTTCCTAACCTTATTGACCAAGTCTACAAGACAGACCTGATAACCCTCTTGACCCACACATTCAATTGTGTTGAGCAAATGCCACAAATTCTTCTTTTATGGCTGAAGTAAGAAGACAAGTTCTCCATAACTAGTGCAATATGATCCTGACATGACTTATTTTATTGAAAAGAACTAAACTGAAATAAATATTATGTTGTTAACAAGAATGCGTAAACAGTAGTAAGTTTGGATATGTAGCTGTTAAAGGTTAGTTTTCTTTTAATGTTGTTGGCCTAGTTTTTACGGATCTTTAATCAACGATATACCAAATAACAATAAATGATTTAATCAAGAAACTTTTCTATATATTTATCAGTCATGAATATTTGTTCTGGATGTCTATCTATTTATACACTTTAAGCGGTATAATGAAGCGACATGTTGGTTCAAAAGAGCCAACAGATATGTCGGTTGTGTTGTAATCGCCAAATATAAGATTACTTTGTAATCATCATAAACCGCATTTTTGACTTTCTTGTTTGACTTTTGTTGACCGGGTCATAATGGGTGTTGACTTGGTCATTGGTTGGGTCGATTGGGATTAACCCAATATTCTCCCCTTAATCACAATCACGCGACGTAGGTCTTTAAGTCTTCTTGATTCATCTTCCTGTTACATCCACCATCCGAGCTTTTAATTGTTTTGTGATCATCCTTATGTCCGTGTAGATCAATTTTCCTTGGTTATTTCCACCTTCTTCTATGATCTTCATTATGTCCATGTTGATCTTGGTTATTTCCACCTTTTCTTCGTGATCTTCATTATGTCCATGTTGATCCGGTTATTTCCACCTTTTCTTCGCGATCTTCATTATGTCCATGTTGATCGGTTATTTCCACCTTTTCTTTTGTGATCTTCATTATGTCCATGTTGATCATGTTCTTCCGGTTATTTCCACCTTTGTTGTTGTGATCTTCCTTATTTCCGTGTTGATCATGTCCTTCGGTTATTTCCACCTTTGTTGTTGTGATCTTCCTTATTTCCGTGTTGATCATGTTCTTCTGGTTATTTCCACCTTTGTTGTTGTGATCTTCCTTATTTCCAGGTTGATCATGTTCTTCTTCAACAGTTGCCATAAGCAATGTTGGTTCTAAATCTTCTTCAATGAGATTAGATTCTTCTTCCTTCTTTGATGGACATTTGTTTGCAAAATGCCCATACTCCTTGCATTTAAAACACATCACCTTACTCTTATCATGAGTAAATTTATTTGAGTTGCTGTTTGATTTTTCCTCGAAATTATTTTCTTGGCTTCGCAACAAATCATGTCCACATTTTTCACAATGTCTTCCGTGAGTAATGTTATTCTTGTGATGTGTAAACAATAACTTATATTGATCGTTATTGTCCTTGTTCTTCTTAAACTTTATTCTTTCCTCGTATGTCTTGAGTCTCCCAATTGCTTCTTCCATCGTCATTTCACTTAGGTCGGAGTATTGCTCTATTGATGCAACTATTTGCAGATACCTATCGGGTCTGACATTTAATAGTTTCGCACTAAGGTTTCATCTTCTATGGTGTGTCCTAGACTAGCGGCTTTGTTTACGAGAGTTGTAAGTTTTGTAGCAAAGGTGTCAATTGTCTCGTCTTCCGTCATTTGTAACATCTCAAAATCAGATTTGAGTGTTTGCAATCTTGCTTGTTGAACTCTGTCTTCGCCAATGTGTCTAGTTTTCAAAGCATTCCAAATGTCCTTTGCGGTTTTGTGCTTTGTTATTTGAAGTAATTGTTCCTCGGGTAAGGCTTGATAAAGGAATGCAATAGCGGTTTTATCCTTTTTCTTATTGGGTTGAGTCGTTTCAGACGGCTCAATTGTTTCCCATAAACCATTCGCTTCGAGAATGATTTGTATTCGAATTGCCCATAATGAGTAATTCGCGGGCTTTAGGATTGGGCATTGAAATTGAGTTGTACTATTTGTAAAATTAGTACTAGGTTCCTTATTTCCACTTCCTTTCGTCATATCTTAAATATATTGATAAAAAAAAAATATCTCCAGAAATCTAACACGATGTGTGTTGAAAAATGTTTTATTTTTTCTTATAGGCTATAAAACTTTATAGGACTAGTTTTTAATTCCAAAACTATCCTAGGAGATTATTATATTTTAAAAAAAACGAATAACCTAAAGTTACTTCCACTTTAAATGTTATTCCTAATCAGTATACTAGTTTAATATACTATCAAAAATATGACAAGATTTTAATAAATTTTTTTTTTTTTTTTTAAATAACTTATCAAAATAAAAACAATATATATCAAAATATATAAAGTAAAAAAAATGAAAAGTGGTTTTGAAATCTTTTGGAACCTGAAGGGGTTGATGGTCTAACCCGATGCCTAAACAAATAAATATCCTTGTTTTGCACTTAGTGTGTAGACGCCCCTATAACTCTTTTGTTTTCTTATCCTTTTGAGATAAAAAACACGTACTCTTTTTTCTTTCTTTCTGAGAAAGTATCCTTTCAGTTTCTCTCTCTCTAGGAAGATAACTTGATCTTCTCCTTCTTCTCCAATATTCGACGGTTGACTGCCTTTTGATGGCTGTGATTTTTTTGACCGCCCCTTCTTCTCTCCGGTATGGTGTTCTTTACGAGCACTGCTATCCCTCCAATTTGGAAACTAGGGTTTCGGCTTATTTGGGGGTTTTCTTATCCGTGAGTAATCTTACGATTGGAGTTTGCTGATGAATCAATTGGGGTTTCAATTGATCCTTCTGGGCTTGATTCCTTTGAAGAACAGGTGTGTTTGTTCTTAATTCGAATCTTGATTTGTGCCCTAATTGATGACTTCGTTTGGTTTTGTTTGAATCAATATATAAACGATTTAATTCGTTTTCTTAATCCTATTGGATTGGGTAAAAAAAAGAAACTATTTTCGGTAAAAAATAATCTTTGCGAATGATTTTCTGATGCCGGGTGAGAGTAATCACGGTTGTGATTGTTCCCCTGTTGCGACAGAAATAGGAACACAAAAATGATGTTTTGATTTGTGTCCGAATTAATTTTGCAAAAAGTTCCGAAACAGTTTTTCTTGTCTTTGATTCTGAAACTATAACGAATAGATTGGTATATGATGAATTTGGCTCTGATACCAATTGTTGGCCTAGTTTTTACGGATCTTTAATCAACGATATACCAAATAACAATAAATGATTTAATCAAGAAACTTTTCTATATATTTATCAGTCATGAATATTTGTTACAGATGTCTGCTATCTATTTATACACTTTTAAGCAGATAATGAAGCGACATGTTGGTTCAAAAGAGCCAACAGATATGTCGGTTGTGTTAGAATCGCCAAAATAGAAGATTATTTTGTAAGCGTCATAAAGCGCTTTTTGACTTTCTTGTTTGACTTTTGTTGACCGGGTCATAATGGGTGTTGACTTGGGTCGCTGGGTTGGGTCGATTGGGATTAACCCAATAAATGTCATATAAAATATCATTCAAAACTAACGAGAAATTAGGGATTAAAGGCGCTAATACAATCATCCAGCAAGAAAACACCGAACCTATAAAAAAACAATCTTAGGACCTCGTAAACACCTAGGGACAATAACATAACCAGTTTGTGAACTTATGTCCCCATTATATTTACTGATGTGTACAAACATAAAGTTTGTCCAAACTTTAAAAAAGTAAGGATCAGTTTGATAAACTTAAGTTCTTAATGCCAGAGGAAGCATAGGACATTCGGTATTACCAAATTATCTCGGTAAACTTATGAAATTGCACTTTTTATCCTTACATGTGCGAATATAATGATGCATTTTTGATATCTTTACATTTTTAGACTTTCTATTTTCAGACAAATTCCCACGTCAATTCAGAGATGTGTGCAAAAGTATGTTTGTTTTAATGTATGTTTTTAACCGATTAACCCTAGCTTAAAATGCATTGTTCCATACCTGGTGATGGCGGCAAAACTTGCAAATTTGGTGGTAGTGCTGGTAACGGCGATGGTGGCGGGGGTATTGCTAGATTACTCTCGTTAAAAAACGGATAAGTCTCGTACCTAAAGTTACACATAGGGAGAAGAGTTCTCCCTCCGAGTCTCCCATTATACCGATTTGAAAATTGACTGATTACATCTGTCAAGCAATCACTGCATTGCTTGCTTATTAAATCTGGAGTACACTGCACAAGCCCATAAATGGTTGTGAGATCAAACCCAGGTGTACTCCCGGCGGCAAACTTGCGACGCGAATCACCAGCAGCTGCTTTGGCTATCAAATCATTCAACAACGGCCGTAGGGCCATATTGAAACGTTCTGGATCAGATGAGTTTTGCATGTTCCACAAGAAGAGATATGGCTTCGGTTGATCTTTTCCCAATATAGTCTGGTTGGAGTACTTTAACAAGCAGTGGTCATAGTATACGGTTGCTTCCTTTTGGTAAGGGCAACCTTGTCTCAAGTTAACATTGGAATCATCTAGACAACGCTGACATACATCGGGATTGACATCACCTCGGCATAGGGCGATTGAGTTGACTGTATCAATGCCTTGCCCGGTGGAGTAGTTAAAGAAACCCAAGCCAGAGTTTGTGTTAGAGAGGACGGAGAGGGTTGTGCCTAGATTTTTTTCAAACGTACTGTTTCTAGTATAATTAGCAGCCCTTCCACACATAGTGTAAATGAAATCAGTTTGCGATAAGGTTGGGGTAGCGAATAAATATATGAAAACAAGCACTAGCCATATGGGTAGTTTTTTGGTGAGTCTGATCATGTTTACGTGCATGGAAGGATTTGAAAAATTGGATGGTTTTATAGGGTCATATATAAGAAATTAAATACAGTAATGAACAACTTTCTGAATATCCATCTTCAAATTCACTATGAATATTCTTGCCACGTCTATTTGATTATTTTGAGAGAAAGGTATGTGTACCCATAGAGACGTAAATGACCCGCTAGACAATCATCATACGATGGCCACTCGTTTATTCTTACACTAGAGTAGAAGACCCGCTATGTATGTGTTCAATTCGTATTTGCCAGAGGTGGAAATCTAAACGCATTTATAATTTCTAATTACCAAAACTAATGAACTAGTTTATTCGTCAAACGAGTTGATATCAATATATATCTCATATTTACCATGATCCAATCAATCAATCTTAAGAATCCATTTCGATCAAAATTAATATAAAACTCATTTTCCACTTTTTATTTAAACAACATATCTCGCAAACCAGAATCTTCAAACCACAAAAATATGGCATATCGCGACGAGAATTAAATTATCTTTCATAGATACGCACTTCATATTTTCGACAAATTTTTTTTCAAAATTCACGAAAAAATCACATACGATTTTAAAATCACACGTGATTCGATTTTTATAAATCATATACGATTTTCTTCAAATCATATATGATTTTACAAATTTACATATGATTTGCAAAAATCATATATGATTTAGAAAATCAAATCACACGCGATTTTCACAAATCATATATGATTTTTCGGTACCAAATTTTAAAAAATCATTAAAAATATAAGTGTCGATATCTATAAAAGATAATTTAATTTCGTCCTAATCAGATGATTTTTTCACAGAACGATTAACGGCTTATAAGATATTTAATTTTTTAAAAAAAGTGAAATTTTATTTTTTGTGTTTTGATTTGAAAAATGAATGGCTATAATTAGTTCATTAGATTTGTGGTAAATTTGAGATCTATATTGAACTTTTGTCGTAGTGACCTTGACGTGAGTAATGGGAATCGATTTTAGCTTAAAAAGAAAAAGAGAAAAAAAAGGGCCAGTACGTTTACTTTGTAGGCATTAAAGTCTTGGTGAAGACTTGAGGTCAAGCAAATATGAGCCACATATGGGACAACTATATTACAAATTGTGCATTAACCTGACCCTAGCCAACAAAGACTTCCAAGTCTTCCGGGCCCAATTAAAGGCTGTTCAACAATGACTCTTAGAGGAGGTACGCCAAACTTGGCTTGGCTTAACGAGTTTGACAAGATCAGATTCTGCCTCTGTCACCAAGAGCGCCATACCAAAACTAATAAATTTTTTTTTTTTTTTTTTTTAAAAAAAAATAGCCGTTGCATTTAAAAATAGAAGTTGATTTGAAAGTTTCGTAGATGTCTTGAAACACCGTGGTTAAAACTACTAAACCGAAACTTTAGATTAGTGAAACACGAAATACATAATAACCTTAAACATTAAAACTACGGATGGATCCCTAAAACAACATAAAACATAAAATACATAATAAAACTACTAAACACTTAAAAACGAGTCATCCGAATCCAAACCATCATCACTGTTGGCGGAGAATAAAACTCCCCATTAATGTATCGACTCCATTATGTCGAAAAAGTTGTCTTGAGGTGATCGAGCCTCCCGCTTGCTTCACCGCGTGACGGCCTCTTCACGTCTTCTTCTTGCAGATCTCCCCGACGCTTTCTTCATCTTGTTCAAACCGCGGAGGAAGCCTCACTTAACCCGCTTGGGTGGTTTTGAAAATCCACCGTGACCGCTCACGGTGGACTTGGAACAATCGGGAGTGACGGATGTTTTCAAACCCCACCGGAAGACATTTTCGGTGGTGTTGAAGAACTTCAAACTACGCAGAGTTGGAAAGTTGGTTTCCGGAAGTGATTTGGTCTTTTGAAAGTCTGGTTTCCAAGAACTTCTCCAGGCTGGGAATTCTTGAGAAAAGTTCATGCGAGACATTCTTTGTGTGCGAATTGTGTTATTTTGTGTCAAACTAACGTTGGTATGATAGTATATATAGAAAACTTAACCGTTTGAATTTGAATTTAACCCGCCTAACAAGATTCGTTTTTGAATTCAATTTAACGCTTAAATTTGAATTACCCGCCCAACAAGCATCTTGGTTTTGAATTGAATTTAACGTTGAAAACCACCTTTATAAATAACATCAACCACCATTTTATTTCACATCTACATCAATCCAAAAACACGCACAAATGTCTCAAAATTTGAAGTGGAACAAGTCTCGAAGAAATCTTTGCTTGCACAAGTTTGATACAAATTTCGCAAGCTATGGATATGCAAAATAACCGTTCGAAAATATTTTTTGAATGACGTTATGCATATGTTCAATAATCGACAACCACGACCATCGTACAAAAAAATTCAATCACGTAAATGGACGAGGATTAACGTCGATTGCAAAAGGTTCAACGAATTTACAAACGATTCTGCGTCGTCAAGTCTCAAAATGACCAATCTCATCTCGAAAATGCGAAACTAAGCTTCCAAAGAACAATTTGGTAGAAATGAGTTCAAATATGTTCACGTTTGGGAGATTTTGAAAAATTGCCCAAATGGGATGTCAAGATTAATTAGGTAGTATGTTATGTTTTTAAGTTTATTGTTTTTTATTTCTTGTAATGTTTTTTTATGAATAAAGTAATTTTAGGATATATTGTTTTAAATTTTATAAAAATAAAAATAAAAATTGAGTTTGGCACCGTAAATTCTGGTGCCAACGGATACCCTGTAAATGTGGTGCCAAACGGTTTCTGTGCCAAACTCAAAACCGCCGACGTGGCGGCCAAGACGATGCAAGACCACACTTTAAGACCACTGCACTCCAAAGTCTTTCTTAGCCATGGGATTAGGGTCCCCTAAATAAACACTAATCTTCCGCTATATAAACCCTAATTAATGTATCAAAGATTGCATGTATTATTTTAAAGGCAAATCACCAGAAACGTAGTTAACTCGCCACTTTTACCATCAGATGTAGATTCTTTTTTCTTCTCATTCGTCAATAAACTTCTATCGTTAGTCCTTTGTGTGTACCCGCTACCAAAAAACCTCGCATCGTTAGTCCTTTATGCTAACGATCGCTAATAAATAACTTAAAATTTGGTTATCTTACGCTAAACTTGCATCGTTGGTCCTTTATACTAACGATCGTTAAAAATAACTTAAAATTTGGTTTTCTTACGTTTCGTCCGCTTTTTTCGCCGTTTTACACGTTTCGCTCGCTTTAACACGTTTTGTCCTTTTTTCACGTTTTCATACGTCTTTACACGCTTTCATCCGCGTTTTCAAGTTTTCATCCGTTTTTACACATTTTCGTCCATTTTTGCGCATTTTCATTCGTTTTTACTCGTATTCGTCCGTTTTTACACGTTTTCATCCGTTTTAACACATTTTCGTCCGTTTATGCACGCTTTCATCCCTTCTTACACGTTGTCATCCGTTCTAACGCGTTTTCGGTATTCTTCCGTTTTTACACGTTTTCTTCCGTTTTTTCACATTTTCATGCGTTTTACACGT
The DNA here is from genome assembly GCA_022545495.1 of Chrysanthemum lavandulifolium. Taxonomy (NCBI): domain Eukaryota; kingdom Viridiplantae; phylum Streptophyta; class Magnoliopsida; order Asterales; family Asteraceae; genus Chrysanthemum; species Chrysanthemum lavandulifolium. The sequence continues at coordinate 65,951,967 of CM040239.1, read as the reverse complement.
TTCATCCGTTTTAACACATTTTCGCCTGCTTATACACGCCAGCATCCCTTCTACACGTTGTCGTCCGCTCTAACACGCTCGTCCGCTTTTTCACGTTTCGCATGTTTTCATCTGTTTACACGCTGCTCGTGGTTTTCACGCCGTCCGCCTTTACACGCTTTGGTCCGCTTTAACACGCTTTCATCTCGCTTTACCCGTTTTCATCCGTTTACACGTTTTCATCCGCTTTTACACGCCACATCCGTTTTGCACGCCGATCGTTTTCACGTTTTAAATCTGTTTTACATTTTGTCCGTTCTAACACGTTTTGCTACATTTTCACGTTTTCATCCGTTTTACATGTTTTCATCCGTTTTACACTTTTCGCCCGCCTTTACATGTTGTGGTCCATTTTAACACGCCGTCGATTTTTCACTTTCATCCGCTTTTACCCGCTTACATTCGTTTTGCACGCCGATCGTTTTGCACGATTTCAATGTTTTACACTTCTTCAGTTTTAACCGTTTCGCCCATTTTCTCGTTTTCCTCCGCGACGTTTTCATCCGTTCTACGCCGTTTTCGTCGCTTTTACACAAAATGTGCAAACACGAACGAAAACGCGAAACAACGGATGAAAACGTGAAACAATGGATGAAACGTGAAACAACGGACGAAAACGTGCAAAAACGAACAAAACATGCAAAAACGGATGAAAACATGTAGATACGGATGAAAACGTGAAAAAATGGATGAAAACGTGAATAATCGATTTAAAACGTGTTAAATGGACGAAGCGTTAAAACATACGAAAAATGTAAAACATACGAAACCTCGCAAACAAATGAAAACACGCAAAACGGATGAAAACGTAAAAGTAGATGAAAACTTGAAAACAGACGAAACCGTGTTAAAACGGATGAAAACGTAAAAAGATGGAAACGTGAAAAATGTATTTAAACCGTGTTAAAACGGATGAGAACATGTAAAACGAATCGAAAACGCAAAATGGGCTAAAATGTGTAAAATGGATGAAACGTAAAACGGATGAAAACATGTAAAACGGATGAAAACATGAAAAACGGACGAAAACGTGTTAGAACGGACGACAACGTAAGAAGGGATGAAAGCGCATAAATGGACGAAAATGTGTTAAAAGGATGAAAACGTAAAACGCACGAAGATGTGAAAACGAAAGAAAACGTAAAACGGACGAATACGTAAACGAATGAAAATGCGCAAAACGATAAAATGCGCAAAACAGCATTTAAAACGTAAAACAGATGAAAACGTGAAAACAAACGAAAACTTGTAAACGCGGATGAAAGCGTGTAAAACGTATGAAAACGTGAAAAGACGGACAAAACGTGTTAAACGAACGGCGTAAAACGCATTTAAAACGTGAAAAAACGGACGAAAACGTAAGAAAACCAAATTTTAAGTTATTTTTAACGATTGTTAGTATAAAGGACCAACGACGCAAGTTTAGCGTGAAGATAACCAAATTTTAAGTTATTTATTAACCACCGTTAGCATAAAGGACTAACGATGCGTGTTTTTTGGTAACGGTACACAAAGCGACTAACGATAAGTTTATTGATGTGAACGAGAAGAAAAAAGAACGCTACATACAACGGTAAAAAGTGCAAAGTTAACCGCATTTCTGGTAATTTTCTATTTTAAACTTAAATAAACCTTAATTAATGTATTAATGATTGCACTAATGATGATATCACTAAAGCATCTTAATTAATGTATCACTTACAATTTTTTTACTTATCCAAATATATATATAAAAACAAAAACAAATATATAAATTCAAAATTAAATATTACAACTTTTATTAAGTAATTTTCATTCACTTTTTCAATCCCGGAAGTGTTACAAAATTACATTAAGTTAGATCGTAACTTTACGAGCACGATAATACTCGCAAAAATCATTTTGACGACTGACTTATTTGTCCTCTCATCCAGACGCAATATTTCTTTTATATGTGATCCAAAGTGGATGAGTTAACGGTAAATGAAAATCTTCTCTTAATGCAACTCTTATATTCACCATCCACGTGTGCAATCACTATGAACTCATGTTATACGTTGAAGCAATTACCAATCTTGTGTCTGACATTTCCATCCATTGTCCAGCAAATCTCACCGTACTATAGATTTCGTTATAAACAAAGTTTTAAATGCAAAAAAGCATGACAAGAGTTGCCACCAAATAATTAATCGTACATTGAAACTAAAATAAATGCTGAATAACTGGTACTCTATCAATTATCCAGTCAAATGTAAAGTTACATTGTAATTATAATAAGGATTTTTCTAACATTCGCCTTGTTAACAGCAAAGACAGAGCGGGACCGCGAAAAAAGACGTCCCGACCACATCTTTATTTGAAAATGTATTTTCGTGGGTCGGGACGTCATTTTTCGTGGGTCCCCATTATTTTATATAATACGCGCGCACACGTTAAAAACCCTATATTAATCAACACCGCTTTTAATCAAGTCTAAGTTTATTGAAAGAAAAGTAACAAATGGGTTGTAACTATACGAAAATATATAAAAAAAAAAGTAATATAATGTTTTTTTTTTCTTTTTAATTTATTAAGATGTTTTGGAGTATGTAACATAAAAGTTTGTGCAATAATAAATATAGGGTTGAGTTATTAGGACCCTCTAGTTTTTTATTGTGACCCTTTTAGTTATTTTTTTTTTTTTTTATTTTATTTTTTTATATCAAAATTTATAAGCCCGAAAACGCGAATCAGTAAATATAAAGTTTAATAAAAACAAACGCTTTAAACTCGCCGTAAATACTGAATGTAAACCCACAAAAAACTGCACAGACTGGGAAAAGTGGGAGACAAAAGAATATTCCCATGATTTGGACTAGGGAGGCTCCAATAAGTGATCCCTAAATATAAACATCAAGTAAATAGAAAAATGTTTGTTTAGTGGAATTTGGGTAAGAATAATAAGACCAATTAGATAACCGGAAGTCATTGCATAATACTAGCTAGAGTTCCTGTGGAGACTACGTCAACATAATGTTGGACGATAAGCAAAACTATCTTCTTAAAATGCGGGTCATGTTATAAACCAGTGGTCAAATAATAAATGCATTTGTGGTTGTAGTTGGAGCGTTTGGAATGTACACATAAATTGACCTGTTCAAAGAGGACGCCGACACTGAAAAGGAGACGAGTATGCATAAATGTGTATGGACCGTCGGAGGTTGTATCGCTTGTATCATCTTTCTTTGTGCCGTTGCTATTGCTTTGGCGCAAGCAATAAAGGCTTTTAGAGTGTCTTGAAGGCTTAATTACTTTAAGATTTTCTGACTTCAACGCTATGTCTTTGGTTCATTTTAACCTGACCCGTGTAGCATAGCTATGACCATGTATGCATATAGAACTAGCAATGACGTGGGATGCTATATGCTAAGTAACTGAAAAACACGTAGTTATTACTCCATTTGTCTTTATATAATTGTCTATATTTTCATTTTGGGATATCTTAAAAAGATTGTCCACTTTTCATTTTTAGTAAAAACTAAAAAATATATTAAGGGATATTCTCTTGAAGTGATTGAGATTTATAGTGACCCCACTTTTATTAATTATGATGATTTCTCTCGCATGATAATAATTTTGAGACGGAAGGAGTACTTGATTGGTTTCTAAGGGTGGTGGCAGTCCATTCGGTTTGGGGCTCGGTTTCGTACATACCGAGCGGGGTGATCATTGCAAGTGTTTCGGTATCAAGCGGCATGGAAGGAGGGCAAACCAAATCGGCAAACATCCCCGATTTGGCATGAAAAGAAAAGAGACGTTGGACCAAAAATTATATCCGTTGGCATTGATTGCATGAAAATAACTAGGTACCTGTAGTTTAAGGAATTGTGGTTTTGATTTTCACCAAAGAAGAAGATTGACATGGACCGTTTCAACTCGACTTTTTTTCGACAAGACAAACGAGAACTCGTTTGGGTGATGCATAAGTGGTCCGTACACCTTCACCACCATTTTTGCTAGTGTGTGTGTTTTACAAGATTGATGTTAAAGTTATGGAAATAGCATGTGATGATGCTTTGTTTCTACAAGAAAAGCAAATTTGAGTTGTTCTCATCAAGAGAGTGTAATCTCCATCTTGAATATTGTAGTTAAATTGTTTAAAAAATAAAAATAAATAAGTAAATAAAAAAAAAATGAGGTATGAGTTAGGCATGGTTGCCACTAAAAATCTATTGTTAGGTATGAGATTGGTATGAGGTGAGTTGGCGGGATATTATTGGTAGATGACTAGGCATGAAAAAAAATGGTAGGCATGACTGCCACCACCCTAAAGGTGGTGGCAACCATGCCTAAGCCGTAATGATTCAACTAAAAACACAATAATAATTAATCAATTAATGCTAGCCATTTTATTGACATTAAAATATTAATCAAGTATTGGTATTGGGTAATGATATGTACACATAGTATTTTACTATGCACACATTGAATTAATGAATAAGACAAACAATACCCCATGTAATTTTATGTGTGCAAAATAAAATTACATGTGTACATATCAATTCCCATCGGTATTACCTTCTTCTCTCTTATCAACACCAAAATCCATGTATATACGATATCTTCATATTTGTTTTCCACAAATTGCAAAAACTCAATTTAAACACAAAATCAAACAATCCAAAACACATAAAACCATATGATTCTTCATTATTTATGTTTGTGTATGCTCTTTTGGTTTTTAATTTGTATTCAACATAATCCATATAGTATTTAACTCATCACAAACATGACCGTCAAATCTGGAAATGTTACAAACACATCATGCGGCGGTGTTTTCCGCCAGTGTGGTGGTTTCCGGTGGTGCTTCTGGTGATATAAATTCCAAATCTCAAGCAAAGATCTAACCCACCAATCTGTTTTAAAAATTCAGATCTCAAGCAAAGATACAAAATTTTAGATCTCGTCATCAGAGCTTTTAACTGTATCGTCATCGTCCGAACCAAAGAGATCAGCCATTGCCCCGGAATCGAAAATGGTACCTCGTCGAAATATAAACCGACCGTCGGAACCATATAATAATTAATAAGAAATTAATAACATCTGCCATACAATATATGAGTTTTTGTTTGTATGAATGGTAACGATGGTCGATGCTACATGACTTTTATGGAGTTTAAAAAAAGTTTAGAGAGAGAAAGTTAATATCGGAGTTGATGAAGAAGATTATAGGACCAAGTTAGCACAGAAAAATACATAACCTTGCTGTTAAGAACTCTTCCCAATAAAATGAAAAATAAAAATAGTTAATTGTCCTTGTGGTTTGGCCAAATTGCAGGTTTGGTCCTTAAATATTTGAAAGTGCAGCGATAGTCATCATTTTGAAGTTTTGGTTGCATTTTTGGTCCTTATCAGTGTGAAATGACAAAATTACTTTTGTTTTTTTAAGAAGACAAAGGGTATTTTAGTCATTTAACTTTATCCAGGGACCAAAAATGCAATCCAAACTTCAAAATGGGGACTATTGCTGCACTTTCAAAGTTTTGTGGACCAAACTTGCAATTTGGCCAAACCACAAGGACAAAAATTGCAATTAACTCTAAAATATTGCATTTTTTGTCCCTAAGGTATGGCCAAATTGCAAGTTTCGTCCCTAACGTTTTGAAAGTGCAGCGGTAGTCCCCATTTTGAATGTTTTGTTGCATGTTTGGTTCCTAAATTGCAGATTTAGTCCCTAAAACTTTGAAGTTTCCGTTGCATGTTTGGTCTCTAAATTGCATATTAGGGACCAAACATGCAGCAAAACTTTCAAAATGGGGACTATCGCTGCACTTTCGAAACGTTAGGGACGAAACTTGCAATTTGGCCATATTTTAGGGACAAAAAATGCAATTTACTCAAAAAGATATATATATTTAAAAACGTTTTTGGTGCATATAGTAGTGCCCGTTTCAAAGAACATATTTGTTGAAACAGGCATTTGGGCATTAAAAATTTGCATTGAATATCATTGTACATTGGCCATTAAAAACTTGTAGAAATGATATGTCTAATTCTCCCTTGTTAAAAAGGTTAATATTGTTTGGCAAATAAAGATTTAGGGCCGTTTGGTTGGTGGCTTTTGAGGGTAGAATTAGACTTTGACATTCAATACAATTGTTTGGTTACTTTTTCAAAGAAAGTATTTGGGGTTAAACCCCAATGATAATAACAGTTACTATTCCGAATTTTAGATAAAAGGTAGGTTTACCTCATTATAAGTAGGCCCATTGTACTTGTTACTTTATCTCACTCTTATATATGCATTTTATAAAATAACAAAGTTTTATTTTAATCCATCACTAACAATTAAAAATAATGTTTTTAATTATATATATATTTTTTTCTCACATACTCAAATCTAAATTCAAATCATAATCCATAACTTTATATCAAAATCCAAATCCTAATCCTAAACCCATCTACAAACCAAACAGCACCTTAGCATTGTTGTTATTGTGACATTTGACAAATTTATTAGTATATCTTAATTATATTGCTATTGTGAAAAGGAAACAATAATATAAGAATTAATTAACAACCTAACATGCATATTATAGTAAGCAACTCTCCAATAACACTTATTTGTGTGCTACTTTAGCGCCACCTCAGTGCCTCTCCTATCTATACTCTTTTATAAAGAATTTAGGACATTCTAAATAAAGAAGTCGTAAAAAAATTATGACCAAAAACATTTCTTTTAATAAAAAATTACACGTAAAGATGTATCAACCCAAAGTTAAATGTATTAATTTTGCTACTAAAAATTCATACTTGTAACATCCTAGAACTTAAATGTATTATAATAGCCCAAAGTTGTAACAACTCATATAAAAAATAAAAAAATAATAAAAAAAAAAATCTTCTTTTCTCCATCTTTACTTTCTCCCCCACTAAAAAAACACCCGCCTCTACCACAATAACCTCGATCACCGCCCCCATTTGCTGAAATTTCCACCATCTCTCAGTAGTTTAGGTGGTTCCGGTCGGTGGATTTAGCCATCCAAGGTTCGACCTCGAACAACGGTGGCACGAAGCTCATCCTTCTCCACTCATGCATGTACACCCGTGAATCCAGATAATGTTTTAAACGAAAAGAAAAAGAATAATTGAAGACAAAGTCACGCATAAGATCAAGTCCAAAACAAACCAAACTCAGATCCAGTGTTGTAAATATCGCCAGCGGTCCTCTATGATCGACCACCGCCAAGCGCCATATCGGTCTTGGCGGCGATATATCAGTGATATAACGGAGACCCTAAATTATAAAGAAATTAATTTTTTTATAGGTATTTATATATTTTATATACATATTTATAAATATTTATTAGTTTTATTGTTATATTTAATATTTTTAATTATATATTTTATATAAATATTACAAATTTTACATTGTATATGCATTTAGTTATGTATTTCCCACTCTTAACCGATATTTGACCGATATTCTGATATTTGACCGATATTTGACCGATATTTAACCGATATTTGACCGATATGACCGATATAACCGATATTGATCGATATTTGACCGATATTTGACCGATATTGACCAACCGATAAATTTGACCGATAAGTGAAATATCGTATCGGTGGACCGCCGATAAGCGATATATCACTGATATATCGGCCGCCAAGACCGATATTTACAACACTGCCTGTATCTAGACACAACCATAAACCCTCACATGTCACTCCCTAACTCACAAACAAGCTTCGAAACTAAAATAGACAATAACAATATATCTCAGAATAGGTTCAACTTTGTCAAATCTTTTAAATATTTTTAGTTCGAACCCATTACATCAGCGACCCAAAAAAAAGAGAACAAACATAAAACAAACCTTCCCGAGACCAAATAATTGATCTTGAAGCCATAACTTGTTGATCTTTGTGGGTTACATCATTTGAACAAGAAAGGTTGTTGATGGGTTTCGGCTTTGATGATGATGAGATGAGACGAGTTATCTTGATGGGTGAGATGAAGTGTGAGTTTGGTAGGTGAGATGAGCAGCGTATCATAGTGACAGAGATTAGGTTGAATGAAATGAGAAGAATTAGAGTATGTATATCCTAATACTGAGTAGTATATTTTGGATTGAGTTTGGATATTGGACCAGGTATATCATTTTGGCCAGAAAATCATTTAAGGTCATTGGGCTGAAATTGTAATAAACAAAAATTATGGACTGTTAACAAATGCTAAACAAAAATATGGATTGCTAATGCCCATTTTTGTTAGTTAATGTTGATTTTTGATATTGTTATTGGTTAATAGTTACATTTGTTCTTTGTAATGACAAAGTGATTAATTTTAAGATTATATTTTATTGGCTCATGGCCTTTGTCTCTATGTTTGCCCTCGCCTTTCTCCTTATCTTCAATAATTATTAAAAACGTGAAACTGCTAAAATCATTATTATCAATAATGATTATTAAAAATGAGTAACCGTGTCCACCATATTCTCTTGATGTTTTGAATATCTAAAGTGATGATTTTTTATTTAGTATACTTTTTGTTGTTCAATATTTTGTTGTCGATGTTTTAAATGAATAGCTTGCATTATACTCATAAATACAAGTAACCCATTAAACTTACCAACATTTTAATAATTTGCTAAAATAAATAAGCATTGAACACCTATAACTTGAAATATTCATGTATATTAATGATAGAAATTGAAAATGAATATGCTATCAAGTTATACTATTATTAATTGAGATGTTTTGCTTTACGAAAAAGATATATATGTGAAACGTTGATAAGGTTATCATCACAGACACGCAACACCGTCGATAAAGTTATCATCATGAATAACGTATAATCAAAAGACATTCGTTCGACTAAACATATAAATGAAAAACATTGTTCGCCACAAAAATTAGTCACACAGTACCCGCTGCCGCATTGCGCGGGTACCCTGCTAATAAGGCAATAACACATTAATAACTAAAACTCTATCCCTAGCAATAAAAACAATAATTGTTTGCGAGTCCTAGTTTTTTTTCCTTTTCTTTTATTAAAATAAACACCTTTCATTAAACTAAATATGAAATTATATTACATAAAATAGAATACGACATTTACGTAAAAATAAAAGTACAATACATAATGAAACTACATTTCGCCTTGTTGTTACCTTTCTAGTTGATGTTGCCAAAGATAATCCACAAGATCAGTTCGAATGTTGGTATGCACATCTTGGTCACGTAGTTCATTTTGGTTCCTTTTGTGTGTGTCGCATCTCTCGATCCACGTGCGTTGCATATCGGCTACTGGACTAACATATATCTCGTTAAATTCACCTATTTGGAATTTCTAATCCTTTAGTATCATGTTATGCAATATGATGCAACAATACATAATCCTACGTATTTTTCTCACCTGGTAAACACGTACGGGTTTTGCTATAATCGCCCAACGACCTGAAGGATACCAAAAGCCCGTTTTACGTCTTTTCTTGCAATTTCTTGAGCCATCTTAAAATTTAAATCTGTTACGCCCCGTGCATGGTTTGACCGGAATTTAAAACTTTTGACGTTGAAACGCATTAACTATGACGGACTCATATTACATACTTTATTTAACAACAATAATCTATAATATTTGACCCTTTAAAATACTTACAAAGACGTATACTTGAAAACCCTTCAAAACATTTCACACAATTACCATAACACAACCCAAATAACCATTATGTGACCCCCAATACGCCGTATCCATAAATTAGGATATGCCGTATTGGACCCTAGTTCAATATGTCATATCACCCTAAATTGATACGCTGTATCACCATAACCACTTATTTCGCCGTATCCAATACATTGGATACTCCGTATTGACTATCTGATACAGAACATCAGCAAGAGATCCTGCATAAACTCAACACATCACACAAAACACTTGGACACCATTTTCATGTTACAACCTTTAGAAATCATTGTTCGTTTATCATATGACCATAACCATTCGTACTATAAGGCATTAGACACCATTTGACCCGTTTCAACCCAACCATAACCATTCATTGGGGGAGGAAGATGTGGATGGGTTACAAAAAGAAGGTAAAGGGTTGCAAGATCAGCTTGCGAGTGATTTGAAAGAGAAGGTGCAGGATGCGGATTCCAAGCCTAGTACTTCTTCTTCTCCATATCCTTTTTCTCCTAAGGTGGGTAACCCATTCTCTAATGTGGGCAATGTGGTAGTTTCTGACAGCAATGATGATGAAGTTTTTGATGATCACATTGGGACGTTGTATTCTAGAAGTGGAGGTAATGAGAAGAGTCTTTATGAGCAATGGAAAGCGGATACGGGTGATGGCAACAATTATGATGATGATGATTTTGGCATCTCTTCTGCACAATTAAAGGCTGCTGGAATTCAAGATTTTTGTCTTAACTAGGTTGTTTTATATTTTTTGCATAAAATTTCTGATGTATCTTATTTTATGTTGGTTTTGGTTTGGTGGTCTAGTTGGTTGTAGCTAGTTTTCATTTATAGCCTGTCATAAATGATCTAGTGGTTATGTCAAGCGATTGCTTGCGCTTAATGTGGTAATTCAACCACATTCCATTGTACTTAAACGTTTTTTTGGAGTAATATATTTTTTCGGGTGGAATGCCCTTTACCCAAAAAAAACCCAGACACCCCTTTAAACATTACGCATACACGTTAATCATATCTACAATACACCGTTTGACATCCAAATCACTTTAACGACCATAACAAGAACCTTGACACTTGACGACATACATATAACCATTTAAAGACTCACGGGGGGTACAACATCAACATAGAGCTCGATATCTACCTAAGCTCCAAGTTTCTTACCAAAACCTTATAAGCTTGCACTTCCATCACTAAGCCGTAATCCAACCATTACCTCCATCACACATAAACCTACAAAACATTGGACACTTAAACCGTAAGCGATAACGATTAGTAAGTAAAAGGATCATAACATACCATTATACTTCAAGCAACATATAAGCATCACAGAAAACCAAACACTTACTTCACGAGCGTTACACCTTAAGTCTCACTTAAGCACCTATCATTAACTTAAATCACATTCATTGCAACACTTAGGCTTATCTCATGACTCCTATTACTTAGCATGTAACATGCATAACATATATACGTTAGGAATCCATATCAAAGCATCATCATCATCAACATCTATAATCTCCATATAAGCATCCTAGGTAAAATCATCATAACATAAACCTTTAATTACACTTAACCAAACTACTATAATAATGGTTTATACAACCATTAACTCACATCTAACACCACTAATCATCATATAAGTATATAACCATATATTGATTATATGATGATCAATCCCACCTTTTTTCTAACTTAAACCCATTATAAAATCACCACATAATTACCATAACCTTTTGATTAACTTAAAATACCTTTTACCCATCTTTCTCAAGTTAAGGTTCATACACCATAACTCTTAAATCACTCATTAAACATCATTTGATAAACATACTAGGAACCTTACTAGGGAATTACAATCTTCAAACCATCATCATCACACATCAAATCTCACCTTCTTTCCCTCTCTTTCTCTTTTGGTTCGACGCCCATAGAAAACACACTCTGTTTACAAGAGAGTGTGGAAACTTATAGATAAATGGGGAAGATTCTAACTAAAATGGCAAAATAGCCATTTCTGTGCATAATAGGTCGATACGCCGTATCCATTCCCATAGATACGTTGTATCCATGCTAATCCTTATACGCCGTATGACTCTATCTAATACGCCGTATTAGGCTAGAACAAGTCGATTCTACTTCCACACTACCAATACACCATATACAACCTCCTGGATACGCCGTATCCAGGCTATATTAGATCTACAATTATAACCCATCAACCATATAGCCCTGATCAAGCATACTTAGGCCTGATCCGTTTCATCTAAGGTGAGGCCTATTTGTAGTCGGGAAACGGGTGTTACAATTCTACCCCCTTATTTGGAATTTGTCTCTGAAATCTCTCGTTTAGTACTAACAAAGACTTGGTCGCAACTTACACACATGCTTAGCGCTTACAAACATTAACCCTTTTGTTGCAACAATCTAAATGATCTTGCAAGTTTAGTTATAGTTAACATCCTTGTTACTTTTAATCCATTTTATTTCCTACTTAACTTATTTGAACAAACGGCTCTTACTATATTCATCACATTATCCAAAACACAATTACAATAACCATTATCCTATTTTACCCTCTCTATTACAATTACATGACGTTCTAACTCGTTCCATTCTAAACTTTATGTCAAGGATTATATGTCGCTCGAACAAATTACACCATCCTTACCTATATTTCCACATTTAACCGTACCTATTCCGTTAACATTCTTACTAAAACTTCGTTTAGTTAAACATCCTTTCCAATAATTTCATAAAGCCGTTAGCCCCTTATTAACATATAATGTATCACATTACCATCATTCCTCATTGCATACGATACCTCACTTAAAACTTTAGTCGTTTCAACTTACACTTAAACACCTAAATCTTAAGCTTTACATAACGACTCTTACCTAAAGTCGATATTCCACTCTTTCTTTATCTACCTATCTTAGTCCTTATGACTTCTAGCTATTTCTAAACTCCCGTTTCTACCCCTTCACCCTACTCATGCCATGTCAGTAACGCATAAGCCCACTCATTTACACTTCCTCATTTACATGGAAAGGCATCCCAATCAATGTAAATCTAGAAACATAAACTTATGGTTCAACGATTCATAATTTCTCTATTTAAATGAAAAGGCGTCCCAATCCATTTAAATAGGGAAATCATAAACCATCCTACTTATACACTTCTGACATAACACTCGTACCTGTCATTTATGTTTAGCTTATAAATCTTTTCGTTCTTTTATACTTCACGTTACCTTTTTAACTTTTTAGACTTGGATCCATACCATTATCACATTCACTTTAGCGATATTTTATACGCCAAAGATGTAGGCAACCCTTGCCGATAAAGGCATTATTTTTCATCCCGAAGGATTCTTTAACATTCGTTAGCTAGGCCATCCCGAAGGATACCATTATTAATCATCATTAACTGGGTCATCCCGGAGGATACCATCTTTAACCTTTCACATTTTCTCATTGGATCCAAGCCATTAACATTTTAATACATGCATTATCTCATCCATTATATTTAGTTTAAACAAGCGTAATAAGGTATATGGAACCTACTTATTATATCTACACATTTTGTATGTGTTTACCCTTTTCATTACAACTTTCGTTCTTAACCCGCATTAATCGTTTCCACCTTTTTTTACTTCACCATTTAGTCTATCTAACTTTCTTCACATTGAAACCTTACATTGGTTAATTCAATAATACTTTCATTAGCATTATTTATTCTTCTTACACATTTTAAGTCATTAACACATTTTTATTGTGTTTAATTTTCGCAACACTCATTACGTTCACACTCACACGCATAACCCTTCACATTCTCATTCTTACACCTTAACTCATTTCTTTAATTATCTATGCATTTAAGAAATATCGTTCTATTTCGTCTTTCACATACCATTATACTCCCTCTGTCCCAAATTATAAGTCTACTTTCCTCTTTTTGGTTGTCCCAAAATACATGTCCATTTTCTTATTTCAACCAATTAAAAAACACTTTAGTGGAGATAGAAGATACTTGATTGGTGAATAGATTAGTTAGTGGGATTTTATTAAACTTTGTGAAAATTAAAAATGGACTTATAATTTGGGACGGAGGGAGTAATTTACTTCCAATATATAACTTTTATACTATTAGACAATTAGAAATCTATGCGTCAATTCAATCTTGATTTCATCACCACATACCATAACATCATTTATCATTATTACATATTCACGCTCATGCTCAAACTTCATATGCCTTATGTAAAATCTCGCCTACTGCACCACAATATTGTCCGCTTTGCTGCAGAGCTCACGGCTTTGTTTTTGTGGCCTCATTTGAAGACTTCCGGCAGTCACCTAAGCCAAGATTACTCTCACATGAGCACGCTTAACCGCCAGTTCCTAAGAACTACACCCGCAGTAGACCACAAAACGCGTTGTGTCATTGTAAGGCGAATGTTATCTTATGAGCTCAACATCTCTCTAGGCCACAGCCGATGTAGGATTTACCTAGGGTGTTACAATCACCCCCTTAGGGACTCATCGTTCTCGATGAGGTTTGCCCTACCATCCCGAACGGCTCAAGAGTGGCGCTGATACCACTTGTAACATCCCCCGCCTACTCAGACCACAATATTGTCCGCTTTGCCCGCAGGCTCACGGCTTTGTTTTTGTGGCCTCATTTGAAGACTTCCCGGCATGTCACCCAAGCAAGTACTACTCTCATATGAGCACGCTTAACTGCCAGTTCCTAAGAACTCCACCTGCAGTAGACCACAAAAAGCGTTGTGTCATTGTAAGGCGAATGTTATATTATGAGCTCAGCATCTCTCCAGGCCACAGCCGATGTAGGATTTTCCTAGGGTGTTACACCTTAACTTACCATTAACCCATCTCTACACCATATTAACGTCATTCGCTAGTGTTGGGTCAGTGAATTCCCAAACTTCCTTAAACTAGGATTTGAAGATAAAATAACTCAAGTGTTTAATAACCTTAAACATACGCAAGTCACTGAATGAACAGTTGTTCAGTGAGTCATCTTTTAGAAGCTCGGGACGAGCCTAAAAAGAAAGGTTCTCCATTCAGTGAGGCGAGACTCAATGAATGATACTTGAGCCAAAGAACATGATGATGGGTTCAGTGAGTGTGACAATATTCACTTAACTCCAAGTCTCCTCAACAACTATGAAGACTAAAGACATAAAGACTGAATAGACTGAAGGCTAAAGGACTGAAGTGAAGGCGGGATAAGTTTGAAGCGACTAAGGGGGAGTCCTTATCAAGCAAAGGTCAAACTTTCCATGAAAGGCTAAGGACAAGATCAATGTCATCACTGCTACTCAGAAAGCACCATTGTCCTATTCCTAAAGTAGACATTGTAACAGAGACAAAATACAAAAGTATTTTGTCTAAACTATCTTAGGTCATCTTTGTCTTTTTCAATATCGGTTGTAAACCATTGTGTATAAATAGGATCATAAGTAGAAGTAGAAAGGTTGACAAGTTTGTGCACTTAATGCGTTGACATTCACAAAAACCTTTTTCTCTTCCCAATACAACTAAGTCCCTGAGAATATCTCAGTTGGATAGCATAGTTGTACTTAAGCTTAACTTAAGTTTAGAGAGGAGAATTACTATACTTGTCATTCAATCACAAGTGTTGTTCCGCAAACACTTGGGTATTATTCTTTGTTAATTGCAAATAGAATTAAACGTTGAAAAAACTGTGTCTTTTACTTTACATTTATATTTTAACAAGGAATTTTAACATTGCTAAGCTATGGAGCTTGGATAGATTAACTTTGTAGTTAATTCTAACCAAGTTAACGGGAACAATAAGTGGTAATAGAGCCTCTGGTTTATAAAACTTTTTATTTACAGAGTCTCTTAAGTTTTAAAAATCAAGATCCTACCATGGCTGATAGTGATATGCCCCAACTAGTCGACAAAAATAGAGGAAGCTATTCAGCTATTGCTCCCCGTCTGGAAGTTCGAAAATTCAATAAGTGAAAAAAACGCTTGCTTTGCTACTTAACCGGAATGGAATCATATTACATCAAGTGTATTAATGATGTTCCATTTATCCCTACAACTACTGAAGGTTTACCCAAGCCTAAAGCTCAATGGACTCTTGATGAGAGAAGGGGTGGTGATACGCTTACACAGCGCGTTCGGGGTCAAAGAAACTTCCTTTTCGTCGAGCAAGTTTTCAACACCCTAGGCAAATGAACCTAATCGTTGTAGTGTAGTATTAGGGTAAGCCACGGAATTGATATCGTTCTCTGGGGAATAGGAATGCTAGTGAGAAGTTACTACGCTAAGGTTGGGGTTGAGGAAGATTATTTTTATCTTTTATGTTTTTAGAAAAGGAAAAGTACGAATCTCGGGTTTGGATTTGGGGGTTGGTATTTCACCGATTACTCTAATATTATCTAATTATCTAAACTAAGGTGGTGGTAGTCTATGTCTAATTATTGTGTGCTCGTATGATAGTTTAAAGATGTGTTTACTTAGGTTTTACTACCCTTAATTATCTTCTATTGGTGGTTGAATTGTCACGCCCTTATTCCTAGTTGCGTTGTGTGTCTAAAGTTGTAGGTATGCGTTTCTCCATAACTCTTTGAAGTTACCAAAGGGTCTCGCCTACAAAACCCACTAGGGATGCTAAACTCTAACTCTAAGGCCTCTTTGGATATTTTAGCTTACAACAACTCAAAGTGCTATAACCTAAGGTTCACAAACATTAATCAAGCATTATACACAACGAATGACCTATCGCATTACTAGATCATTAATCAACTAAGATAAGAAACAACCAATCAATATTCAATAATTAAGTTTCATATTCCTAAGCAAACACACAAGTAAATTAGCGGACATGGAGAACATGCAAGCATACACACAAATAATTGAAGACATAATTAAATTAATGAAGTAAACAACTTATCTTGGTGTAAGATAGGGTTTAAAACCCTAAAATACGACCTTGGTTTGGTTTAGGTTTTACCCAAAAGTTTACCCAAAAGACTACTCTAAACCGAAAAATTCGGATTCTATATATAAGATTACATATGCGACGGCGTCACCTTATGATTTGTGACGCGCCGTGTCGCCATCATTAGGGTTTCGCTTGGCTGTTAATCTTGCGACGGCGCCACCTTATGCTTGTGACGCCGTCCTCTTTAGCTTCGACGCCGTGCGGATTGAATCTAGGCCGTCCGAGTAGCGACGGCCTACTCTTTTAAAGCCCGACGCCGCCCTCCAAAACTAGCAATTTCTCTTCGTGTCGTCACAATTCCTCCGACGGCGTCGCAGATTAAGCAAATGACGCCTGCCCCTTGTAATTTAGCAAATTGAGTGTCTCGATTCTCGACTTTGGCCATTTTCTTCATATATCCGCCTTTTCGTCCAAATAAGTGCCATTACGCTAGCTTTGCCTTCAAGAGACCTAAAAGTGAAAAGGAACGATATTAAGCAATAACGGATACAAAAGTGATCAAATAAGGGCTTAAACGACCCCTCAAAAAGGTACATTTTAAAACCTTATCAGGTGGTCAATCAAGACCAACGGCCTCAAAAGCATCATTATATCATGTCTCCCTGATGATATAATGAAATCAGTCATTAACTATAAAACAACAAAACAAACTTGGATCAATTTGGTTCACAGCTATGAGGGTCCCTTAGATACCAAGAAAAACAGGATAATAGACCTGAAACTTGAGTATAACACTTTTAGAGCCAAAGATTCTAAAAGTCCCTCAGAAACCTATACGCGTTATAAGACATTGCTCAATGAGCTGTCCAATGATGGTGTCACCCTGTCTAAGCATGAGAAGAATGTTGGCTTTGTCAACGGTCTCCCTAAGAAGTGGTTAAGTTTCTCTCAGGGTCTCAGAAATGCAAATCACATTCAAAATATTGAGCTCCCTGAAATCTATGGAAGTTTGTCTATGAAGACAACTTAATCTCTAGGAGATATCCTGATTCAAAAAAGGCTCAAGAAACCAAAAGGGCCCTAACCATTGCACCCATATCAACTGCATTCTTTTCTAATGGTGTTGTGCAAGATTTTCAAGAAAACTCCGATGTTGAGGCTGATGAAAAAACCAGTGAGGAATACCTAAATGATTTACAAACTGAATTTCAAGAGAGGGGTGCAAACTCAAAACGTTTTATTAAAAGAAACAAGTTAAATTTTTCTGGTTCCAAAACAAGTGATAGCACTAAATGTTTTAAATGTGGTAAAAATGGTCACTTTGCAAAAGACTGTTTTCAAAAACCACTTCAGAACCTTCATACAAATTTTCTGGAAACAGTTGTTCCTTAGGGACTAGTAAGTTTCAACCAAAAATGCTTCAGTCATCTCAACATTTTCAAAACAAAACTGATCAAAAGGATCAAAAAGATTTTAAAGCGAAGTATAGAAAAGCTAAAGCAAAACTTGTACTCCTTGAGGCTGCACCATCAACCCTTCAGTACACACAGAGCTCTAAACTCTCTTAGAGAAAGAACAAAGGGTTTGTAGCTGAAACCTTTGATTGAGATGAAGAAGATGTTTCCTCTGATGATGATGTAAAAGTTTGTGCACTCATGGCACTTGCAGAAGGTGAAAAGCTGACTGTTTGAAAGAATCATGCAATAAATGGAGAATGGAACATCACCATGAGAAAGGTAAATATTTTACTATATATGGATGATGATTCTGATTGGCAATCTTATTGAAGTTACATTAATGTGGATCTTAAGTTTGTTGAAGAGTAAAGATTAAATCTGTTTTCAATATACAATAAACTCACTTTTGAATTAAACAAGTGTGGAGATGAACTTCTTGCTTTAAAGCAAGCCAAACTTGAAGCTGTCACACTTTAAAGTCATGCTCTTCAAGAGGAACTTAAGAAAGATAAGCTCATTATTGAAAGTTGGACAACTAAAAATCCTAGAGTTTATGAGTCTGTGTATAATCTTATTCCTAGTACTAAAAAGAGAGTCTTAGGAGAAGATCAACTTACTGAGTCCACAAGTAACAATCAAAGTGAAAAAGCTTTCACTCGTATTAGAATTTCCTTTGAATAAGAATTAAAACCAAAATCCAGTGACTGGGTTGAGAGAGTCAACCCAGACAGTAAGTTGCGTAACTTTAACACTGGAAAAATATTAGAACCAGGGCCGAATTTAGGGGAGTGCAAAAGGTGCGATTGCACAAGGCCACCGCTTGACGAGGGCCACCAAATTTCAAGCACTTATATTATATATATGAACACAATATGAGACTCGAGCTTAATTAATTCATGCACTACTTATACATATGTATATTATGTGTGTGTTTGAGGGCCTCTTTATGGTAATGGCACGGGGCCACTGAAATCCACGAGACGGCCCTGATTAGAACCTGAAAGTCAGGCTATCGAAAAATGCTTGGAGTCACTGATGAACCTAGTCAAACTGAGTCCATCAATGAGTCTAAATCAAAAACCCACACACCTTTACCTCCGTTAAAAGTTCTTCAAGGATCCTCACCCAGTCCAGACCTCACACCCTTGGTCTATTCCTAACACTCTCCAAAAGAGAGATCAGGACTTGGATGAACCATCTTGAAAAGACCTTCCAATAACCAAAACAAAGACTCAGTTCCTACTGAATCTTCCAAACCTTCAATCCCTACTGATGAAAGGACTAATGACACTGATTCTAAAGTTGATCAGTTGGTTGAACTTGTTAGGAAGTTGAGTGAGAAATTAGAATCCTCTGAAAAATCTCCTCAATCCAAGATTAAGGAGTCCAAACCAGCTTCCTTAAGCAATACCAAACCTAAAACAACACCAAAACCCTCAATGAAATGTGAACTATACAATTATAATAATCGTAAAACTGATGATTGCTATAGGATTTTGTTTTGCATGATTTGCAGTAAGGAAGATCACAGAACCTTAGATCACAAATCTCACATTGCATCTCTGAATGCACAAGCAAAATACAAGACTCAACCCTTTCAGTATGCTTCATCTTTCAAGCAAGCATTTAGAAAAAAGGCTAAGCCTTTTTCACCCTGCACACACTGTGGATTCAATGACCATCACACTAATGACTGTCTATTGTATCCCTGTTGTGATATTTGTGGTGACCTAACACATGACATGATTATTCATGCCAGAAGAGGATCCAACATTGAATCCTTTTAGTCAAATGAGTCTTCTAACACCAAATGCAAAGCATGTGGAAGCACTATCCACTCAACCACTGACCATGAATCTGTTGAGAGATTTAAAAAGAACAAGACCAAACCCACCAGAAAGTGGGTTCACAAGAAAAACTAAGTTAGTTTACTATTTATGCAGAGACATGCAAGGGAGCCTGTTTGGCATCTAGACATTGGATGCTCAAGGAGTATGACTGGTGTAAAAGAGTATCTGCACAAATATGTAGAAGAACCAGGACCTAAGGTAGTATTTGCTGATAATTCATCATGTACCATTGAAGGTTATGGTTCAAAAACTGTAGTGAATAGTGTTTACTAGAATTGCCTATGTAAATGGTCTTAAGTACAATCTTATAAGTGTCAGTCAACTGTGTGATGCTAAGTACATAGTTCAGTTTAATGATAGGCAAGGCACAATCTTCAATGCTAATAAATAAAGAAATAGTTCTTATAGCCCCTTGAAGAGAGGATGTTTATATTTTTGACATGTCAACTTTGACTCAAAATGAACTTGTCTTTTTGCTAAAGCCACTGAAACTATGAATTGGCTTTGGCACAAAAGACTCTCCCATTTAAACTTCAAAAACATAAACAACCTTGTCAAACAAAACAAATTTCTTGGCCTACCATCTCTTGTGTTTTCAAAGGATAAACCTTGCTCTGCTTGTGAAAAAAGGAAAACATCACAGAGCATCCTTCAAAACAAAAAAAAATCTCCATAAGAAGTTGTCTTCATCTACTTCATATGGATCTCTTTGAACCTGTCAGTCCAATGTCCATCCATCATGAGAAATATACCCTTGTCATAGTAGATGAATACTCAAGATACACTTGGGTTTACTTTCTCACAAAGAAGAGTCAGGCAGGTGAAACCATCATGTCCTTTGTCAGAAACATTGAAAATCAAAATGACATCAAAGTCAAACAAATATGAACTGACAATGGGACTGAATTGAAAAGTCAGGACCTTGAGTGTTTTTGTGATGAGAAAGGAATATCTCAAAACTTCTCTTCTCCCTACACTCCTGAACAAAATGGAGTTGCAGAAAAGAAGAATAGGATACTCATTGAAGCTGCAAGGACAATGCTAAAGAGTTCAGTACTCTCTAAGCACTTCTGGACTAAAGCAGTAAAAACTGCCTGTTACACACAAAACAGGTCCATTATTGTCAAAATACATAACAAAACACCCTATGAGATATTCAAAGGAAGAATCCCTAACATCATCTATTTTGATGTGTTTGGGTGCCCTGTGTTTATTCATATCGCAAGGATCACATTGGCAAATTTGATGCTAAGGCAAATGATGGATACTTCCTTGGATATTCTCTTGTCTTTAAAGCTTTCAGAGTCTTTAACACAAGGAGACAACAGACTGAGGAAACCTTCCATGTCAGCTTTGATGAAAGCACTAAGGCAATTAGTTATTCAAATACCTAAGTTGAGAAAATTAGGATTGATGACTCATCAAGGTATCCACCTGATGAATATCATCCTGATACTAACCCCTCTAAACAGTATCAAGCTGATGCAGACCTCTCCTACTACATCAATCCTCATAACCTTCCTCAACCAACCATCAGGGGATACATTGATGCAAATCAAGTCCCTGATAGGAATACTCACCTTGAACATGTTTAGGAAACTGAGAGTTGTGTTCAAACTGAACACCTTGATGAACCTCAAGTTATAGTCACTGAGAATAATTCCCCTAAAGTTCAACTCTCCTCTCAGACCACCACTGGCCCTAATCCATATCCTAGACCTCAGTACAGATGGACAAGATCACAAAACATTGAGCTAGTAAACATCATTGGTGAACCTACTAAAGGTAAGCTCACCAGAAGCATAGCTGCAAAACTAACTGCAGATTCAGCTAATGAATGCCTGTTTGTTGATTTTCTCTCTGATGTTGAACCAAAATCTATTAAAGAATCCCTGAAATACCCAAGTTGGGTATAAGCCATGCAAGCTGAACTAGAACAATTTGACAGAAACAAAGTTATGACTTTAGTCAAATGTCCTAAAGATGTTCTAGTCATTGGCATGAAATGGGTCTTTAAGAACAAGACTAATGAAAATGGAATAGTCATTAAGAACAAAGCTAGACTTTTTGCAAAAGGATACAATCAACAAGAAGGAATTAACTATGAAGAAACATTTGCTCCTGTTGCTAGATTGGAAGCCATCAGGATCTTCCTTGCATAGGCAACATACATGAACTTCAAAGTATACCAAATGGATCTCAAGATTGCATTTCTCAATGGTAAACTAAAGGAAGAATTTTATGTTCAACAACCCCCTGGATTTAAAAGTAGTGAGTTTTCTGACCATGTTTGCAAATTTGACAAAGCCCTCTATGGACTGAAGCAAGCACCAAGAGCATGGTATGAAACTCTCTCAGCCTTTCTTATTCAAAAACAATTTGTCAGAGGAAAGATAGACAACACTTTGTTTATCTATAGGACTAAAAGAGATGTGATATTGGTGCAAGTGTATGTTGATGACATCATATTTGGCTCAACAAATTACAAAATTTGTAAATAGTTTGAGAAACTGATGACAAAGGAATTTGAAATGAGTAGATGGGAGAACTCACATACTTCATTGAAATTCAAATCAAACAAACTGATAAAGGAATCTCCATCAGTCAAGAGAAGTATACTATAAATCTCTTAAAGAAATATGAGATCTCTGATTGCTCTTCAGTAAAAACACATGTGGTTCCTCCAACAACTTAGGGCCTGACCTTGCAAGAAAATCAGTGAATGAAACTTTATTTTGTGGAGTAATAGGTTCACTGATGTATCTCACTGCCTCAAGGCCTGACATTCAGTTTTCAGTATGCCTATGTGTAAGATATTTGTCTGATCCAAGAGAGTCTCATCTCACTGCAGCCAAAAGAATCCTCAGGTACCTGAAAGGTACCCCAAACCTTGGGCTCTACTATCCCAAGTATTCAAGCATTAACCTCAAAGATACTCAGACTCAGACTATGCAGGCTGCAACATGGATAGAAAAAGCACATCAGGCTCCTGTCAATTTCTTGGAGGCTGATAACATCAAATAATCCTGATTTTTAAGTGTCAATTTCTCCTGTTTATGCTTATATTTTATGTTATTTATATGGATATATACTCTTATTCCTTTATATTTCTTTTCCAGGTAATATATGAGCATTGGAGCTTAGAGACGCAGATTTGGAGATATTCTTAATAGTTTTCACCTTAGTATGATCTTATTGAAGAAGTTACGATGTAACTCCTACTCTCAATTATGCCGTAGCTAGGATTACGATTATGAAGACCAAGTCAACAATAATTACGGCGTAACTCTCAACTTAAGTTACGACGTAACTATCTAGGTCATGTGGAATTTTGCGCCTCCATCAACTACGTCGTAACCTCCAAACATGCATTACGACGTAACCTGCACTACGTGACTTTATTTTGGAGGATAATTAAGTTACGGTGTAATCCTCTATTACATTACGGTGGAGCTTATAATTTCAACGTAACTATTCCTTAAGTTACATCGTAATCACCACTACGAGAGTTGAGTTTAGAGGATAATTAAGTTACGGCGTAACCACATTAGTAGGTTACGTCGTAACTATGATCAGGCCTATAAATACAAGCCCTAAAATTTGCATTTTTCATCATTCACTCACCACAAAAAAGCAAAGAACATGAAGAGGGTTCCAAGGGCAGATCATATTCAGTATACGGAGCTATTTTCAAGGGAGAAATCACATCATATCATCGATAAGCTTTAGAAATTTCTATTTCTTTACACTTTAACTCATGTCTTCATTCATTATGTAAAACATTGAATTGATTGTGTCTTTTAATATGATCGGCTAAGCACCTTTGGTGCTAGCCTAGTTATGATTCCTTGATTGTGTTGTTTATGTATTCATTCTTCTATAATTGTTTCTAGTGTATGCATGCATAGTTCGTTGGTAGTCACCCTATCTTTAGTAGTTTTGAGTTGCGGCCGTATTTACTTGCTTAGGATAATTGACCAAAGGACCCTAGGAAAGTAGGTAGAGAGGGTTGGTAAGAATTGACCAAAGGACTACCAATCCCTCTTGTGCGAATTGACCAAAGGACCACCTTTCAGAAGGAGGAACTTAAGAAGTTAGGGATGTGTGTCTAAGATGCTAGCGCCCGGACACATATTGTTTCGAATCTTTCATGTAAGGTACTTAATAACTTGGCTTAGTTTGCTTGAGACCCCCGTCTCCCTAAAGGGTAGGCCTTTGATGACGGGTAGGAACCCTTGTTGATAGGCTATGGCAAATTGACCAAAGGAGTCTAGAAAATTGAACCCCCACTTGAATCAATATGAAGTAATTAGAAAACATAAACATAACATGCATGATAGGATAAATAATTAGGTTAACACACTTTCTCTCCATTGTTCACAACCTTATTTAATTTTCGCATTTCATTTATTGTTTATTACTATAATTAATATTCATCAATTAATCTTTAAAAAACTGTGACATTAGACTTAATTAGGATCCTCATCTACATAGCTCTTAGGAACGACCTTGGATTTACCACTAACTATACTACGCATGATCGAGATCACTGCTCGTTAGAGTAATAGGTAGACCTTAGGTAGGTGAGACTCTATAAATTTAAATCCTAGTCGGAAATCCTGCATCAAAATTTTGGCGCCATTGCCGGGGATCTATATTAGGATTTTTATTAAGTCTTTTATTTTTGTTTTGTTATTTTGTGTTTCTCACTATCTACTTTCAGTTTCAGATATAATGGCAGTTGTGGACATCGACAACCTCACACTCGAGGAATACCTCGTAATGGCGCGGGATGAGCAAGGGCCGGGGCTTGTTAGGCTGGCTATTGTAGCTGAGGTCTGATTCGTGAACAAGGACCAGTTTATGAGGGAATTACGTGCAAACCCTTTTTCCAAAAGTAAGAACGAAGATGCTTACAAGCATATTGAAAATGTTTTATACATCGCGAGCCTTTTTAACATCCGGGGTGTCTCTCAAGATGCGGTCATGCTTCGAATTTTCCCTATGACACTTACGAGATTGGCTAAACGATGGGTGTATAGACTATCGGTGGGACCATTGACACGTGGAATCTTCTCAAGAGAGCTTTCATTCAAAGATTTTTCCCACCCTCAAGAATTGCAAAACAACTAGAAGAAATCACAATTTCAAACAAGAAGACGGTGAAACATTATACCAAGCTTGGGATAGGTATAGTGACCTCCTATACAAATGCCCTACTCATGACCTCAACAATCAGCAAAAGGTCAACATCTTCTATAAGGGTATCGAAATTGCTACTAGGCAAATGCTTGATTTTCAAAAGCCAATCCCTGGAATGACACCTACTGATAACATCAAATAGTCCTGAATATTAAGTGTCAATTTCCCCCATTAATGCTCGTTATTTATATCATTTATATGGATTTACGCTTGTTTTCTATTGTTTTCCACTTTCGTGTAAATTACGAGCATTGGAGCTAAAGAGACGCGGAAATAGAAACATTACTAAAGATTTATCACAAGATGCTTATTTTGAAGAAGTTACGCGAACTCGTCTCTCACATTACGCCGTAACTATTGCATGACCGAATCAAGTCCAACTTATCAAGAGGTTACGGCGTAACTCTTCCCAAAGATTACGACGTAACTCCATTAGGTCAAAAGAGGTTCCACGCCACGATACTTACGCCGTAATCATCGCATCACTAACGACGTAACCGAGTTTATTGAAGACTACGGCGTAACCACTTATAAGGTTACGCCGTAACTAGCGATCTAGTGCATTTACGATAAAATAGAAGGTTACGGCGTAACTCCTCTATTGGTTACACGTAACCCGGACCGGCCTATAAATACCCCAAGAATTCCAACATTTCAAAGCATCCCATTCCACACACAACACTCGAGAATGTGGGAAAAAGCTCAAGGAGGTCTAGGAAGCATCTGAGCTATTTCCAAGGGAGAAGTCACACCATTACGATAAGCTTTAGCGCTTATTATTTCTTTACTTTCAATTCATGTATTTCATACCTTTGAATATTGAATTGATTTGCATGATTAATATGAGCGGCTAAGCACCCTTTGGTGCTAGCCTAGTTATGATTCCTTAATTGTTTTGTTTCGTTTACCTTTACTTCCGTACAATTATTTCTAAGTGTATGCATGCATAGTTCTTTGGTAGTCACCCCCGGTTCAAGAGTTTTGAATGGCGATAGAGGCCAATTGCCTAGAGATATGACCAACTGACCCTAGGTGAGTGGACCGAGACGGAAGGGTAAGATATGACCAATTGACGACCCTTTCTACTTGTGCGATTTGACCAACCGATCACCTATCGCTTGGATGAACTTAAGAATTGGGGGTGTAGTGTCTAAGTTCCTAACGGCCGGCACTCACTATTTTGAATCTAGCATGTAGCGGTACTTAATGACTCGGCTTAGGGACCGGGAACAACATGACTTATGACGGTGCTACTGATTTCTCTGTGGTGGCATCTTTGTCGATAGGTTAGGCGAATTGACCAAATGTTGTCCTCTCGAATTTGACCCCACCAAGTAATTGGAAGTAGGTAGACATAGACATAACTAGCTAGGAGGATTAACTAGGTTAGCACTACTATTCCTCTATTGATTTCCTTCACACATTTATTTGCTTTTATTTTATTTTCTGCATTAGTAGTTTAATTAATTAAAACCCTATCCAACCATTAATATTCTCGTGACAATTAGACTTAGTAATTATCCCACACATAGCTCTTGGGATGACCTCGGCTTTACCATTTACTATAGTACACACGACCGGGTACACTTTGCTGTTAGTGCATTAGGGTAGCCATAGGTATAGCGAGACACTATAAATATTAAGACCAGTCAAGAAACTCGCATCAAGTTTTTGGCACCGCCGGGAGCTATTTTAGGATTTCATATTAAGTCTGCTTTTAATTTTTCTTTCCGATAATGTCGATACAAGACTCGCAGACTCTAGGCCCTTCTCGGCTACCCCATTTGTTGACCCGGAGAAGCAATTTCGGAAAAGAGGATCTATTCTCCGGTTCCTATTCACAATATCTTCTCATTTTACTTAATCGGACGATCGGACACGTAACCGTGAGGTCATCAATGAAAATAATATCAATGACCTAACCATGGAGCAAGATTTGGACCGACCAAACGATAATCGCCAACGAAGCTTCACTAAGGATTCTCCTACCAATAAATACTCCATCCCGGATCATATTATTCGAGAGTTACATGAGCTTAAGTTTTCTAGAGACGAAGATGAGGACGCTCGTGATCACGAGATGAAGTTCTCCACTTATCCTCTCTTTTCAACGCTGTGGGTACTCCAAGTTATTCAACATCGCAAGGATTTTTCCTATGACCCTCACCGGTACAGTAAAAAGATGGTATAACAAACTTCCTAGTGAAAGTAAAGAAGCATGGAGAAAACTAAGAAAGGAGTTCGTCCAAGAATTTTGCCCTTCTTAAAAATGGCTAGGCTTCTCGTGAAGATCTACCAATTCGTGCAGATGGGAGAAGAAACGCTGTACCAAGCATGGGAAAGATTTAATGAGCTTCTATCGATGCCCTACTCATGATTTAAACAAACATCGATCGTGATACGCCTTCTATCGGGGATTAATGCGCAAACACGAGAACTCCTTGATTCACCAAGACCTATTCCTTGCATGACTCGATCGTGCCTTGAATGTATTCGATTGGATTTCTGAACATTGCTACAAGTGGCACATGGATACAAGATACGGACCGAGAGATAACTTCGATCATAAGGTAATGAAGACAATAACGAAGCAAGAATACAATTACCGGGAAATTTTCAAAAAACGAAGATTGGAAAGAGAAGTTGAAGCATGTAGGGTTGAGAAAGTTAAAAGTTTATTTGAGACCAATATCGGGAACAATATTGAGAAAAAGATTCTCGACCACATCAAAGAATCAAGAGAGTGCGATGATAGGATAGAAAAGATGATGAAAGCATTCGTGGATAATCTGATCTCTTCTATTAAAATTCACGATGATAGGATAAAAGATTAGAGAAAAGTGTTAGTTCATGTTCACAAGCCATGTCGATCGACTAGCTAGACTCGGGAGGAAGAAGTTGTCCACATCAGAGAAACTATCCTCGAAGAACCTTTGACCTTTTCGTAAAAGGTTGCGACGGATCGACATGGAGAAACAATCACTTTGGACCAAAATTTGCCGGTAAACCCTCCTACTAATGATTCCGATAATACTAACCGTCATGATACTACGCGAATTAAGTTATGATGAGACTATTCGCCTCAATGAAAGATGCTCACGGTTTTGAGGAACGAGCTACCACAAAGGAAAAGATCCAGATGCTTTACTCTCCCTTGCTATATCGGGAGCCTAAACATGTGTAACGCCTTGCGCATCTTGGAGCTAGTATTAGCATAATGCCTCGCTCGATGTTTTTTATGTATGGAATTGGCAACTTAAACCGCCAAGATGAAAATTGAAATGGCCGATCGATCCATGCAATCGCCATAAGGAATTGTTGAAAATGTATTAGTGAAGATAAAGAGATTCATTTTCCCAAGAGATTTTGTGATTATTGATATCCCGAAGACAACAGATACCGTCATTTTAGGAAGACCCATGCTTGCTATTGCTCACACTAAAGTGGATGTCTTTGCGGAAAATTGACTCGAAGCTAATGGAGAGATTGCCACATTCGCACCTAATGAACATTTGTCTACCCCGGAGAAGGTGTGTGCAATTGACCCGATGGGGAATTTTGGTGAAGCCCTTGAAAAGTTTCTTAGCGACCCCCGGATCCCGGAGAGGTTGACTCGGGAAGGATTTTGATGTTTTCGTGAATTTTGAGGAAAAGGATAACTTAGGATTAAATGTCAAGACCTCTAGTGATGTCGAGATGACCCATTGGCAAGATAACTCGAAAAACATTCTTGCAATTGGACCAACCACATTTTTTTGAGATGGGGGCACGAATCCATCATAGGAATCCCCACTATATGAAAATCTCAAGCAAAATTGGGTTCATTGATTTTCACCCATTTATCGACACAGATTCCCAGTCAACATTATCTCTAAGGAATGCTACAACCAGGTTATGGAAAAGGAGCTTGATTATAAAGGAAACAACTTCCTCGGGATAGCAACAAACATATGAGTTTTTGTAGGAACACACTCGTTTCTAGTCAACTTTGTGGTTCTGGATGATGTTAGTGAATTCGTGGCAGATGGGCTGACTGGGATGATTTTCGGAAAACCCTTTAAAGAAATATCTGGGCTTGATAAAAACGAGAAGGAAGGACTGGTTTGGTTAAAGATTGGCGATGATAAAACTGTTTTCAAAATGCCAAGGACTGTCAAAAACTTTAAAAATTGGACTAAAAGACAGTTGAGTTATGCTAGACCACTGCTTGGTATTAGTGAAGAAGATAAGGCCAAAGGTTTTGATCACCCCTACCAAAAGATCAAAATTTTTTACTTAGGGTGTTTAGAACTTGGGGATGGATACAAACGAGATGAGAATTTGATCGGTGGCTTCAACATGGAGATTGCCCACCCACGAGATGACGGACAAGCACCGGTAGCCACGGCCAAGAGTCTAACTTAAAGACTCATTAATAAAGAAAAGTGCTTTTTTGGGAGACAACCCGAATTATCCCTTTCTTCTGTTTTTTATTTTCATTTCTGTTGGGTTTTGTGTTTTCTAACCACTTTTGCAGGAGACAATGAAGTAATTACTGCTGCAGATTCTTGATCTCGAACGAGTTATGGCGTAATTCATCTTGGTGATTACGCCTGTAACCAACATTTTCGCAAAGAAAATTCTTGACGCATTACTAATTACGGCGTAATACCATCTCGGTTATTCTGCAGTAACTATTCGCTTCACACTCATACCAGTTTTGCTGCCATTCTGGTAACTCTCTCATAGGAGTTACGACGTAACTCCTCCTCTCGCTTTTAATTCTTTCATTTTAAAACACAGAACCTTGTATTAGTTTTAAATGAACTTTGTGGTATGTTCCTGTAAACCCTCACGAGACTTCACTCGTCCACTTGGGACACCAAGTGGTTTAAAAGGCTTGTTGTATTCGCTAAATGCAACCGTGATTCCTACGAAAGTGAGTTAGGTTTGTTTTTCATTTTATTTTTTATTTTTTTATTTTTTTTTCTTTTTAGAATTATGCTTGTCGGTATTGTGATTTCAGGGATTGAAGTTTGTTCATGACGCTTAAACGAAGGCACGATCCTTTCTCGTGGGCCTTCTTCCTTTTGGAGCAAATTTCAGGGAAGTTCTCACTCTAATTCTACCTTTCTCTTCACCTTTATTTTAATGCCTAGTACAAAAGGGACTTTGTACAATTCAAGTGGGGGAACGGGAGTAGAATTATCTCTTGAACTTTATTTCGCCCTCATTTTTCTAGTTTATTTTTAAAAATTATGCCATTTTTAAAATTTTGACATGTTTTTCCGAACCTAACTAGATTAGACTTTAGCCGAGCACATATAACCCTTGACATTACATGGTGAGATTAGACTTATCCGTTTCCAATATTTTACCCCAAATCCACCAAATTATGAGTGTGCTTGGTAGCTTGTAAACTTTAGAACTTGGCCTTTGCATCATTTCGAGACCATAGACGAGGTATGTTGAGTTAATGGATGTATTTGGTATTTTCGCTTTAGAAGGCGCAGATTATAGGATTATCACCCAAACAGCCTACCATTGTGAGTCTATCGATTAGTCACCTCGACTTTTCGACCCCATGTGAAACCCTTTTGTTGCACTCCCTTTAGTGCAAGATACCCTAGATACACCCTTCCGAGCCATTCCTTTCATTTTGTCAACCCAATTTATTATTTCGTTACACCCTTACACCTTAGCCTACCCCGTAGTCTTTATTTGTAATTGGAAGTCATCATTTGCCTAAGTTCAAGGTTCAAGTGGAAAGGTTTGGAAATCACGCTTTCATCGACAACAATTATGAAGATCATTGAAGACCCCCCGAATTCCCATTGTTCATCTCAAGTGGGGGAATGTTATGTTATTATGTTATGTTCAAAAAAAAAAAAAAAGGTTGATTGATTTATGTAAAGTACGATGTTATAAGCACTATAGTATGAGCTTTATTGTTTAGTATCGAGGAGGCCACCTCGGTCACATTAGAAGATTGGAGTTGGAGTTATACCAACTTAAGAAGAAAAGGTAGTGTGCCCATCACGACGTCCTCTAATGACAAATCTACCTTGCATTTCATGATCCGGTCTCTAGACTTCTTAGCTTGAACTTTGGGCGGATGGTAAGTGGTGATGACTTAGTTATAGATTTAGACTACCTGCTTGTTTTTCATTTTACACCAATTATATATATCCCATGTCTTATCCTACCCTTTAGTCATGAAGCGTGTCTAGGTGATGCAACGAGCAATCTTTGGTGTCTTGGCCATGGATTTGGTCATGTATCAATGATTTTGTCCACTTCGCCGTGACATGTTAGTAATGACGAGTCACCCCTTAACCTTTGTCGTGTCTACCCATAATTGCCTTCGAGAATTGTTTAGCCCATAACTTTAGTGGTGGAGATTTGTGTGACTGCCAAGCTTATGATAGAATACATGCTATGACTGTGCGATTGAGTGATCACCCCAAAATTGACACTTAGAATAGTTGAGAGATTTGAGTGTTTGTTCCCTTCGTGAGGTGTTCGCTTTGTTTTATTCTAGCATAAGGATTTGTAAACTCATATTTTCCGTGTTTTGGGAGATA
The DNA here is from genome assembly GCA_022545495.1 of Chrysanthemum lavandulifolium. Classification (NCBI taxonomy): domain Eukaryota; kingdom Viridiplantae; phylum Streptophyta; class Magnoliopsida; order Asterales; family Asteraceae; genus Chrysanthemum; species Chrysanthemum lavandulifolium. Next base: position 65,920,250 of record CM040239.1, on the reverse strand, counting down.
TCTTTTAGGAATCTATCTAATAAGGTCTACTTGAGGGCAAGTAGAGTTCAAGTGGGGGATATTTGATAACATCAAATAGTCCCAATATTAAGTGTCAATTTCCGTTAATGCTCGTTATTTATATCATTTATATGGATTTACGCTTGTTTTCCATTGTTTTCCACTTTCGTGAAAATTACGAGCATTGGAGCTAAAGAGACGCGGAAATGGAAACATTACTAAAGATTTATCACAAAGATGCTTATTTTGAAGAAGTTACGCGTACGCGCCTCTCACATTACGCCGTAACTATTGCGTGACCATCAAGTCCAACTTATCAAGAGGTACGGCGTAACTCTTCCCAAAGATTACGACGTAACTCCATTAGGTCAAAAGAGGTTACACGTCACGATACTTACGCCAGTAACTCTTGCATCACTTACGACGTAACCGAGTTTATTGAAGACTACGGCGTAACCACTTATAAGGTTACCGTAACTAGCGTATCTAGTGCATTTACAATGAAATAGAAGGTTACGGCGAACTCCTCTATTGGTTACACCGTAACCCTGACACCGCCCTATAAATACCCCACGAATTCCAACATTTCAAAGCATCCCATTCCACACACAACACTTTGAGAACATGGGGAAAAGCTCAAGGAGGTCTAGGAAGCATACTGGAGTTGTTTCCAAGGAGAAGTCACACCATTACGATAAGCTTTAGCGCTTATTATTTCTTTTACTTTCAATTCATGTATTTCGTACCTTTGAATATTGAATTGATTTGCATGATTAATATGAGCTGCTAAGCACCCTTTGGTGCTAGCCTAGTTATGATTCCTTAATTGTTTTGTTTGCGCTACCTTTACTTCCGCACAATTATTTCTAAGTGTATGCATGCATAGTTCTTTGGTAGTCACCCCGGTTCGGTAGTTTTGAATGGCGATAGAGGCCAATTGCCCGTGAGATATGACCAACTGACCCTAGGTGAGCGGATCGAGACGGGAAGGGTAAGATATGACCAAATGACGACCCTTTCTACTTGTGCGATTGACCAACCTGATCACCTATCGCTTGGATGAACTTAAGAATTAGGGGGTGTAGTGTCTAAGTTCCTAACGGCCGGCACTCACTATTTAGAATCTAGCATGTATCGGTACTTAATGACTCGGCTTAGGGACCGGGAACAACAGACTTATGACGGTGCTACTGATTTCTCCGTGGTGGCATCTTTGCTTTGATAGGTTAGGCTAATTGACCAAATGTTGTCCTCTCGAATTTGAGCCCACCAAGTAATTGGAAGTAGGAAGACGTAGACATAACTAGCTAGGAGGATTAACTAGGTTAACACCACTATTCCTCTATTGATTTCCTTCACACATTTATTTGCTTTTATTTTATTTTCTCGCATTAGTAGTTTAATTAATTAAAACCCTATCAAACCATTAATATTCTCGTGACAATTAGACTTAGTAATTATCCGACACACATAGCTCTTGGGACGACCTCGGCTTTACCATTTACTACACTACACATGACCGGGTACACTGCTCGTTAGTGCATTAGGGTAGACCATAGGTATAGCGAGACACTATAAATATTAAGACCTGGTCAGTAAAACCTGCATCACATACTCTAGCATTGAAAGCTATACAAAACATGGCCAACCACTCTCAAAAGTGGCATGAATGAGGAAGCCATAGAAGTTTAGGCGGAAGTTTGGATGGTATCGCCGCTATCACCAACAAACTTGATACTCTTGGCCGAGATATGTTAAAACTTAAAGTAAGTATGCACGCTATTCAAGTTGGGTGCGAGACATGTGGTGGAGCTCATCTTGCTAAAAATTGCCCTCTTAATGATGAAGATAGAAAAATTGAAGAGGTCAAGTATGGTGAAGCTAATAGACCTTTTAAAGGATCAAATGGAATGGTAATGGATATCGTGTAGGACCACCGGGGTACTACAATCATGCACCTTATGGAGAAAGAAGGTCTGATCTCGAGGAAACTATCAACAAATGCCTTTAGGAGTCAACCAAAAGGAAAAAGGAGCAAGACGAATGGTTGAAAAGCTTCCAAGAGAGTACGAACAAAAGCCTCTCTAGCCATGATGAATCTTTAAGGAACTTAGAGGCAATGATTGGAAAGCTTAGTGAAGAGGTGCAAAGAAGTAATACAGAACCTGCAACACAAGGAAGTAAACCTATGCTGGCTTGCAAGGTTGTCTTCTGATTTACGAGGTTAATGAATCTAACGATAATTTCCATACTTCTAATACTGTGCAGGAAATTGAAGTTGGATCGCATAGCAGTAACGAATTATGCCATAACTCTTGCGATGAGTTACGGTGAAACCATGGAACAGTTATTAAGCCAAACCTGGAAATCACTTGTGCGAATGAAATGCCTATCCAATTACCAAAGAAGTAAGTTAGCACGGATAGATTCAATCTTTCATGCTCTATTGGTAACCATGATTTATCTGCACTAGCCGATCTTGGGTCTAGTGTAAACGTTATGCCACTTCGGCTATTTCTAAATCTTAAGTTAGCTAATCTTTGGAAAAAAAACATGGTAATTGAAATGGCGGATATGACTAAGGCGACTCAGATTGGGATTGCGAGAATTGTTTTGTTAAAGGTCGATAAGTTTGACTTCCCTTCTGATTTTGTTGTTATTCATATGGCCAACACCCCTAGAGAACACTTAATCCTTGGGAGACCTTTCCTTGCTACTTCACGCGCCCGAATCAAGGTTTTTGAAAACTAGATTTCATTAGGATACAATCATGATAGGGTAGTGTTTAAAATGAAAAACGTTCTATGCCACGAACTGGAAGAAGTAGTGAGCTCGTGCATGGCGGACTTGGTAACTAAGGAGTAGCCAGCTAATTTACTCGACAGTTCTAACGATGTTTTTACTCCTTCATATGTTTGTCATACGCAGGAAATATAGTCTAATGATTGCTATGATAGCGATGAATCTTCTTGGCGAGATGACAAAGAAGATCAGATTTCACAAGGGGAAATGGATGAAAGAGGTTTAACTATTGTAACGGGGAACCTACATTGCTGTACACCTATAAATACAACGATAGAGGGCTCGAAATTAACCTTACCAACATGTTCCCCTTTTATCAAACATTGCAATGGAGGTGGCCAATTCTTAGTAAGACTAATGAAAAAGGAGGCAACCATTTGGTAGTGTTTCAAAGAGGAGAAAATAATTAAGGAAAATTTGGTTCCGAGAACACCATATGATGACCGACTGGTTTGAAAGTATAGAATGGACTATTCACTTTTGTGAACTGGAGATTATGATGTTTGGAGGAACTACTCAAGCTTGGCCTACGTGTGATCCCCATCTCAAGGTTTGTAATGGAGGAGAATTCCCTGAGCCAAACTTGCTCAAATGTAAGGAATGGCATGTTTTAATGATGAAAAGAGAGAAACAGTCGGCTACCATGGGATATCATTTGAGAATTGGATGAAGGTAAAATTTGGAAAGGTTAAATTAAAATGGGAAGCCGAAGCTAAATTTCGTTATGAATGGGCCAAGACTAATTTTTTCCGTAAGACTCGACATTGCATGACTCCTTTCATACCTCCAACTGTTTGGGACCAGCCTTCCTTTGGTCAAAGAGCGATTAAGGACGGTCAAGTCCGAAGACCTCCTTAAAGCCCCCTGGTTTTTAGTCTAACTTAAAGACACGTTAATAAACAAAAGTTCTCTTTCAGGATACAACCCGAATTATCCCTTTCTTTTTTTGTTTTTATTTTGTATTGTTGGGTTTTGTGCTTTTTTGCAGGAATTGGGGATGAATGTATGACGTTTTATTGGATCTTGGATTCTTCCCCGTTAGCTAGTTACGTTGTAACTTTTCTTTTAGGTTACGCCGTAACCGTTCTTCAGTAGCAGTTCACTCCAGGTTTCAACCGGTTACGGGGTAACTGCATCCTATAATTACACCATAACATGTCTCCAGTCTAGAAGATTTCCAGATTTAAACCAATTATGACGTAACTCATTAATTTGGTTACGCCGTAATTCGTCCTGCAGCTTAAAATTTTATTTTTAATAATTGCGCAATAACCTTGTATTAGTTCTAAATGAACTTTGTGGGTATGTTTGTTGTAAGCCCTCACGATACTTCACTCGTCTACTTAGGACACCAAGTGGTTTAAAAAGGCTTGTTGCGTATGCTAAATGAAACTGTGATTCCTACGAAAGTGAGTTAGGTTTTATTTCATTTTTTTCCTTTTTACTTTTTAGAATTATGCTTGTCGGTAATTTGTGATTTCAGGGATTGAAGTTTGCTCATGGATACTTAACGAAGGCACGATTATGCACCGTGGGCCTTTTCTCTTTTTAGGAGCAAATTTCAGGGAAGTTCTCGCTCTAATTCTACTTTCTCTTCACCTTTATTTCATGTTAGTACAAAAGAGACTTTGTACATCTCAAGTGGGGGGACGGGAGTAGAATTATTACTTGAACTTATTTGCCCTCAAATTATGAGTGTGCCGATAGCTTGTAAACTTTAGAACTTGGCATTTGCATCATTTCGAGATCATAAACAAGGTTTGTCGAGTTAGCTTGATGTATATGGAATAACCAATTCGAGAATGCAATATTTTAGGATTATCACCCAAATAGCCTATATATGTGTGTTTATCAATTAGTCACATCGACTATTCAAACCCCATGTTAAACCTTTTTGTTGCGCTCATATTTAGTGCAAGATACCCCTTGATACACCCTTCCGAGCCATTCTTTTCATTTCATACCCTTATCATATTTATGTCATTACACCTATTCACCTTAGCTTACCGTGTAGTCTTAATTTATGGTCGGGAAGTCACTGTTTGCCTAAGTTCAAGGTTTGAGTAGAGAGGTTCAGGAATCACGCTTACGTCAAAGACATATATTTGAAGATCATTGAAGACCCCCCATATGCTCCATATATGTTTAGCTAACTCTTCTTGAAGTCTAGCAGCTACCATTCTATCATGTTCAACTAACTTCTCTTTTGGCCAAAACTCCATTAGAATTTCAGCATAAGGATCAGGCTATTCATACGCTCCTTTGCCTTTTCCTTCATACTTGTGTTGAGAAGCAGTTGACTTTGAAGATGAGATAGGTTCTTTGAAGACTATACCCTTGGTTGGTGGCTTTGGTGCTTATGGGATAGGTTGAGTAGGAATTGGTGTAGGCATAGCTGGTGTAACAGTTGGTGTAGATGTTGGTGTAACTGGTGTAGCAACAGATTCTGTAACCACATGCGTTGATTTCTTCAACTCCATCATAGCCTTTGACATTGTAGTATCATCATCTGTTACATCAGTTGGAGTTGCAATATCTTCAATTACCTTAGATATAGTTTCAGAAGTAGATACAACAGCAGGCTCCTTAATACTAGCAGCAGATTCAATTACACTAGCAGCAGGTTCCTAAACCCCAGAAGTAGATTCCTCCCCTCCAGCAGTACTTTTCTCTGTATCCTTCCCAGTTTCCACTACTTGATCCTGCTCCTTTTCTACACTTTCATCTGTATACATATCATTTACCCCAGTGTCCTTACCATCAAAACCTGTATCCATATCATTATCAATCCCTGCATCTGATAAGGATTTAAAATGTACGCTTTTAGGGGGTCATTTAATCCCTATTTACATTTTATATCCGTTACTACTTAAAATCGTTCCTTTTCACTTTTCAGGTCTTTTGGAAGCAAAATGCTGGAATGAAGCACATTTGGACGAAAAGGAGCAAAAACATAAAGAAAATGGCAAAGTAAAGATTGAAGACACTCAAAGCTGATCAACAGAACCTGAAGGCATCCTATCCAAAGGGCAACGCCGTCCCTCTATGAAGACTTGATCAAAATGTGCCCACGACAGCTCAGTGGAATTTCTGATCCTAAAGCCTGACGGCGTCACGCCTAATATATGGAAGGCGTCGCTCACACTTTTCACTCCAGACGACCCAGATCTAGAATTCAGACGACGTCGCAACTAAAGACCGACGACGTCACACTCTCAAGTGACGCCATCCCATCGATTACTTGGCCCAAACGAAACCCTAATGACGGCGACCTGATGACGTCGCTAGCAAAAGGCGACGCCGTCGCGATTGTAAATCTATATATAGAATTTGATTTTTCTGTATTTTGAGAGGTAGAATTTTGGAGAGCAAACTCTAACTCAGTTATAGTCCGACTTGGACAATCCTCTAGGGTCCCATACCCTATTTTACACATCAAGATAAGTTTGTTAATCCAATTTATCATTATGTCTACCCCATGTTCAATTGATTGTGTGTATGCTTGCTTGTCTAACATGCTAGCTAAATTACTTGTGTGTTTTCTTAGATATATGAAACCTAGTTATTGATTATTGTTAGGTTGTTTCTTTTCTTAATTGATATACGCTTAGGAGTGCAACTAGGCTTTCCTTTTATTCAATGCATGAGTATGCTTGAGGACAATAGGGTGCTCGGGAAAAATAGCCTCGGCTTGCCGATCCTGTGAATCCTATAAGAGAGATAACCTTATAGAACTAGGGGATACGCACACCCTACGACTAATAGGAATACAACGCGTTAAGATAAAGGGCGTGATAATTCAACCGACCAATAAAAGATTACTAGGGAGTAATAGTATCTAAGTGAACACATCTTTAATCATCATACGAGCACACCTCAATTAAACATAGCTATCCATAGTAATTAGTTAAACTTGATAATTAGTAGAAGTAGAGTAATCGGTAGAAGTACCACCCCCCAATCAATTGCCCTGAGATATTTACCTTAGCTTTCTAAAAAAACATAAAAAAAGATAAAAAAGAATCATCCTCATCCACACCTTCTCGTCATAAATTTCTTTCTAGCATTCCTATTCCCCTAGATAACGATATCAATCCCCGAGGATTACCCCATAATACACTACAACGATTAGGTTCACTGCCTAGAGGGTTGAAAAGCTTGCTCTTAGAAAAGGAGGTTTTCTCGACCCCGAACCCTGCTTATCAAGTTTTTGGCGCCGCTGCCGGGTAATAGAATAGATAGTTAGACTTCTATCTCATTTAGGTCCCCTCGCTCGATTCCTATCAAGTGATATTTTTCTATTTTTCATTAGCTTCCTTGTAGTCTATCCCCATTCTTTCTGCTTTTGTTTGTAACCTTTTTCATTGACTATTTCGTAGCCAAAATTTTCACCCAATTGACAAAATCCACTACATAATCTACCTTTTCCACTCCAAAATGAGATCTTGAGGTTCCAACAACATCCCGATGAATCATTTCCCGAGGCGTGGACTCGTTTTAAATACATACTATTAAAATTCCTTCATCAAGGCTCTGATTTATTGTGTCCATTCCAATTATTTTACACTCGTATCGACCACGAAACCCAAATGAGACTTGACTATATAGTGGATGGAGATCTTTGGGGATATGGTGTTAAAGATGCATGGGATAATTTTGTGACTTTCGCCCAAAGTAGAAGTGGAACATGGTACCTAATTAACGAAGATTTATACATGTTCTCAAAGTGGAAGGCTTAATCGGAATGGTTGTTTAGGAGTGAGATGATTAGAGTTGAGATACCTAGGTGCATGTCATGGTTAGGCACTACAATAGTACAAAATGAATGCATAGGAGATCTAGATATAATGGAGAATGAGGTGGAAACTCCAAGCCTGTTAATACAAATAAGCCGTAAAAACGTTTATTTATATTTTACGATCTTCTAATGTTTTGTCGATAACAAACGTAAAATCATTTTAATGAAACAAATAAAATATGTAAATGGTTTGAACTAATAGTTTCTAACACACTTACGCTTTCACATAAAACACTAAAACAAGTATAAGTGATTTTATGATTTAGTATTATATATGTACAACAACTAATGTTTACATATTTTAGTAAAATATACACATAACTAGTATGTAGTATATTGGGTAATATAAATGGGTAGAAACTTAAGTATCATAACCCATTGACCAAATACATTGAATGTAGGTGGGTACAACCCAAAGTCCATGACCCATATCCATGGAGCTTGACCCATAACCCATTACATGACATCATCCTTATATCATATATGGATGATATTCATAACCCATGGTATTGACCCATACCCATGTGACTAGGTGCATTGCACTCATAAGATACATTGTATCTAGCAAAAGACCCATGGATCAACCCATAACCCATAACCCATGACCCATAACCAAAATACCCATGGGTAAAGAGGAGCGTCCCACGAATCCCTAGCTTTACACTAGACGGATCCCTTGTGGGAGGGATCCGTGGGATCCGGGGAACAGTAGGCATTTTCTCTCTATAAATAGTGAGCCATTTCTTCATTATTTCTCACCCCTTTCCAACATACTTTCTCCTTGAGTTAAAAACTCTCTAACCCCATATCCAAGTGATCTATGTTTGTAGTTTTGTTTTTGTGTGATTCTCTAGGTTCCTCTTAAAGGCGAGATCACCACCTTTGAAGTCAAACAAGCTCAAGTCCACGAGTTGCCATGCTTCCTCATCATCAAGACTACTGAAGTCCTCTTGTTGATGATTCTTTTATTTCTTCTAAGAAGTGTAGTGTTGAAGACATTAGTGAAAGATGTATCAAGTGTCAGGACGAAGACATTAGTGAAAGGTGTCGATCGTCCGTATTTTAGGCATTAGTGAAGGGTGCCTAGAAGTCAAGTCACAAGACATTAGTGAAGGGTGTCTTGAAGATCTAGTTGAAGGCATTAGTGAAAGGTGCCTTAGATGTACATTCGATATGGTGTGATTCAATGTACAAGATAGATTAGCATTAGATCTAAGGATATTGATATCCTTGATGATGTTGTAATAAGGAGTTGGTCTCTTTTGGGATTAGTCGTTGGTGTAGTGTTGGGTAGTAGTTCCTCCATTGTAATGGAACTCCGCATCTAGCCTAGTTCCGGATAAAGGGTAGCTGACGTTGTGGTAGGTGTGGTTCACCTTGGTGTGAAAGAACCAGTGGTTAGCCTAGTACTGGGAAAAAGAGTAGGCAACGCTGTGAAGGTTTCTCCACCATAAGGAGTCGGTGTCGTGTAGTGATTACGAACTCTCGAGTAGGTGACTCGGGGAGTGGAGTAGGGCAAGGAAGGTGTACTTGTAGCCGAACCACTATAAATACTCGCGTTGTGGTTTTGTGCTTCTTACTCTTATCTTTTCATTACATACTTATACTTCTATATGTTTGTTTATCAGCATTCAACACACATCCAAAATAGATTGACATAAGTCGATCGATATAGTTTAAAAGAAAGTTTTAATTGGCAAAACTATTCAACCCTCCCCCCCTTCTAGTTTTCCACAATTGGCATCAGAGCTTCGTTACCAAGTTTTTTGAAGTATATTGTACTTTAAAAACTTGATACGATCCATGGTTAATTAAAAACTACAAAGAAGGTTTCTCATAAAAACAAACACCATGTCTTTTAAAACTCTTTGTTTGGATGTTGATTAGATGACAACATTTTTTCATATTAATTATTTTCTATTTAAATGCACTAATCTTATTTGTCATGTTGATTAGTCAAAGCTCATACCTACCAAGCCATAGGAATCGCTTGGTAACAATAATACCTTCCCTAAGAAGGTATCTTAAACACAAAGGAGCCGGAATTGTCTACTGACATTTGTTGTGTCATTTGTAAAGACATTCCTAAGTGCATTAGAGGTATGATTTTATACTTATCTTTAAAATGACATTAGCTTGATAATTAAGTATGCCTACATAGGTATTTATATGATTATCTTTTGTGCATATACATGTATTACATGAAGCTTCATTAGGAAGCCTTTTCTCACATACGTGTTATTTTTTCGTCTAAAGTCGTGGTATACAAAACTTGTGTTTTATTCCATTTAATCCAAAAATCATATCTTTCTAATAATAAAACAAAAACATATTTCAAAATTCCTCCTTCCCATAAATAAACCATCACGCCCACTTTATCAAATCCCCACTTTTTCAAATCTTCCATTTTCAAAAAAAATTACCTCTTATTCAAAACTTCATCTTCCTCTCATCTCATCTCATCTCAAATCAAAACCAAGAAGGTTAGTCATCAACATGGTTTACATCGCCCTCGTGCTCATCGCCTTAACACTCATCGCACTTGTGATCCCTACGATGAAGTTCACATACGGAGACATATATTTTGTGTTGTTAATCTACATTGGGGTTATATACCCAATCCTTTGTATCATTCTTAGCATTGAAATGAAATATTACTAATAGTCTAGTTATCTAGGTTATTATTATCATAATGTGTTTATAATTTATTTTGATTTATTTCATTCTATCGTGATACATTAGAAAGCCATGTATGCATGCTAAAAGAAAATGTAGACTAAAAACACATATCTTGGTATAAAACTATAAGATCTAAAAACCTATGTTTTTATCAAGAAATCTGCTTCTGTTACTGCAGATCAACGGATCCCGAATGATAGACTAGCCGGATCCCTTATGAAAGGGAACTGTGGGAACCGTACTCCTGGACAACAGTTTTTCATGCAAAATAAAAACCACTTTCTTTCTAAAAGTAATATTCCACTAGAATGTCAAAACCTTAAGTGAGTTAAGTGTCGTTGTTGTTAAAAACCATTGTTAATAAAAATCTAGTAAAAACGTTAGATAATCATTGGTTGACCACAAAACATCACTTTCTATTTACTCGTCTTTTCTATAGGTTCAACTATGTCGCATGAATATGAGTTTGATTTTTCACTCACTAGCGTCTACACTCCGAACATCTCCCTTGAGCTCAAAACACCTGGCAATCATGTCCGTGGGTTCAATAATCTCGAAAACCGTCACTTCCACAAAGGACTTATTGTAGACACCTCTCTACAATTCGAAGAAGGTATCAATACCTCCTTCCGAGCCATAGGACTATAATGTCTTCTCGAAATCAATGTGAAGATATGTCCAAGGTTCATAACGGAATTCTTCTGTCAAGTTGAACTCGTTCGTAACGAGGATCGCTCTCTATCTCTTTGGTTTTGGATCAAAAACCAAAAGTTGGTTTTAACCCTTGGGAAATTTGCTCACATCCTCCGGATTCCAAATCATGGACAATGTGCCTTCACCGAAGATTGGTCTCTTGATTCTCTCTTCAACTTTCATGAAGAAAATAGTCCATATTGTTCACATATACCCTCCCCGGAGGATTTGAATCGCATAATATGCAAACCTCGACCATATTACTCCGATCCAAACATTATCTTTACGGGACATTCGAGAAGATTACAAACCTCTTGCACTCATTCTACGTGAAAATGTTTGGAGTCTTAGGGAAATCGACAAATCCTTCCGCTTGTTGTGCTCACATAATGTATTGTTTGCTAACACAACAACCATACAATCTCGCATACTTCTTCAGAAGCGAATTGTAAATCTTCAAGGCTCCAGAATAAACTCATCCCTTATGGAATGTTCTTGACGCTACTATCATAACGTCATGCATTTTCATCCTCAATTTCAAAGTCCTTTATGCGTACTTGTGAACAAGATGATGGAACCGCTAAACACATCTCTCATGAAGACTTTATTCATTCTTGATTCCACCAACACTCATCAACCATTTGATGATCCTTCTAGCAAAAATGCTCAAGGAACTTAGTAGTCTTTCAAATAGGATCAATCCTTTTGTACTCATGCTTTATCAATGTAATCCAATTTCCTTCATGAAATAAAACATCTTACATTTGATAACTTAGTATTAGAACCTCTTAAACTAACCTTGGAATATAATGCATTGTCAAAATCATTGCATACCTTTAGTAAAGGTTCTGCTTAGCAGATAGACGGATCCCAAATTTTGTGCTTGACGGATCCTTACTCTTAGGGAACCGTGGGATCCGGCAAACAGAAAATGCAATTGCAAAACATTGTATTTCAAACATGTCCTTAGAACACCTCACACTAAGCTAGACATAGTGTCTTAAGGCAAATTAAGACCTTATCAAGTTAAGTAGATCCTTCCTATTTACACATAACTCACCTAGATCACAATCAAGACGCTTGTAAATCTATCTCTTCACTTAAACCCATTACTCTTCCGCTCTCAAGTTCACACATAATTTCTCACATGATCCCTCATATCTAACTTTGGAAATCTTTCGATTATGGCAAAATTGATCATAATCATCCTTACCTCAAAATTGGTCGAAATTTATCAAATTCTAGTTTTTCCATCTTAAGCCTTTAGGATATTCTCTAAAACATTATCCTAAGTCACTATCTGATCTCTAGGATCATTTAGCTCCACTTGACACTCTCAAAATCTTTAGTGTCATCTTTGCTCATTCATTGGTACTCATGAAAGTTCCAATTTCTTCCATAAAAGGCAATCATTAGCTACATCACTCATTACCCTCAAGTACTTAAGCACCCCTTCATTTAAGACACTTAGATAAACTGAAACACTCAAGAAGAAATAGGTCTTAGACCTTAGAAACATCATTTTTATCCTTTCATAGCTGCTCAGAGCCGGATCCCTCAAAGGAAGGAACCGTGGGATCCATGTGACAGATTATGTCAACTCTCGCTAAACCATTCATTTCAAGCTCATCTTGCTAACTTAAACACTTCATCTCATCTTAAATGAGTTCCTAGATCAGTACAACTCTGAAGTTGACTCTTGTGCATGTTAATCATCACATTCCAATGAATTTTAGTGGCTTAAGTCTTGAATGCACTTGGCAAATCCCTTGGTTTATAAACCACATTGTTAGGACTTCTAAAGTCATCTTCATCCCCATTTTCAGCACTTAGAAACCTTTACAAACCTCTTGAAATCATCTCATCGTGAGGAAAACTCCAAGTAGAAACTTATCCACCAAAGAACCACCCAAGAAAATTGCTCGTATTGTACATGAAATCTCTTCAACCGAATCATCTCCGGTCAAGTGCACAAATGCAAGGATTGCTCCTCCACCAATCAAACCAATCCCTAAAAGGATAGTACCCACAAAACTACCTATGCGGAACACCACCATACCTCCTAGGCCAAACAATCCCATCTCCACTAAACCATCACCATTGGTTCCTAGAGCTATCTCATTCACAACTCCACTATCATCACCACACCTTTACAATTTAGAGGATTTGCCTCTTAGGTCGTCTCATCATCCTCCACCGGCAACATTCTCCTCATTAGGAGGAATAATGGTACAAAATCAAGGTGTTGAGTCAACACTAGCTCCGGCTTCCTTTTTGCCGTCACCATCATATAATCCCATGTGGATTATGAGAAATTATCAAAGTCAACCACCCGACCATATGGAAGTTGACACTTCTCTACCACCACCATCATTCTTGGTTGAGCCATCTTCAAATGCGCCTCCACCAATCCCTCCGTCGTTTGAGGCTCCACAACCCGCTTCACTTGATCCTTCGCATCAAGCAATTTAGTTTCTTCCACCACCACTACCTAGCCATGACAAAGATTGTTATCATTGTCAACATGTTGAAAGTTTGATACATGAAGTATGAGAAGACCAACGTTTCATGTTATATCACCTCCTCGAACGTTTTGACGAGATTAAACCTAAACAAACTTGAGCTAGAGAATTTTAGTGGTGTCCTAGTATCAAGCGTTACTTAGCTAAGTCTAGTAATTCCAAGTCATGTATTGATCATTTTCTTAGTTTTTAGAGTCATGTATATCATATCGCTAGTTTTATTAAATGAAAATACATGCTACTTGCTATATTTCTGAGTATGTTGTATAATACATATCTCACTTTGATTTTAACATTATTTGTTAAATCACCATTGCTGAAATTATTCATCAGCCTGGCGGATCCCTTAAATTTGCTTAGACGGATCCCTACAAGGAGGGAACCGTGGTATCCGTGATACATAAAACTATTTTCTACTAACTTGAATCACATTTGCAGGAAATTATGCATTATACTTGTTTTCTAACCTTTGTTTTGTAGTTATTCAATTTACACATAAAGATTTTGACACCCTAAAGCTAGGGGAGCTTTGTATCAAAGCAATACATTGCAAAATTACTTGCAATATTAGGATTATATTTCATGACATCCCTTTGCAAAATTGCAATCATCAAGGGGGAGCATATTCGTCACATAGACGAAATCTTTTGCAAACTTAGTTGCACACGAACTAGCTTAGTATTACTTTCTTGACGCCCTCACATAGGGATGGACTCGTCAAGGGGGAGTTAAGACGAGATCCTTTACCGTTACTTGCTCTCTACTTTTTATTTCTTTTCTATTTTTCACATGTTTTTCTTAAAACAATGTGTTGGTTACTTTCGAAGCTCTTTTTGTTTCGACAAAAAGGGGGAGAAGAAAGTAAAAACTACAAATTCAAACTTTTACAAATTTTAGCTTTTCTTTAAAATAATTTTATATTTTGTCATCAACAAAAAGCGGGAGATTGTTAATACAAATAAGCTGTAAAAACGTTTATTTATATTTTACGATCTTCTAATGTTTTGTCGATAACAAACGTAAAATCATTTTAGCGAAACAAATAAAATATGTAAATGGTTTGAACTAATAGTTTCTAACACACTTACGCTTTCACATAAAACACTAAAACAAGTACAAGTGATTTTATGATTTAGTATTACATATGTACAACAACTAATGTTTACATATTTGAGTAAAATATACACATAACTAGTATGTAGTATATTGGGTAATATAAATAGGTAGAAACTTAAGTATCATAACCCACTGACCAAATACATTGAATGTAGTTGGGTACAACCCAAAGTCCATGACCCATATCCATGGAGCTTGACCCATAACCCATTGCATGACATCATGCTTATATCATATATGGATGATATCCATAACCCATGGTATTGACTCATACCCATGTGACTAGGTGCATTGCACTCATAAGATACATTGTATCAAGAAAAAGACCCATGGATCAACCCATAACCCATCACCCATAACCCATAACCAAAATACCCATGGGTAAAGAGGAGCGTCCCACGGATCCCTAGCTTTACGCTAGACGGATCCCTTGTGGGAGGATCCGTGGGATCCGGGAGCGATGAGGCATTTTCTCTTTATAAATAGTGAGCCATTTCTTAATTGTTTCTCACCCCTTTCCAACATACTTTCTCCTTGAGTTAAAAACTCTATAACCCCATATCCAAGTGATCTATGTTTGTAGTTTTGTTTTTGTGTGATTCTCTAGGTTACTCTTAAAGGCGAGATCACCACCTTTGAAGTCAAGCAAGCTCAAGTCCATGAGTTGCCATGCTTCCTCATCATCAAGACTACTGAAGTCCTCTTGTTGATGATTATTTTCTTTCTTCTAAGAAGTGTAGTGTTGAAGACATTAGTGAAAGATGTCTCAAGTGTCAGGACGAAGACATTAGTGAAAGGTGTCGATCGTTCGTATTGTAGGCATTAGTGAAGGGTGCCTAGAAGTCAAGTCACAAGACATTAGTGAAGGGTGTCTTGAAGATCTAGTTGAAGGCATTAGTGAAAGGTGCCTTAGATGTACATTCGATATGGTGTGATTCAATGTACAAGATAGATTAGCATTAGATCTAAGGATATTGATATCCTTGATGATGTTGTAATAAGGAGTTGGTCTCCTTTGGGATTAGTTGTTGGTGTAGTGTTGGGTAGTAGTTCCTTCATTGTAATGGAACTCGGTATCTAGCCTAGTACCGGATAAAGGGTAGGCGACGTTGTGGTAGGTGTGGTTCACCTTGGTGTGAAAGAACCCGGTGGTTAGCCTAGTACCCGAAAAAGAGTAGGCAACATTGTGAAGGTTTCTCCACCATAAGGAGTCGGTGTGGTGTAGTGATTACGAACTCTCGAATAGGTGACTCGGGAGTGGAGTAGGCAAGGAAGGTGTCCTTGTGGCGGACCACTATAAATACTCGCGTTGTGGTTTTGTGCTTTTTACTCTTATCTTTTCATTACATACTTATACTTCTGTATGTTTGTTTATCAACATTCAACACACATCCAAAATAGATTGACATAAGTCGATTGATATAGTTTAAAAGAAAGTTTTAATTGGCAAAACTATTCACCCCCCCTTCTAGTTTTCCATAAATCCCATAAGCCCTACCATCACTTGAGGAACATACACCGCCTATAACTTACCCGGAAGAAGTAGAAGAGGCTATAGGAACCCCGATTGATATAGAACCTTGGGACCAAACAATACTAGAGAATGTAGGTTTA
The DNA here is from genome assembly GCA_022545495.1 of Chrysanthemum lavandulifolium. Classification (NCBI taxonomy): domain Eukaryota; kingdom Viridiplantae; phylum Streptophyta; class Magnoliopsida; order Asterales; family Asteraceae; genus Chrysanthemum; species Chrysanthemum lavandulifolium. Next base: position 65,904,026 of record CM040239.1, on the reverse strand, counting down.
GATGCTTGTTGTCATGACCTCTCTCTTAGTTCTAAGGAAGTTCCTAGTTTTGATGAACCGGAGCCTCAACCAAAAACCTTACCTAATTTTCCGTCTTTAGATGTGAATCTAGGAATTGCATTAGGCTCCAATCCACCCATCAAAAACAAATAGTCCGGGTAGTTGCGTGATAAAGGTAGTAGAATCTAAGCCATGTGGAGTGGAATCTAATATAGGAGTAACCCATGGCCTTACACACTTACATCACCCATTCATGGATGATAACAAGCAATATTATGGGTTTAAACCGGGTTTATTAGGTCAAGATGGATCCTTAACTAAGAATCTCTTAAAGTTGATAGAAGATGATCCCTTTCTAGGAGAAAGACTTGATTTACCCGCTACACCAATTGAATTAGGCAAGGTTAGTGTGATAGGAGCACACTCTTGTAAGCATATAAATCACCCATTACCCTCTCTTCAAGTAGCAAATTGTTGATCCCAGTTGAGTAATTGATCAAGTTGATTAAGTTAGAAAAATATAACACAAACAACAATATAGCAAGTTGTCTTGAATCTAAGATTAAACAATATGCGGAATCTAATGTTTAACGATTAATAGAATACTTAAACACACTTTGTATCTCACAAAACACTTCAATATATTAATACGAATACTCAAAATGTATTAGGGTTACAAAAACCTTGAAGTGATCGACTCTAGAATAACTCGTACTCTAAATCTAACCTAGGACCTTCTTTTATAGGCTAAGGAGTCCTACTAGGGTTACAATAACTTTCTACACAAGATACATATTATAGAAACTTTTCTATCATTATCTAACCGACTATACAAATCTGATAAGCAGTACTAAATAAATGTACTAGCAGTTTGTACTGCTAGTTATATTATTTGCAGTCCTTAGTTAAGGCTAGTAGTACTAACCATTAACCTTGGCAGTACAAATTGTCTTTGCTAAATCCCCAACAATCCTCCCTTAACTTGTGATTTCATTTGCAAATCAGCCAGTTTCTTAAATCCACCTTTTTATTTATACTGTTGGGGAATTTTGCAAAACGCTTACTTTGTTGGCTTGCTTGGTCTTTGTGCTTGAATGAAGATCTTGTTTACCAATTCTCTTGCCATATCGTTATCTTCTTTAGTAGTCAACTTTGAAGATAACATCACTATCATTGTCTTCATTCTGAGCAGATATTCCTTCTCTACCAGCATAAACCAATCATGAATACTTCTGTAGACATGATGTACTCCAGATGAGCTATATAAAATCCATGTAGTTCCTGGAATTGTTGCATCTTGACTCCACAATCTGTCATAAGGATCAGGTTTAAATAATCTCTCCAATTCTACCCAAAGTTCCTGCTCCTTTTCATCAGGATCTTCCTTATGATTAAGCTTTTGTGGTACCAGTTCCCATAGCTTCACTACATCATCTCTGTCAAACGATTTGCACATGTGCGCAAATGTATTGGGAATAATCTGTTACCAGCGATAGTTGTGGTTTACTTGCGCTTGATTACACTAGCGGTGGAAGCGATATACCTTCTTTGGTACATTATTACCATTGCTATAGGAAAGCGTGTTTAGATAAGTACGAAAAGATCTTGTGTATATTCTATATTGTTAGCTTTATACTTATCTTGTAAAGGACTCCTTGTGCTATAAAAGGAGGTCCTAGGTCATTGTCTTAGGTACTTACTTACTTGTCTAATTATCTACGTATTACTCACAAAGGCTTCAAGGTGTAACCCTAGTGATAAGCAAGATCACTCGTATTATTCATTAATAATATTGGAGCTTAAGTTTTGTGTTTAATCTGTGTTTACTTACAATACATCATACAATCCGTCTTCTAAGTATTACTATGTAAATTCCGCGTGCTTAATAATATTATACAAAATATCATTGACACAAGGTGTGTGTCCAGATCCATCAAGTGGTATCGGGCGAAGGTTACGATATTTTGTTTTAGAAGATCCAAGGAATAAGCTTAACCTACTTACTCAATTAAATGGAGATGGAAAACAACCGGTCCAACTCTTCTACACCAAGGCTACCTAAGCTCAAACTTAATGAGTTTGAGATGTGGAGGATCTTGATTGAGCAATACTTTCTCATTCGGGACTATGCTCTATGGAGATCATTCAAAGCGGTGATTCTTTCGAGCACATGACTAGTACTCGAAGGTTGGTGACACAAATGTTGTGAAAGTTTACGTACTGAATCTAGTATTGAAAAAGCACTAAGGAAGAATGATCTTAAGGCTAGAAGTTTGTTCTTGATGACTCTTCCTAGAGACGGATCATTGCATTGACAGAAGTTCACATTGCTAAAGAACTGTTTGAATAGATTTGCTCGGTGTTTGGTGGTAATGATGCTACAAAGAAGACACAAAGACATTGTTGAAGCGAGTTATGAAAACTTCTACGCTTCAAGCAATGACTCACTTGATAGCATCTTCACCAAACTCGGAAGATTGTTACACAATCGACGTGTTTGGCATTGAGGTAGAAAAGGAAGACCTCAATTTGAAGTTTCTAAGAAGTTTGCCTTGAGTTTCAAACTAATGTTCTCGTCGGGAAAACAAATCGGACATTGAAACAATGAAGCTCAATGATCTTTACAACAACCGAAAACTTATTGAGCAAAGGTTGAAGAAGGCGGAAACTTGGTACAAGCTCTAGTAGCTTGGTATTGTTGTAAACCTCTATTGATGATGATGATTACGAAGATGATAGTGATGATGGCGTTGCCTTCTTTGGTTCTAAAGTTTCCTTTGGTAATGTTAGTGTTACCACTGCAGGTTCTAAGAAGAATATTGCTAGTATTGGAGATCCTACCTTTTATGCTTTCATCTCCACTCAAGTAAATGGCTCTGTCTTAACTCATGAAGACATAGAGCAAATTGATGAAGATGACTTGGAGGAGATGGATATAAAATGGCAAATAGCCCTTCTTAGCATGAGGGCTAGGAAATTCTACAAGAAGGCGGCAAGCCTATTCACATCAATGGTAATGAAGCGCAAGCTTTGATAAGAAGAAAGTGGAGTGCTTTAACTCCCACAAGTTGGGACATTTGCTAGAGAATCTAGAAGACCAAAGACCAAGGACAACATGTCTACTTGGTACAAGCAAAAGAAGGAACCAACTGTGGAAGAACCAAAGGCAATGTTGGCTATTGATGGTGTGAGCTATGAATGGAGTTTCATGGTTGATGATCAAGAAGAAGAACATTCGAGATCTTGCTCTTATTTCTCCGAATTTGCTCTCATGGCTTTCTCGACTCGAGGTACAAAACTTTGAAAGTAGTTCTAAAACATGTAGAAATTGCTAGAAGTTGAAAGGCTTAATGATTTATATTCTAATGAAAGACAAGAGTTGTATATCGCTAATTATCTTGTGTCTAACCTTAGGAGAGCTATAGTTGTATTGGAAAAATAACTAGAGCACTATCAAGAAAATGAGTCAAAATATAATGATGATATGATTCTTCTTAGAGAGAGTTAGAACATACAACAATTGTAAATGAAGCATACCAAAAGGAGTTTGAAAACTTCAAAAGAAAAATAAAAATGTCAATTTAACTTTAGACACATGTTATCATCAGTAGTCAATTGATAAAATTTGGAATGCTCAAATACATAGTAAAGTTAAGTCTAAGTCAATTGATAAAATTTGGAATGCTCAAATACATACTAAGAGGTGTTCCATCACCTCCAGGTATAGATTTAGCTCATACAGGCTTAGAAGAGTTTCAGGACCTTGAGCGTGAATATGGTCCTTTAAAGGACGCAATGGTGAAAAGTGAGGAAGAGGTTAAGCATGATAATGATGTTTTTGAGAGTGCTAGTGACTCATCCGTTGTTGATGAGAATGTTAAAAAGAATGTAGAGGCTTCTATCTCAAAAGTTGTTATCTTGTTATAGAGGAACCTAGAAACCAATTAATAAACCTAGATCAACCGTAAGGTATCTTTGAGATGTATAGGAACAAGCCTCTGACTCCTAGGGGTAACCAGAGGAGTTGGAATCATGTTAAATCTCAACAACTAGGTAGTAATTTTGTGATGTACAATAAGGCATGCTATATCGTGGTAGTTTTGATCATTTACATGCTTATTGTGACTATCATAATGGGAGAAGAGAAGTCCATGGAAATAAAAGGGTGGAGTCTAACAGGTTTCAAAATAATGTATACCCTAATTCACATTGCAAAATGGTCCCAAAGCGATTCAACTAAGAAATGGTCTCAAAACTTTTGCCAACTTGCAAAAAGCGTAACACTTGCTCACCCTAAATCACCTATTAAAATGCAAAGTCCAAAACAACTTTTGCAAAATGCACAAAGCAGGAAAGGAACTTTCAAACTAAAAGGTTCATTATAACCAACGGTGGGTACCTAAACCAAACCAACGATTACCATTGCTCATTCAAAAGTTACCACCGCAAGGGTTGTAAACATGAAAAGGGGGACATGGGCAATCTTGTGAAGGCCTCAAACACGTTGGGAATGGAAACCTAAAGGAACTACCTCTACAACCAATCCCAATGGTGTATCAATCACCTTTGATAGATTTAACTATATTGATACGAGGCGGATCCAAGTCAATCATGGCTTGGGTCCCCAAAAACTAACTCTTTACTCTTATGTGCAGGAACATCCAAGGACAAAAAGATCAGATCAAGGATATACAGATAGTGGGTGTTCAAGGCACATGACTGGCAACAAGTCATATCTTTCGAATTTTGAACATTATGATGGACAGTATGTTAGCATTGGTAATGGAGTTAATGGAACAACAAGTATGATGCAAGAACTCTAAAGATAAAGGAAAACATGGATCATTATTATTGTAGGATATTAGTTTTCACATACACATCAAACCATAACAACAAGGTGGCGAATAGGTGGAATTCTAGAGAGAAAGTTAGAGGTTTAGGGAACTTTAGTGAGAGAAAGAAAATTCTTATTATGAGCTCCAACTCCTACCTTGGAAGGTAGAGAGTATTTATAGTCTTACATAAATCGCCACAACGGGTGTGGATCGGGCATCTGATGGGTAAAGACCCGTCCGTCCTCCACGGTGTTACTTAACTAAATACTACTTAACTTAAAATAACTATGACTACGAGCTTTAACGATTACATATACTTGAGGTGACCGACTCTTTAATACACGGAATTTCTAATTCCTAACAATCTCCTCTAAGGAGGTCACCTCAATCATGTACTAAAATTACATTGAATCTGGATAGATATTACATTAACAATTGTTCTTGCATTCTTGATGTAGTACTTTGCTCTAAGCTCGTAGTCATTGATTCTTGCATTGCATGTTTGGTTACTCCAAGTGGAGGTCTTTTCTTGATCCACGTGATAATAATAATGAGCCGACTTTTGAGATCATCGACTATCAAAAATCTACGAGACATCCTTTGTGGTGTTGGTATTATGTGATGTTGTGACTTTAGGACCGACATGCTCACATACGGATCATGATATCTTCTCATCGAGTGGCGGAAGCTTCGTTGATTCATGATATTGGCGGCGTAGCGAAGCATGGGTGAAAATATCGAGTCATTGATGCACTAATCATGATTTCTTTTGAGTTGAATGTGTTAAGTGAGCATGCGGCTATGGATTGACCGCTTCATTACGATCACCGCAAGCGTCGGGCGTGCACGCATCTGATTAGCAATAAATTGCACGAAAGTGTCTTTGATCACTTTCGTTGAATTGAGTACACGCCCACGGTTCCCGTTGATCGATTACATGTCTTACTGTGATCGGTATAATTCAAGAATTTCCTTGTGAGGTTTCGTTGCTCTAGTTGTTCTCAAACCGAACGTCTCAAAGAAGACAACACGGAGTGAGTGAACGGTAATTTTAAGTCCACCGATTGATAAAAAGATTTGAAAAACAATCGTGTATTACTCAATAGAAATTGTTTTTGCAATACAACGAAGGTTTTATTGAAAATCAATTATCAATCATAAAACACCTTTTGGTTAAAAAATGAGTACACGGTCGATGTACTAAAGAAAAGAGTTGTTAAGCACAAAGACCGGTTTTCAAAGGTATCCGTCAATCCATAACTGAACGAGATTGATTCAAGAGATTGAATCGCCCCATTGTTTACATTCGGTTGTCACATGGTTGATCTATATAATAGATCTCACATGCCACCTACCGGGAGCTTGTTTGATGTTGGCTCGAGAAGGTTTTCCATCTTCACCGTGAATATGTTCACATATCACTCGGATGTTCGGCAAAACCACAAGGATAATGCGTGGGACTCAAGATATAATCTCTTTCCACATTGTGTGAAAAGAGAGTCTTCATTGAAAGTGTCCTAATGAGATTTATTGATGATCTCGTGGCTCTAGACTCAATTTGTGCATATTTGGATCTGTCTTGGGAGACTAGGGAGAGGTCTCCTTCTTCAATATCAACAATCTCTAAGAGAAAGTCGATAGATTATGTCGGTTCCCCATGAGAATGAAACAAGTCATTTTAAGAGGAACTTGAGTGGTTTGGAAAGTTGAAGTGCGGTCGTCCTTTGGGTCCATGATGTCTTGTCTTCAATACCGATGTTACCATCGGTAGCATATGAATTGAACCGGTTTCGCCTAAGGTTGAATAAATGGAGGCTATTTGTTTTCACCCTTTTCTCATTCAATTCTTTTAATTCTTCAACCCCTTGATGCTTACCAAGACTTCATAGCAAGAACCTTGTTGGGTTTGTTCGATGCTTTGCTCGACTCGATCCGCACTCTTCCCATATCTCACTTTTCTCCTTTTATCATCATACACGAGGACTTCTACACTAACTAGTGGATTGTCCTGGGTAGATCCCTCCGATTACGGCGGATCATGGGAACCAATACCTAACCTTATCATCCTTATATCACCGTACATAAAGTAAAGTTGGTCGGTCTATTTGGTATTGTTCATCGCCATTGGAACCAATTGAAAACCATTTGAAAATCAATCCAGATACTTGTGATATATTATCAAAACATTTTGTACCTGAATTGTTTTAAATATTTTTAGAATAAGTGCTTGATAACGCTACACGCGTCGTTCGGGGTCAAGGAAACTTCCTTTTCTTCGAGCAAGTTTTATAACACCCTAGGCAGTGAACCTAATCGTTGTAGTGTAGTAATTAGGGTAAGCCACGGGTATTGATATCGTTCTCTAGGGGAATAGGAATGCTAGTAAGGAGTTACTACGCTAAGGTTAAGGTTGAGGAAGATTATTTTTATCTTTTTATGTTTTATGAAATAGAAAGGTACGAATCTCGGGTATTGGATTTGGGGGTTGGTATTTCTACCGATTACTCTACTATTATCTAATTATCTAAACTAAGGTTGTGGGAGTCTATTTCTAATTAATGTGTGCTCGTATGATAGTTTAAAGATGTGTTTACTTAGGTTGTATTACTCCTTAATTATCTCCTATTGATGGTTGAGTTGTCACGTCCTTATTCTTAGTTGCGTTGTGTGTCTAAAGTTGTAGGGTGTCGTTTCTCCTAACTCTTTGAACTTACCAAAGGGTCTAGATCTACAAACCCACTGGGATGATAAACTCCTACTCTAAGGCGCTCTTTGGATGGTTTAGCCTACAACTACTCGGTAATTATATTCTAAGGTTCACAAAGATGAATCAAGCATTAAGTACACAACGAATGACCTATCGCATTACTAGATCATTAATCAACTAAGATAAGAAACAACCAATCAATATTCAATAATTAAGTTTCATACTTTCTAAGCAAACACACAAATAAATTAGCCGGGACATGGAGAACATGCAAGCACACACAAATAATCAAAGACATAATTGAATTAATGAAGTAGAGACTTATCTTGATGTAAGATAGGGTTTAAAACCCTAAAATCTTGTACAAGACACCTTAGGTTCGGTTTTAGGTTTTACTCCAAAGACTCTCCACTAAAGGCGAAAAATTCGGATTCTATATATAAGATTACAATTGCGGCGTCACCTTATGTTTAGTGCGCCCGTCGTGTCGCGTCATTAGGGTTTCGTCTTGGCCACGTTAACCTTGCGGCGGCGTCACCTTATGTCCGTGGCCGTCCTCTTGACCGGCGTCGTGCGGATTGAATCTAGGCCGTCGAGTAGTGACGACCTACTCTTTTACAAGCGGGCGTCGTCGCTTGAAAATCTGAGTTTTGGGTTACGGACCGTCACAATAATTTTGGGACGGCGTCTGATAGCTTTTGACGCCGTCGCCTTCTACTTTCGACAGCTGTGAGTGTCTCGATTTTGACTTTGGCCATTTTCTTCATATATTCGCGTCTTTTCGTCCAAATAAGTGCCATTCCAGCATTTTGCCTTCACGAGACCTAAAAGTGAAAAGGAGCGATATTAAGCAATAACGGATACAAAAGTGATCAAATAAGGACTTAAGCGACCCTCAAAATGGTACCTTTTAAAACCTTATCAAATATCCCTACACTTGTTATTTGCTTGTCCTCAAGCAAATATGCTTTTAGCCAATTAATTTATAAGTTAGGGTCATGAAGCATTAATTCAAAGCGGTCCACAACACATATAAGCCCATAAAAGTCATAACAAGCACGGAAATTACATACTAGCACCTCACATGGGGTGTTTGGATACTCACATCTCTCTCGGTGTATATTTGAAATATAACAAAATAGGAAATGGAAGATAAACACTCATTAACCGGTCCTAGTACATAGATTACCATAGGCTTGAGAATAGATCAAACCTCCATCGCTTTGGCGTAAGCACCTAGGAAAGACTATCAAAGAGGTCTTTTAAAGGGTTGTAATGTTAGGCTTACGGTAGGAAACAAGGGTTTGGTGGGATAGGCTATTTAGTGGTGGCAAGTCAAAAATCTCTATGTTAAATGCATACGAAGAATGGCGTTGTTAAGCCAAGACTCGACACTCTAAACTCTAGATAAGCGAAATAAATAAACATAAATTTAAAGATAGATGTAGGATGGTAGCCCGTATTTTTTTTTTTTTTTCACTCTATTTTTTTTTTCTCTTTTTTTTCTATTTTTTTTTCGATTTTTTTTCGATTTTTTTTTTTTTTTTTTTCATACACTTTTACTCTACCATCCTCTACGATAACATCAAAATACTAGGGATTTCTGGGCATATCCCTACACTTGAGTTTTATTACTCTAACACTAATTTGACACGATTTGAAAAGATCAAAACACTTGGGGTACATTATTACGCAAACAAAGGGAATTTGAATTTAACGTTCCCTTCCGTCATTTCATAAACTTTAACTTTTCCATGAATCCCAATCATCCCAAAGCGTATACAAAGGATATGACTCGACTTAGCAACTTATGCAAGCAACTAGATAATTGAACTAAGGGTTTGGGGTGATAACAAAAATTGCACTAAAGTGAGTGCATAAGGGGTAGGCTAAGGCGATTTGGGTGTATATTTGGGGTGGGGTGTAAACAATGCTCTTCATTGATATTCGGAAAAACCGAAACATCACGAGAACCGCGAAAAGGATAGGCTCGAGGGGTTAACTAGGGGTATCGTGTACTAAAGATGAGTACAACGCAAAGGGTGTGGGGAATTACTCAACCGATATGGAAGAAGTAATTATATTACGGTATCAAACAAGGGTTTATCCTAATGCCTCTTATCATTTAGTTATTCCTAACTACACAAGTGTAGTCTCACTTGCGATCTCGGAATGCATCACAAAACAAGTTCTAGAATCTAATATACTACGGTTCACACTCTAAGCATTAAAGATGAATGCTTTAATTCCTACTAATCTAAGGCGATCCTCGCATTTGGTGGAATTTGGTTGGTAAAGGGTTTTGTGCTAGTCATGCAACTTCCTATCCGTGAGGCGCTTTTGTTAAGACTAATGGCCCACTCCTATATGTCATGAAAAATTTTAAATTTGGTGCCAAAATTACCCTAACCGACATTTTCTCATGGTTTATTACACAATCACAATTGGACAAAGCAAATAGTCAAGGATAAGCATAGTTTCAAAGTTCCGTTTTATTTTCCCTCCTACACTTAAAGCTGAACATTGTCCCCAATGTTCCCGAAAATATCAAAGTTATGATAAAGAAGGTAATTAAAAGCGAAAGAAACTAATACTCCCACGATTAGCTCGGTAGGATCCGTGTAAAGTGGTGGTTAAACTCTTTTCCAAGAAGAATTATTGCGTGAAAAGCTCCTTCCAATCTTATGTAACTTCTTCTTGACAAACTAAACACGCACATTTGAAGAAAACAAACGAAACCTTGGCGTAAAATTGGCGGTAATAAAATATATAAGACTCGATTTAAACTAGGATATAATGCTTGTGGAATGGATGTTTACTGAATTTCTAAGAAAATTAAGACACGGAAAATTCCAAAAATTTATAAGTAGCTCGAAAGCGAGAAAAAGTAATATGATGTTTTACTCCTTCGACAAAAGCGGTGTGCGATTTTACGGAAAAATTCGGAAAATTTACATCTTTAGAATCGGAAAAATTTACGCAAAACATCCATTATGACTCGATACAAGCATTTGACTCGAACAAACAAACATAAACATCTTTTAGTTAATTGTTATTCTCATGTTTACGTTTCTTTTGAAACGTGTGTAATCCTCCTACACTTATCCCTTATGTAAAATACCTTTATATGTAATTAAGGCGAGGTTAAAGACAAAATAAAGCATTTTACAAATTTAAACATGAGAATTAATAATCAATAAAAGATATCGACACACAAATAAAAAGCAAAAGGAAAAACACATGGGTTACCTCCCGAAGCGCTTGTTTTGTTCGAGTCACGAGCGACTCTACCCTTATTTAACGAGATAAAGGGAAGTTTTCCTACACTTAAGTTTAAGTGCGGGTGATAGTAGCAATACACACCCTTAGGGTGGAAATTTGCTACGTGAGGAGAGGGTGATGGGTGATTTATATGCTCAAAGGTGTGCTCCATTCATTATAACCTTACCTAAGTCTATTGGTGTAGCGGGTGAATCAAATCTCCTCCTAAAATGGATCATCTTCTATTAACTTCAAAAGATTCTTAGTTAAGGATCCATCTTGACCTAATAAACCGGTTTAAACCCATAGTGTTTCTTGTTATCAACCATGAATGGGTGATATAAGTGTATAAGGTCATGGGTTACTCTATATTAGCTTCCACTCTACATGGCCTAGAATCTACCACCTTTATCAAGCAACTACCGGACTATCTATTTTGATGGGTGGATTGGGGCCTAATTCAATTCAAGATTCACATCTAAAGGCGGAACATTGGGTAAGGTTTTGGTTGAGGCTCCGGTTCATCAAAATTAGGAACTTCCCTAGGACTAAGAGAAGTCATGACAACAAGCATCTAAACCTACATTCTCTAGTGGCGTTTGGTCCAAGGTTCTCTATCAATTGGGGCTCCTATAGTCTCTTCTACTTCTTAGGGTAAGTTATAGGTGATGTGTGTTCCTCAGTGATGGTAGTGCTTGTGGGCTTGGAGTTTCCACCTTTTCTCCATTATATCTAGATCTCCTAAATGTTTGAAATCTATCCACACATGCAACTAGGTATTTTAGCTTCAACCATCTCACAATCTTGGTTGGGTTTAGGTTTCATGTTCTTAAAAACTAGGTCTTTTTGATCATGATTCCTAAGGTTAGATAAATCCTTCTTATCCATTTCCTCAAGTTGTAACAAGCGAAGGTTTATGCATAGGAGGTTTTTCGAAAAATTCTAAAGATGGTGTCACTAAAAGGAGTTGATCTTGACAACGATCGTTGAATAGAAGCCACACAAACACAAAATATATCAAATCCATCCAATCTTACACCCTTCTTCTTTTGGATATCTCTAAGTTCACTCACAAATTTATTAGAACAATAAAACCAAACCAACTTGCGAAATTCAATTGTTCCTCATTTGTTAATGATTCAAATGCTACTTCACTTGCCATAGTGACAAATGAAAATGGTTTCTGAACACAAACACAAAGAAGGGGATAGACTAAGAAAGCTAAAAATGAGAAAAAGTTTACTTGATAGGAATCAAGCAAAGAACCTAAGCGAGGTGGACTACTAACTAGCTATTCTATTCCCGTGGCGCAAAAACTTGATAACGCTACACGCGTCATTCGGGGTCAAGGAAACTTCCTTTTCTTGAGCAAGTTTTATAACACCTAAGCGATGAACCTAATCGTTGTAGTGTAGTAATTAGGGTAAGCCACGGGTATTGATATCGTTCTCTAGGGAATAGGAATGCTAGTAAGGAGTTACTACGCTAAGGTTAAGGTTGAGGAAGATCATTTTTATCTTTTTATGTTTTATGAAATAGAAAGGTCTGAATCTCGGGTATTGGATTTGGGGGTTGGTATTTCTACCGATTACTCTACTATTATCTAATTATCTAAACTAAGGTTGTGGGAGTCTATGTCTAATTAATGTGTGCTCGTATGATAGTTTAAAGATGTGTTTACTTAGGTTGTATTACTCCTTAATTATCTCCTATTGATGGTTGAGTTGTCACGTCCTTATTCTTAGTTGCGTTGTGTGTCTAAAGTTGTAGGGTATCGTTTCTCCCAACTCTTTGAACTTACCAAAGGGTCTCGTCTACAAACCCACTAGGGATGATAAACTCCTACTCTAAAGGCGCTCTTTGGATGGTTTAGCCTACAACTACTCGGGTAATTATATTCTAAGGTTCACAAAGATGAATCAAGCATTAAGTACACAACGAATGACCTATCGCATTACTAGATCATTAATCAACTAAGATAAGAAACAACCAATCAATATTCAATAATTAAGTTTCATACTTTCTAAGCAAACACACAAATAAATTAGCCGGACATGGAGAACATGCAAGCATACACACAAATAATCAAAGACATAATTGAATTAATGAAGTAGAGACTTATCTTGATGTAAGATAGGGTTTAAAACCCTAAAATCTTGTACAAGACACCTTAGGTTCGGTTTAGGTTTTACTCCAAAGACTCTCCACTAAAGACCGAAAAATTCGGATTCTATATATAAGATTACAATTGCGACGGCGTCAGCCTTATGTTTAGTGGCGCGTCGTGTCGCCGTCATTAGGGTTTCGTCTTGGCCACGTTAACCTTGCGGCGGCATCACCTTATGTCCGTGCGCCGTCCTCTTGACCGGCGTCGTCGGATTGAATCTAGGCCGTCGAGTAGTGACGGCCTACTCTTTTACAACCGGGCGTCGTCGCTTGAAAATCTGAGTTTTGGGTTCGGACCGTCACAATAATTTTGGGATGGCGTCACAATTGCTTTTGGCCGTCGCCTTCTACTTTCGACAGCTGTGAGTGTCTCGATTTTGACTTTGGCCATTTTCTTCATATATTCGCGTCTTTTCGTCCAAATAAGTGCCATTCCGGCATTTTGCCTTCACGAGACCTAAAAAGTGAAAAGGAACGATATTAAGCAATAACGGATACAAAAGTGATCAAATAAGGACTTAAACGACCCCTCAAAATGGTACCTTTTAAAACCTTATCAGTGCTCCCCCTCAACATGTGCATCAAATGTTTGAAATCGTTTTGCACACGGAGGCAAGAGGAAGAAATTACTTCTTTGATTACCATTTTCTACAAAATATCACCATCGCTTCCTTGATCAAATCATGTAGATAAAGCATTTTCGGGAAGGATGAGGTTTCCATAAATTTGCTCCCCTCAATATGTGCCTCGAGGTTTTGAAAAGAGTTTTGCACATACTAGAGGGAACACACACGATGAGATAAATGATCACGTTTCAAATCATAGGTTTAAGATAGATGCTCCCCTCAACATGTGCATTGAAAATTTGAAATCGTTTGTCACATGTGGGAAGGACGACATGTACATCCTTATAAAACCATTTACCGAATAATCGGTTTAAATCAATTTAAATCACACATTCTCCCCAATCACAATTATCAAATCATTTGAGATTTGTGATCTCTTATAGATTTAAATTGATTTTGAAAGCTTTTAAGGAGAATTGTGACTTGATTATGAAAGCGTCTTAACCGATAAGGATCGGATTTTAAGACTTTAAACTCCATTGATAAAACATGCATGATTATCTTTTGAAAACATTTTAATGCCAAATAACTTTTTTTTAAATTTAATTGAAATCATTCTTCCCTCAATCAATGACATAGGTTGTTGATTGAGAGATAGAGCCTGACAAATAAGTCTGATGATTATCAAAAATAGAGACCGAGTTATTTTTCAAAGCGGTTAGTTTTCATGAGATAAATGTTTCTAGAATCGAGCATGGAATTTGAAAATATGGTAAAGCATAGCTCGTTCGTTCATTGAACAACGAGTTCTTGCACGAAATGACAATAAACCATCGTTTCTCTTTCTCTCAAATTTTTTTTTTTTTTTTTTTTAAAAAAAAAAAGTCGAACAACATCTAAAGTCCGTGTCATTCTTTGAATGACAGACAAAAACCGTAGATATTATCGAACCGAGAAAAACATGGCAAATTGACAATATATATATATATATATATATATATATATATATATATATATATATATATATATATATATATATATATATATATATATATATATATTTTTTAAGGTTTTCATATTTTATGGATTTTGAAAGTTTTATAATTTTGTATTTTGTTTTTGAATAAATATTTACAAGAAATAGATGAAGATAGACCTTTACTCCTCGTCTTCCTCACGAAGGCGTTTGAGTGTTCGGTTGAAGGCTTTTCAAGCCAAGGCGTGGAAGAATAAACTCAAAACGTTCTCTTGGAAGAGCTTTCTTTGAAGATGTCGACTAAGCGATATTCGGACCTCACAAAATAGAGTTCCACCACACCTTTTTCCACTTGTTCACGATGAAATGATGTCGAATGTCGATATGCTTTGCTCTTGAGTGTTGAGCGTTGTTGCATGAGAGAGCAATAGCACTTTTATTATCACGGTACAAAGGAATTTTGTTGAATTCAAAGCCATAGTCGAGATAATTGAGATCTCATCCATAAGATTTGAGCACAACAGGATGACATGGCTATGTATTCGACCTACGTAGAGAAATAAGTACTCATTTGCTTCTTTGGAGACCACTCACAAGCTTATTACCCAGCGAGCACCTCGGGCGTGCTTGACGTGTATCTTGACAACTGCATGATCAACATACGCATAGGCCGTTAGTGACATCCGGTGTCCTTGGTGCAAAGACCCATATTGATGGTTCCTTGGAGATACCGAAAGACCCTTTTAACCGCTTCAAGGTGCTTTTGTGAAGCAGCACGGTATCTAGCACACATGCAAACAACGAACAAGATGTGCGGTCTACTAGCGTTGAGGTACATCGGGGATCTAATCATACTACGATATTTCGTTTGGTCAATAATGATCCTGAGTGGTCCTCATCTAGTTTGGTTCGATCAATCATGGGGGTGTCAACAGGTCACTTGAATCAAACCCAAATTTCTTTAAGATCTACATTGCATATTTAGATTGATTTATGAAAATGCCTCGGGACTTTGTGAAATTTGTAATCCCAAGAAAAATGACATTTGTCCCATCATTGACATTTGAAATTTTGAACTCATTTCATTAGAAAACGATCACATTCCATTGGGTGCATCGAGGAAAAATAATATCATCAACATATATTTGAACATGGTTAAATGTTTGCACGACTTCACAGTGAACAATGTAGGATCAATTGCTCCTTTGCTAAATCCGGCGAGATAGAAGAAACTTTGTGATGTATCATACCATGCCCTTGGAGCTTGCTTTAAACCGTAAAGGGCCTTCTTCAAGCGATAAGCGTGAGTAGGATGCTCTTGATTTACAAATCCTTGGGTTGGGCGGCGTGAGCGACTTCTTTAAGGTCACCGTTCGAAATGCCGTCTTCGCATCCATCGATAGACTATCATGTTCTTACTAGCGACATTAGCCAAGAAGATTACGATTGCCTCGATTCGAGCAAGCTGGAGCAAAAGATTCTTCAAAGTCAATACCCTCCTCTTGACGGTATCCTTTAGCAACTAATCGAGCCTTGTTCTTCAACACATCACCATGCTCATCAAGTTTCACTTTGAAGATCCATTTAAGAGCAATAATCATAGCACGATCTGGAGGCGGTACTAACTCCCATACATCAAGTCGATCAAACTCATGAATTTCATCTTGCATGGCATTGAACCGACTATCTTCATTCATGGCGGCTTTAACATCTTTTGGTTCGATCTTAGATAGTGCGGAGTTGAAGAAGCACCATAAGGCATCGGTTGCAAGTTGTTTCCGTGTTGATCTGGGGCGAGAGGATTTCAATGATGTTGTCTAATGGATGATCGTGAGTCCATTTTCGAGGTGTTCATGTGGCGGTTGTTGAGGGGCCGAGGTAGGCGAGTTGATGTCTCACGAAGAAGATGGTTCGATGATGATTCGAGGAGCAAATATGTTTTCAAATGGAGCATCTTGGGAGTAGCAAAGGATTAACTTCATCATTGATGCGAAACATTTCCATGATGTACATTTGAAGAATGATGATTTGTTGATGAGGCGAAGGATCGGCGGGCTTCTCGACTTAAAGATATTGAGGCGATGGATTGCCTTCATTCACGGGAATATGAGCGACTTCATTGTAGGAATCGACACCTCATTAGTACTTGGATCATAAAGTTCATCAAACATAGGATCAAAAATTTCTTTAAATCATCTTGGATGGAGGTACATATGGAGTTTCTTGAGAAGAGTTTGGAACAAGGGATGAACCAATGGGACTGTTTTGAAGTGTGGGTCAGGCTGGGTGTCCGGAGCCATTTGACCGGTCGACTCATCAAGCGTAACGTGAATTGTTTCCATGATATTTCGGGTTCTTTTGTTGTAGATTCGGTATCCCTTTTGTTTGAAGCATACCTACAAATACTCCAATTTCCTTTAGCTCTAAGTTTGCCTAAGTCTTGTCCTCATTAGTTGGATAACACAATGCACCAAACACACGAAGGCAAGAGATTAGGTTTTCTATTGTGGACAAGTTCATATGGAGTTTTTCCATGAGCAGTGTGAATCGAGACGATTTTGTGTGTAGCATGCGGTGGCAATAGCTTGACCAGGAGAAACATTGGAACCTTTGAGTAAATCGGCATTGTTCTAGCGGCTTCTACAAGAGTTCGATTTAGTCTTTCAACTACACCGTTCGTTGAGGAGTTCGTGGAACACTTCTTTGATGGCTGATTCCAATGCTTTCATAAAATCACTAAGTTGTTTGTTAACAAACTCGGTTCCATTATGCATTCGGATAATTACATTTGTTTTGTTAAGTCGAACTGCATTTGTTTGATGAGTTTGATGATGATATCGGGAGTTTCATCCTTTGTCCTTAAGAACTTGACCGGTGAATCTAGAGTAATCATCAACCACAACCAACACATATTTCTTACCAAAGATGTTACTGCACTCTCATTGGTCCACACAAATCCATATGAAGGGTATGAAGAACTTACGTAATTGAGTTGTAGGTTTGGGTTTGTGGGCATACTTTTTGCTTTTACCCAATTGGCATCTTTGAACAAAGATGATCCTTTTCATACTTTAGTCTAGGTAAACCTACAACTAAGTCCTACGGAAAGATCATTGATGGTGCCGAAGTTCAAGTGATTGAGGCAGCGATGCCATAACCATGACTTTGTTTTGAAGCCTTTGATAACAAGCAGATTGGAGAAGACCTCATCATGTCATCGATAGAGATGGTGTAAAGATTTGAGCCACGAGTTCCTTTTAACGGTTCCTTACCATTAAGATCTCTAACAAAGCGGTATGTTTTGAAGGCTACATCTAGATCGAGAATCACGAATTGACCAGCAGAGAGCAGTTATGACCGGACCTTCCACATAGTATACTCTAGAGATGACACTATCACCAACAACGTAATCTCCATAACCCATGATTGCACGAAATGATCATTACGAATCTAACGGTCCGATGAATTTGCTCACGAAGTTCTGAGCATGACCGGTCTCGGTCATATGCTTGGAGCGACTGAGTCCGGTACCACATAACGATTTGAGCGATCTGCGGTTGAACACGAGACAAGAATGGATAAGCGGATAATTGGGATCCCCATGCAAGAATGGGTTCTATTTGGTTAGTAACAATGGTTCGAACACCCGCATCGGAAAAGGAGCATTCATATCGGAAATCAAGGCCTTTGGAATCATTGTGAATAGATGCGGTACTAGTGTACGTATTAGCCACATTCACGGTGTGCTCACTTAAGGAATAGTTCTACCGGTGGCAACCATTTTCTAGTGGGCATTGTCGATTATTCTTATGACCAACGGTATCCAATAATAGCCTATCTTACTAAACCTTCTTCCGTGGGTTTCCTTTGTTTTCTAACTTTCTTTCGTTTTGCCTTTTTGCCTTTTAGTATGAACATTAGCAACATTAAGCGGACAATTATCATCATTAGGCAAAACATTAACACCACATTCATGATTAGAAATAGAATTCAGCGATCATCGATTACAAGGTTTGCAAATAGTATCGAATTGAATTAATTACGATGCTGGCGTATGGTTAATACTAGAATCAACACGATTCGTTTTATTCGATTCAAGCTTAAAGTTCCTAGATTGTTCTTCTACTCTTTTCGATTGCACATTCTTAGCTTGCGAGGTCCTATCATTCCTTGTATTGTCTTGAGACTTTGACTTGCTCCCTTTAATGTCATGATTACTCTGTAGAGGAATGGGAACATTAGTGGGTTTACAACTCTTTGCATCACTGTTTAGATGTCTTTGGGATCCGAACTACATGCGAGGCACACTAAGGTTCACTTTCTTAAAACTAAGTCTTGGATTTGTACTCCTAGAAGACACACTTGAGTTCTCTTTCATAGCATTGACAGATCTGAAATCTGAACTACTTACAGGCACACTAGGGTTCATATTCAAGACATTGGGCATCGAATGAATATCATACTTGGCAATAGGCATCGAACATGGAATCAAAGGATTAACTCTCTCACCTAATGACTTTGGGCATATTGTGATCAAGCATTCTAAGATTTCTTGAGATCGTTTGGCATATAAGCATGCATGTCCAATTGCATTATCATGAGGTTTCACTAACTTATCCTCTTCAACAATCTCACATGAGACATTCTAGGCAATCCTTAAGGGATGAGAAGTATGTTTGAGCAAACAAGTTTGTTGTTCACGAGATGAGGAGGACATATTTCACAGACAAAGCATATTTATTACAAGAGTGAACCTTTGATACACCATTCTCCCTATTGGTCATTGGCATTTTCCCTTTTACGACTCTTGATTCTCAATTTCCTTTTGCAATGAAGCTATTTGTTCGTTATTTTTGTTACTGAGTGACCTTTATTGATTCAAATAACTCATTGAGTGACGTTTAACCTTTTCATTTTCTTCTAGAAAACTTTCGTTTTCCTTTTGTAATGCATTTACTAGGTTTTGAAGATGAAGCGTTTGAGAATTACGAGAATCTAAAGGAGGAGGCATTTGGGAGCTGTCATATTGTTCGTTTGACCCTTTAATTGAGAGATTTGGGCTTTCAACTTTACGATCGTGTTGCTGAGCTTGAATTTGTTCATCACGTTTGTTAATTTGAAAAGCGCATCAAACTCGGAGCATCGAGGATGTCTTGATATTTGAAGTTTTGACATTTTCTTTAAGATGTTGGTATTTTAGTTGTAAATTAAAATGCTCAACTTCTAGTTTAGAAAAATGTTTAACCAAATTGTCGTGATCATCCGGTTCAATTTTCTCGTTTAGTTTAGAATTAGTTTTTCAAGCTCAATGACACGATCATGGGAGACTTTCGAGACAACAGATAGTTCATGAAATTTGGAAGCATTAATAGAGCAATTTGAAGCGATGAAAAATATATCTTGAGCAACACATTCGATAATAAAAGTCTCATTTAATGTATGCAAGTTCTTCCTTTCAATTTCATTATATTTTAGTGCGCTCATAGTCACTAACTTCAATTATCATTGCATCAAATTCCTTTTCCATTCCCTTGATATCGGTTTCTATCCCCTTTTAAGACTCTCAAAGTGATCTTTTAGAAGTTTAAAGAAAGGCATGACTTGATTAAATAACATTCTTTCATTTGCTCAAAACCCTTTCTCCTTCCGTTATACGGTGGGTGTGATTCTTTTCTTGCAAGTTTTCTCAAAATCAACAAATAGTTGAAATATAACATATTGGCTAATTAAGGTCTTGCTTTTAGTGGCAATTGTTCTAGGAACAAGATGCATTGGTGTATTAGGAGGATACACGATCGCTCTAGGCATTTTCAAAGGGAGGTTTGTTTCAACAATTTTCGACTTTACGCTTATCTAAATCCGTTTTCGAGAAAACTTGTTCGGGAGTCGGCAATGTCGAGGCTTAAACATGTTCAAGGAAATCCAGTTTTCCTTCTTGTAATCATGGGGTGTGATCTTTATTTTTTCTCTCTACATTTAGGATCATCTAATTTCTTGTTCATCTTTTCCTAGTGACTTCATCGATTTCTTATCTTCCTCGATTGCACTCAGCGCAACTAGGTTTACATGCGGGTTTAAGGTTTCATTTCCATCATAAAGAACCTTATGAGCATTTCTAGCCCTTTTAATGACCTCTGGATTTGGTTCCTTAACAAGGGAATGCTATGCTTGTCGCTTAAGACCCTATGCTTAGTGATCATGTGAGCGATCGAATGGTGTTCCCTTGTATGTACAACTTGTTTTCAAGTTTGTTTTCAAACTTTTCGATTAGAAAAATCTTTCAAGAGTTTTGATTCCTTTGCATTAAATTCTTGCTTAAGCATTTTCACATTTTCTTGAAGTTCTTGTTTTGCTTAGCGGTTTTAGAAAGCTTTTCTTGCAAGGAATTTAACTCTTGTTTTAATACTTCTTCTCGAAAATTACTTTTTCTAATGATTGTACGCACTTGGTCATCCATTTCACGCTCACGAGTGGTCAACTCAAATTTTGCGTTGTTCATAAATAGCAACACGTTCTTTATAGGCATTTAGTTCGAAATTACAGACTCATCGAGGCACATCGGTGTATTCATCAAAAATATAGTCATTGTTGACTGCAGGAGATGCATCACTTGGTACAACTTCACTTTCACTTTGTTTCACATATTGATCATATGGGACAACATTGATATTACCCATATTTTCAATATTTGATTCAATAGTTTCAGTTGATAGTATTTTGTCATGCATCTTTTGCACATCAGCATCATCGTATAGTTTTAGTACCTCTGAGATGAGTTTGTCTTTGGATGGGCCAGCTTGTGGAGAAGAAGAGACCTTGGGAGAAACCATTGGAGAAATGCTAGCCATAAAAATTGTGTGTGTAGTGGGTCCATCATCCACATCCGAATCGTATGCATCACAATCGGCGACTTGAAAGGCATTCGATGATTGTGACCTATCTCTGAATAGGTTGCTCATCCACATCGCATCATAGGTCTTGGCATTGCCCTCGGCTAAAGCGACAATTCCTCTTCATCAAGCGGCACCATTGTCACGAGCTTGTACAAGCGACATCTTATCTCGAAGTAATCGGCATTCGTGGGCGCTTTGGAGATGTGCGTTTCTTGCAATGTGTCCCTCACCACCACGGTTATAACATTTGATCGGCTTAGCTTGACCTTGGTTACCATTCCTTCCTCGATTACGGTTACCAACATAACCTCTACCAGCACCACCTCTTCCACGATCATCATGTCTTTCTGAGCTGGTTGCACCACGATCCTTCCATCTTTAACGGTAGCTTGATTGTGTGGGTTAGATCTTTGTTACGAGGTTGTTGTTGGTTTGTGGGAAGAATTCATGTTTTGACTAATCGAGAAGAGCTAGTTGATTAATGAAGTTACCCACTTGTGCATCGACATCGACTTGTTTGAACATAGGATCGGGAATGAGTTTGTGATTACCATTACCCGAGGTGTGACTTGTGAAGCTTTGGTTGTGATTAGATGTTTGAGTAGAAGGCGGTTGAGTCATTAGGCGAGCTTGTCTCTCCACAGTTGTTTTGAGCGATTGAGAACCAATTTTCAAACATAGCATGTCTCTCATTTTGAAGGAGGAAGGCATAGAGTTGCTCATAGTTTGTATTCTTCAATCCTTTAGTGAGCTTCACGGAGGTGACAAACTTGTGCCATTCGGGATTCATGTTGTTCACAAACTTTGAGTTGGTGAATGTTGGGCATAGTCATTCGATGTTCCTCATGTCATTCACCAACTTATGAAATCTCACATAGTACTCATAGACACTCTCATCGGCTTCATCTTGAAGTGTTCAAATTAAGTCATAGAGTTGTGATTCTCCGTCTTCCATAGTTAATTCGAACACGAGAGAAGCATCTTGACATTATCCCATACCGCCTTTGCATCGGTGTTGTGATTGATCGACTTGTAGATGTCTTTAGGAAGACCTTGAAGAACAATGTTAGAAGCCACGATATGCGCATCGAATCTCTTTTCTCCTTATCATCAAGCTCATCATACATTTTAGGTCATCCATTCCGTAAATAGGAGTTCCATCATCATTAGTGTCAAGTATATCTACGGTCGTCTCAACTCGATCGGTCCTTCATCAATGGATTTGAGAATGTTAACACCATTTTCCTTTCCAAGGCGGTACAACTGATTCGTTGAGCCCAAGAATCGTAGTCGATTCATCAAGCATGGGTGGGCAGTATCCCGAGCCGGTGCTTGAACATCCTCGACAGCGTGGAGATGATAGTAGGGCGTTGGTAGACATGTTAACAGTTATACGAGTTTTATAACTCTATGATTAAGCGGAAATAGATTCTTTCACGGATTTTACTAAATCAAGAGAAAACCGTAAACAATCACCCAAGTCGCTAGAAGAAAATGCACCAAGTCGCTAACACCTAATTAGCTACACTCCCAGTCGTTAAAGTCCCAAGTCGCTAGACAAATGCAAGTCGCTAAGTAGTAACTCGCTAAGCCTTAAGTCGCTAGCAAAATTTTGGCGACAATTCGCTACTCGAGTCGCTAAAGATACAAGTCGCTAAATAGCAACTCGCTACTGACCAAGTCGCTACCTTTGGTGGAAAGTCCACTACTTGTCTTGTAAGTAAGCTAGTTCTAAGTCGCTGGGTCTAAAATAGTAACTCGCTACAAATTTGTAAAGCAAGTCGCTACGAAGAAAGAATTCCGTGTGTTAAGTCGCTAGCAAGAAAAAAACTCATAAACATCACTTTTTAATCCAAAAACAACCCAACCAAGATGATTCAAGCTTACCAAATGAAAACCTAAACACTTGTTATGATTCTAAACATAAAAGTACTAACAAAATCCAAACTTTAACACAAGAAATCAACCAAATGATGCACAAACCACTAAACTTTTTCAAACTCAAAAACCACCTAAAAACCACTAGAAATCCAAAGATGTGCAAGATATGATCTAACCATGGCTCTTGATACCAATTGTAGGATATTAGTTTTCACATACACATCAAACCATAACAACAAGGTGGCGAATAGGTGGAATTCTAGAGAGAAAGTTAGAGGTTTAGGGAACTTAGTGAGAGAAAGAAAATTCTTATTATGAGCTCAACTCCCTACCTTGGAAGGTAGAGAGTATTTATAGTCTTACATAAATCGCCACTGGCAGGTGTGGATCGGGCATCTGATGGGTAAAGACCGTCCGTCCTCCACGGTGTTACTTAACTAAATACTACTTAACTTAAAATAACTATGACTACGAGCTTTCTAACGATTACATATACTTGAGGTGACCGACTCTTTAATACCTGAAATTTCTAATTCCTAACAATTATTATTTCACAAAACTGCACACTGAGTGCAGTAGATACATCCATGGAATACAGATCACAAGCATCATTACATCAACTGAAAACAACTAAACAACATACTACTCCAAATAAAAGCTTCACAACCTACCCTAACCATACTCCTTTTAACCACCATCTACCACCTATGGCTTCTTTGGAATGACCCATATTGGCATCACCTTGGGTGCATTACGCATATATATCCAGTTATATACCTTAGGGCTTGCTAGTCCCATCACCACTTTTCTAACAGGTGGGGAGGATGATGAAGGTCCTTCTTGTGGTGGTGTTGTCAACAGTGGTGGAAAAGGAGGCATCTGCAGTTCTCCTGATGGAAGCATTCTTGGAAGGGGAAGCACATCCAAGACCCTTGACTCGGTATCATTATTTGTGCTTGTACATGGTGAAATGTAGCTTGCATTAGAGTCGAGCTATCTTCAATGATAATGACTTCTTGTGGTATTGGATGAGTTGAAGAAGGACCGGCAACGAGGGGTTGAATAAGCATCTGCATGAGTTCTTTTCTTGATGGCTGCTTCAAACATCTCTTTCTTCTTCTTACCTGGATTGTTGAGCACATAATGCCAAGCCTCATCATCCCAAATGTTGTCTGAAATTGAGCTGTCAGAAGAGATGTTGATTGGGTTTGAATTGCTCATGGCAATTTTTGGTAATGTTGTTATTGACAGATTTTAGGAAAGAGAAGTGTTGGTGTAATAGAAGGTTGTGGGTGCTTGGTTCTTTAATACAATTCTAAGTGGGATTCAGTAAGTTAATGAGGGGAAGATTTAAGTGGTTGAGAAGTAAATGATGTCTTTGACTTTGGTGGCCGGATTAATAACTTGGAGTGGACTTGTTGACTGTGTGGTCTAACCACGGCATGCAAAATTGTTGCATCTACTTCTAGTTAATTTGTCTAACCACTGCTAATCTCAACAATGCTTTCAGTGTTTGGTTTCTGTGTGTGATATGCTTTGGATTGAAGGGTATTTGTCTACATCAAGATGTGGTGTTTAGTGCTTGTATTTATGGTTGTTCACTCACTTTTATACATAAAATAAGCCTAACGGTGGGAACTATAATGCAAGCGGTGGAAATAAGTTATTTTCAAAGCGGAAAAAGGAAAAGCAGAGATATTTCATTCAAGCGAAGAGTCATTACATCCAAAAGTGTCAACTACCATAATCAAACACAAAGATAACTTCCTACATTCCTACACCTACACCGGCTACTCCATTGGCTTCTTGCCTTTGCCCATAGTCATGCTTGTTTTATGTGCTCTCTTCCTTTTGTCTCAAGGTGGATTGCATTCTTGGACAAGGAAGACCAAGAACTTGTGGAGGAGGCTTTGGTAGCATTGCGAGCTTCGTTGGTATGGATATACGCTTCATGTTGGAGATAGTTGTTTCCGATGCTTTTGTAGAGCTCTTGGCAATTCTTTGGCCGTGGAATAGGTCTCATCATTAGTCTCATGATCATCTAATGAGCTGGAGTAAAACTCAAGAGATGGTGCAGGTTTTGCAACAGGTACACGCTTGGTAGTCTCTTTAGTGTACTTCTTAGATGAAGTGCTTTCAGCCAATGCTGGAAAGTATCCAGCCCATCATGATGCCTCTGAGGAAGACTCTGACTCGATCACATACTCTTCTTCTGAATCAGAGGAGATGTCAATGGTGTTGGAAGGATTGCTCATGATTATTTTTAGGGATTTTTTGTGTTTGAATGTGCTTTGATGAAGATTACAATATGCCAAGCCTCCTTTTATAGCCAAAGTCAGTTACCAGTTTTAATTAATGAGTATATTTACTATTTCCTATTTTGGTAGGTTAAAGAGTAAATATAGATATTATCGGGTTGACTTTGGAAGATATTTTTCTTGGCTAATGGTTTGGTTAAAAGTAACTTTAGTTAAGAACAAGTTGGTTATTCCTATCACATACGGATACATAACCAGCTTTGATGGGAGTTGATCTTAAAGGTGTATAAGCGAGATACACAACAAATGGTTATTGATTCACCATGTCTAATCCACATAAGAATCAACTAGTCGAGCAAGCGACTCTTGGTAAAGA
The DNA here is from genome assembly GCA_022545495.1 of Chrysanthemum lavandulifolium. NCBI lineage: Eukaryota > Viridiplantae > Streptophyta > Magnoliopsida > Asterales > Asteraceae > Chrysanthemum > Chrysanthemum lavandulifolium. The sequence goes on along the minus strand of CM040239.1, from coordinate 65,878,107 downwards.
CTTGACAAATCCGTTTATGGTTGATAGTTTACCAAAACTATATGGTTATCAACTCACTTGTATTCTTTATGATAAAGAGTTAGCTAGTCCATAGCAAGCGGCTCATGGTAAAGACATATCAAATCCGTTGATAGCTGGTAGTTTGTTAAAACTATGATAAAGCGATCTAGTTTTATATATTTTCTTTACCCTTGCTCTTTGAAAATTTTGTGAAAAATTACCCTTTGCTAGTTCATAGTTTCCTTGCGGTGTTATTTTACATTGTTGTTCTAGCCGTTACAATGATTATGTCGATAACTTATTTTTACTAGCCGTTGAAAGTAACCAACGATTTCCATATATATAGGGTTAAAATTTTAAGGAAATTATCTACTTTCCATATTGTTATTTATCCGCTTAAGATAAATACTTTCTAAAGATAGTTTTCTTCTTGCAATAATCTTAAACCCTAACTATATATCTCTTTCTCTCGATTGGCTAGTTATTCCTTCAATTATTCTTGACATAATATTGTTTTCATCAAAAGTTTCTATGGCACCATTAAAATTTGCGAGATGAGCACAACCTAGTAGCTACCTACAAAAGTCAAGCGAGAAGAGTGGCCTATTTTTCATCAGTTGTGGACTTTCTCAATACTACCCATATAAGGTATGCTTTGCTTTTAAAACCCACAATCTATATCTCTAAAATCAAATAGTTTTGGACTTACGCTAAATCCATAACACTTGAGAATAGAGATACACATGAAGCGATGGATGCTCTAAGAGCCGGCTGTGGATGGGGTAACTATTGATGTTATTGAGGCATCCTTGAGAGAGTTCTCCAATTGGATGATCTCAATGGTATCATCACATTACCTATGCCATAAATACATGATACTTTATTATCCATGGGGTATGATACCAGCGATAAAAGGCTACTTTCAAAAGAGTAGTTTTGTCCCCAATGGAGATTTTTGATACATACTCTTTTACATTGTCTCGGTCCAAAGAAAACATCTTATGAGCAATTTAGTTCAACCATGGCTTATGTTTGTCTAGCCAGCGATAAGATTTTAGCTGGTCAAACTATATTTTACAAGTATGTTGGCAATGTAAAGAGTTCAACAAAATTTTAATGTATCCAAGGTTTGTGCAAGCGATGCTAAATGAGTTTCAAGCGCAACCCCATACTAATATTTATGAAATCATTTGCCTAAAGCCTAAAGTTTTCAAAACATGAACAAAGATGGCAACATGATTTTTACACCACTCTTACCTCAAATGCTTGCAAAGATTTCACCTGAACAAAACACACCCATAATCTCTGTCCAAACATTGATTATACTCCACCTGTTTCTCACACCTATGAGAGGAGGCACAAACAGTCAACTTCTCTCATGACAACACAACATGTTTTGGAACCTTTTGGTCTAGGAACAAGCGGTGGTGGTTCTAGACTTCAACCTAGTCCAACTAGGGAGGAATCGAGCCAATGCCCCATGATTCACCTCTCCCAGTGGTCGCACGGTTGGAAGTGATGAGGCGATGGGCAACAATTGGAATTGATGGTTTTGTGTACCATGTTAGTGGCGAGTTGAATCTCTGAAGGACGACACATGTCAAGTGGCATGCCAAGGATATTAACCATTTAACACGGAGATTCGGACCTTGAAGGAAGAGTTGCGGGGTTGAAAAAGCAAAGGAAAGCGCAAAGTTGGTGATTTCATCTTCATCTCACCTCTGATGGTGATTGGTGGGTTTGATCATGATTTGGGAAATTCTCCCAACGGGGAGGAAAGCAGTCTTTGAAACAGGGAGGAAAATTGATTTTGAAGATGAAGGAGATACTAGTAAAGGTGCGGAGGAAGGCGATACTCAAGTAGAGCAACTAGAGCAAGATATTTTACTGTCTTGCTCTTGATTTTACCAGCGATTCAATTTCCACATGAGCCAAATATTCCACGGATGAACATAATGTTGCCACTTGCAAGTGAAGAAATTGATAAGCAGGAGAAGAAATACAAAGGTAAAGCGGTTATGGAAAGTCAAGAGCAACACGGAAGAAAGATTTCAAAGAAAGAACAAGTTGATTGCTCATGATAAAGAGTTCTTGAAAAGATACATGAAGATGAAGTTCTTTGAAAACAAAAGGTTGAAGAATTGGAAGTTGCAAGCTTTTGGAGGCTAAAAGCTAAATAGAATGGAAGATTCTATGAAGATCCAATTTCCAACTGTTCAACCTACAAGACTTAGAGAAAGACTCGAGTTCGACTATGTACCCTCGAAGATGAAATTGAGTTCTTGATTGCAAATGATCCGATTGATCAAGAAAAAGGCAATTGACCTTGTAGGCGATGCATCTTTAAGCGAAGAACAAAAAGCTGCACGGTTAAAGATTTTATCTGAGATGAAGAATAATCAAGCATTTCAAGAGGCTATTGTTTGATCAAGAAAAGCCAAAAGAAACCAAGACAACCAACTAAGGCACAAGTTGTTGCATACATGAAGACTTCTTTGTTGCAATGTTGGTGGTTGGAAGAGACATCAATTCAAAGGAATGTCTTATGATAAAGTTGAAAGTATCTACTACGAGTTCTTAGATTTGATAAATATTTTATTCAATGGACTACGAAGAAGAAGCAGAAGGCATCCTAGTTTGAAAAGAAAGGCAAAAGATAGTGAATCTCGATGGTAAGAAGACCAAGTTCTTGAAGAACAAGAAGTTCCAAGCGAGAAGTTCACTAAAGAGCGAGATGGTGAAATGATTGTGATAGAAGAAGAAGATTTTTATCTAGAACCACTGCAAGTTAGACATCCTATCATTGATTGGGAAGTTTACACTGCTAGCAATTTTGCTCCAACATGGAAGATCACAAGGCTAGGTGGTGAAACTTCATCATTCATTCAATTTGAAGATCTTATCAAAGCTTTTGACAGAGATGACCTTGACAAATTATGGAAGTTAGTTCAAGAAAAGTTTGATGCTCAAGATCTCAAAGATATGAAGGAGATGCGAGTTATGGGTTAATCTTAGAAGGCTCTATGAACGGATGTTAATGATGATTTGGAAATTCTCATGTACATGTCACAGTACTAAATGGTTTTATTATGACTCATGTAAAGTTCATCATGTTTCTCTGACAAATGGGCGGATGTATTCATGCTTCGAGAAAGAATATCCACTCGAGTTGGAACTCTCACAATGATGCTATGTACAACAATAAGAGTTCATGAAGACAATGAGAAGGTCGAGCATTGTTACATAGGCTTCAAGATCAATGTTCGAGCTATTCGAAGTTAAGGAAGAAGTAAAGTGTTTGGTGAATTCCCCAAATCCTTGAAGATAATCTGATTGAAGAAACTTATTGATTTGTAGAAATCATAAGTTTAGGGAGGATTGTTGGGAATAATCTGTTACCAACGATGGTTGTGGTTTACTTTGCTTGGATTACACTAGCGGTGGAAGCGTATTACCACTATTTGGTACATTATTACCCTTGCTATAGGAAAAGCGTGTTTAGATAAGTATAGAAAAGATCTTGTGTATATTCTATATTGTTAGCTTTATACTTATCTTGTAAAGGACTCCTTGTGCTATAAAAGTAGGTCCTAGGTCATTGTCTTAGGTACTTACTTACTTGTCTAATTACCTCGTATTACTCACAAAGGCTTCAAGGTGTAACCTAGTGATAAGCAAGATCACTCGTATTATTCATTAATAATATTGGAGCTTAAGTTTTATCATTTAATCTGTGTTTACTTACAATACATCATACAATCCGTCTTCTAAGTATTACTAAGTAAATTCCGTGTGCTTAATAATATTATACAAAATATCTTTGACACAAGGTGTGTGTCGAGATCCATCAAAATGTCTTGTACATCTCCATAATATTTCCAACTTTGATGATCCTCTAGCTTTTCCAAATCATCACTATGAATTTCCCAATAAATTATGGGATGTTTGATGCATAGAGGCTTCTACATGCATTCCCTCCTCGGGTTGTATGATCATCAAATCTTTCAAAGCTTCATCTTCCAAATAATTCTTTGTTGTAGATGAACTTCCCTCTATCCTCTGCTTCTTGGATACTTGAGACTCCGATGCCAAACCGACTCTTTTGTTCTAACATTTGGTTCTTACGTACCAATAGGTATGAAATCTTTATGTATTCTTTTGTAGCTCGACATACATATCTTGAATTTCCTCAAAATTCTTGCCCTTATTTGAAAATCTTTCTTATGATCTTGATGCTTGAGATAAAACTTCATGTTTCTCATCGATTGACCTTTTCTTGGAGGCTTGACTCTTTTCTTTGACGTTTGTCTTTCTCTCATCGATTAAGCAATTCTGTGGCATCCTCTTTCTCTTCCTGGGAACTCACGCAACTTCTTCTTCTTGTAGTATTTGAGCAAGCGATCTGTCTTGTTCTTCAATAGATAGATCGATAGCCTTTTCAACTTTTGTTCTTCCAAGAATCTAACTACTTCATGTTCTTGCTCTTCTTTAGCCCTTTCTTTATCAAATACCATACGTGCGATGATCTTAGGCTTTTTGAACAAGTTCTTCTTAATTAAATTCCTTTTCCCTTGTCTACTCTAGCGGTGCCTTTATCGAACCGGCGGTTTCCCTTGCTTTCTTATTATTAGCGGTATCAACAATATCTCCATGTTCTTCAATTACTTACATTGAGGCTTGAGATCAACTTCTTCTTCAAATGGTGTTGTTTCTGTACATCATCTTGATCTTAATTTCCACTTTCAAAGCTTAAAGTCCTCCTCTTGGTCTGCATCTGTTTTCCTCCCTGTTTGTGAAATTCCTCAATGTCTGTTGGATCACTTGAGCTTGTAGAATCCACAATGTGTGCCTTTCACGGAGCTTGCGAACTTTAACTTTCGACTTCAATCTTTTCACCTACGAACTAATGTTGAGTAGACTTTGGCATCTGACTTCTTTGTTTCTTTCAAATCCTTCTCCAAAGCCTCAACCTTTCTTTGTCAATTTGGTACATGTAGTCATCAATTCCGTAAGTGATTGGCTGCCCTCGGCACCTCGGATGTGTTACCTTGGAAGAGGTGCATCATAAGCAAAGACTCGGTTTTCTCCCTAGTTGGACTAGGAGGATCTGAAGCCACCTATATTTTCCAATTGGCTTGGGATTCCGATGGTTGTATCCGGTCTTGGAGGACTAGAAACATCTCTGTTGCCATAGTTGGGGTCTTATTTATGTTACCACTACCTGTCTTTGCATCTAAGCTAGACACGATGGTGGTAGCCCTTTCACTCTGCCAGCGGTCTTATGAACACACGAGGTCAGAGTAGGAATACTAGGCCATAGTATCATGTATGTGTTTTCTCTTATAGATGCACGTATGGCGGTGGTGTATAAGTGATATTTGGAACAACAATGGGTGTGTGTTGGAACTCGGTGGGATTAGCGATCCTTCACCTCAATACTGCACAATCATGTTAGCAAACAAAGGAACTACCACCCATTAAACAACCTTGATGCCATGACATATTTGCAAAAGTTTTATTGCAAACAAGGTGTTGGAAAAAATCGGTATGGGTGAGTAGTTTGCTTTTTCTTCAAAATCATTGCTATAAATCTTGGATACATTAGAAATTTTGTTTTAGAATCCACATTCTTCACCATATTTTCAAAATCGGTTTAAAAAATTATAGACCCTTCACGTGGATAAACAAATGAGAGCAATAGCAATATTGCTCTTGAATTGCTCAAGAGGTTTTCTTAGGGCTTATCTGATGAAGAAGTGTGTGTGAAAAACCTCCATGGAGGAGAAAGACCTTTTGAAAAGTCGGTTTTGAGTTCTTTGTATCATACCCCATCACGGATAGATGTTCAAAAATTTGATGTTTGGTAAGTCAAATAGGCCACCCTCATCATTTAAGTGGAATGTCTCCTCAAGGATGATTCGGATAGCCTAATTGTCTTACCATCTACCTTAACTTTATTTGTGTGTCCCCCTGTTCCAATGTTTTGTGATGTGATGCCAAAAGCAGTTGAATATGGGAGACATAAATAGTAGGGTTTGTTATGAGTGCATACACGATGTATGATTGGTTTAGAAAATCCACTATCCGATGAAGCTGTTAGCTACCTCTCGTTTTCTAAGAAAGCAACTTGATTGTGAGTTTTAACAAATTCAATGATAAAAGATTTGGTTTCTTCTTTGGGATTTGATCGGAATAGGTTTAATTAGCGATGAGTGCTTGGTAATTGAAAGTGCGTTAGGATTTGAGAGGTGTATTTGTGAGAATCGTTAGTATAAAGAAAATCGAGATAAAGATTAAGGAAAGTGAATAACTTTCACAAATAACAACCCTATAAATAAGACTTGACGGATAAAAATCCCCAAGCAGCTAGTAAAGCGGTTTTACTACACATTACCAATGGCTATTCAATGATACGAAATTTTACGCTAGCGATACAAACTTTACACTAGCGGTACAAACTTTTGACAAAAATTTATCCAAGCGGTATAATGGTTATCTTTGAAAAACATATTGTCCGCCATAGTTTGAGAAAACTAAGTGTAAATAAAAACACTTATCATAGTTTTTAGCAAACTCCACTATCAATGGATTTGAGATGTCTTTACCAATAGCCAAGTCTTTCTTTGTTAATACAAATAAGCCATAAAAGCGTTTATTTATATTTCACGATCTTCTAATGTTTTGTCGATAACAAGCGTAAAATCATTTTAACGAAACAAATAAAATCGTAAATAGTTTGATTCAATAGTTTTCTAACATACTAATGTTTTCACATAAAACACTAAAACAAGTATAAGTGTTTTTATGATTTAGATACATATGTACAACAACTAGTGTTTACATATTGGGCTAATATATACTTAACTAAGTATATACTAAAATGGGTAAAAACAAGTATATACTAAATGGGTAAAACTAGCAAATGGTATTGACCCATAACCCATGGTTTTATACAAACCACTTAACCAAGTTCAATGTATTCTAGAGATACATTGTATCTAGAAAAAACCTATGGATCAACCCATAATCCATGACCCATGACCATAACCAAAAATACCCATGGGCGAAGAGGCGTCACACGGATCCCTAGCTTTGTGCTGAGCGGAGACCTTGTGGGAGGGATCCATGGGATCCGAGGAGCGATTTGTTGGAATCACTCTAAACCATAATCAAGTGTTAGTAATTAATATGTAATAGTTAGCTTTATTATGGCCTTTATGTTTGTTATTAGCCTTAAGCTTATGTAGAAGGCCCATGAGCTTAGGCCCAAGCCCATTAAAGAAAGGATGGAAACTAGGGTGTTGCCTAGCTTTCCTCCTATAAATACTCTTGTAAACCTTCATTTGAAGGTTGGTTGTTCAAGTTTTCTCTCATCACATATCCTCGCATAACCGTATTATAATATTGTGTGTGTGTGTTTTTTACTTGTTCAATCGCCTTATCTCTTTCTATATTACTTGTGTTTGTAAAACTAGTGACCTAACGATGGTATCAATCGCCTACTAGTTGGGTGAATCGTGTTTGTTTTGAAGTGGGTTTTGGTCCTACGCTTAAAACACACGTTTGATACTTTGGTTCGCTTAAAACTTGTTTTTACACTTTTTAATCCAAGATTCTTGTACTTTCAACGTTTTAAGGTGTTAAAATACTTGTTTTGGCAAAAGTTTCAAACTTTATCGTGGATCTTGTTTTAAGCTAGTTTTTGTTCGTGGGTATCGTTCTACGCATAAGCTGTTTTGAGTGCTTTGGATCATCAAGTTTCACACTTTTGTGTCTTTTGGTGTTATTGAAGCTATTTCATCACACAAAAGCGGTTTAGAAACATCTTTGGGCAAAATCAAAATTACGAGTAATCCTACGCGTAGCAAAACCCTAAAACTACGCGTAAGATTTTCCTTGGTTTGATCTTCATTTTAGTGGTTTACTCCGTGTTTTCTTGCTTGGATAAGCACGAAAATCGTCGACTTTGGATATCTTTTGCCTTTGTGAAGTGTAAAGATCACTTGAGATAAAACCTAAAATTACGCATAAGCATAAGCTTACGCGTAGAAATCCTACGCATAAGATTTTCTTACGCTAAGCCTAGTCTTACGCATAAGATAATCCTCGCCTAACTTTCTCGCTAACTTTTGTCTCGCATAACTTTAGCGTCTTTTCCATACTTACGCGTAAGCTAAATCTCTGCGTAACTTCTTATTATTCAGCGTAACTTTGGTGTTTTACGCATAAGTGCTACTTGGCTATTGTGATTTCTCGCCTAAGGATACTTCTTCATCAAAGGTTCATTCGACTACAAAGATCCATTTTACCAACACAAGTTTTCAACATGTCTCAACCACCATACTCTAACTATTTCCCTTACACTTATCCTCAGCGACAACAACAACTAAGTCCACAACATCAACAATGGAATCAACAACAAGCAATTTATCAACAACAATTTAATCAACAACATACTCCACAACTTGGTGCAATTCCCCACCACAAATGGTTCAAACACCGCCAAGTCTTCAAGTTCAACCCTACACAAATGAATTCAATCAACATCCATCAAGGAACACTATGAAGGAACCCACTTGGTTTGCAAAGATGTGTGAAGCTTTAAGCGACCAACAATCAATTCATGAGGTGGATCACTTGATAGACCTCCAATGCTCACTCCGAAACTACGATCAATGGGTGATAAGGTTCTTTAGGTTTTGTGATGCGAAGAAGCCACATGGAAAGTTCTTAAAGAAGGTTATCTTGGAAGGTCCATTTGAGATGCCTCTTGTCATTGTGCAGGAGATCCTAATGCTATTCCACAAGAGATGAACAAACAAACATTGCTCTTCATTGCGGATCTAAATCCAAGAACTTCTACACTATGAAGGTGATGAGCTTGCAATGCAATATATCCTTTTAGGATTACCTAACCCAATTCTTGAAGTGTTGATGCTCAAAAGGCGCAAAGGAAATGTGGGACCATATTCATCTTCTTATGGAAGGATCGGTACTCAATCGGGAGGATTTGGAATCCAAAATTTACTTGGCTTATGAACACTTCATGATTGAACACGGAGAGACACTAGAGTCTTATCATCATCGATTTTCGAGACATCATCAATGATTTGGATAAACACAACATCATCATGCCAAGAATTGCGGTGAATACTAAGTTCTGAGTAGTCTTGGTCACGAATGGGAGAAGTATGTCATTTTCTCCGTCAAGCGAAGAATATGCATCATTCTACATATGGATTGTTGTACGATTACTTGAAGCCTCATGAAAAGGAAGTTGATCGGGAAAGGATTCTCCGTGCTCAAATTGCTCCACCTACACATCCGGAAAATCAACAACTTGCCTTATATGCTCAACAAAGTTATCCTCCTCAACAAGCAACTCAACCAAGCGCCTCGGTCACACCAAGCGATCAATCACGGCAACCTCAACAAAATCAATTGGTTCCTTACAACAACAACAATGATCAAGCACTTCATAGTCAAACTAATGAGGAATCCGATCCGTTCGAAGCATTACAGCGAGGTTTGTTATGATTGCTAATGCTTTTAGCCGTTATACCAACAAATCCAACAATCGTATTCGTTCCTCATCAATACGAAATCATTTGTTGTGAACAATGGGCGAGTTGAAGTTCGAGAATCGTGGTTATGGTCGTCAAATGGGAGGTGGTCAAGGGTTTAATGCTATGGGTAGGAATAACAACGAGCTCAAGTGGTGGAGCAGAAATGCTCGAGAATGGGTTGAATGGTCTTGATGCTACAAGCGCAATGAGAAGGACACTGGCTAATGCATGCCCAAAGCCAAGGACTAGGGGCGGTGCTTATTTCAAAGAGGCTCTTCTTTTGGCTCTTAAGGATGAAGGTGGTGGATCTCTCACAAACAAACAAAACGAGCTTTATGGCGGATCTGAGACTCGAGATGATGATATGGAGGACTTGCGAGGCCAATGCATTTATTATGTTGATGGCTAATATGCATGAGTTACACATGAGTGAAAGCAGGCCCGAGTGTATGACAACGATGGCTTGTCTCGGTGCCGAACAAACCATCATCATATCGAACTAATATCTCCGCCAATATCTCGAATCAAGCGCGGATCGGGCTATTCAAAATGAGTCATCTACATCTCATTCGGCGATTTTCAAGTTAACCACAGTAGTTACATTTGGCGATCAAGATGACCTTATGGTTTCCTTTGATAATCAAATTGACTCCGTGGTTGTACTTGAGGATCTAAATAATGATCATGTTGTGACTCACGTTGAACAAATTTGAGCTATTGCCTCATCAGTTTTGCTCGTTTAATTCAAGACCATCAAATCAAAATGGAGGAATGTTATGCATTAAATAAGGACTTAAAAGCAAAAATGCCTTTGTTAACCAAGGATTTTGAATGCTTACAAATGCAACTCAACTTTTCAAAACTCAAGAAAACCGTGAAAAAGGTTTTGAAGCCGCTTTGCTAAATCTCATCAAAGCGAAAAATATTTAGAGACGGATCGTGATCTAGCCGCTTGAAGAATGCTTTGTTATGCGAAATAGAACAAGCTGAAACATGAACATAAAAAGCAAATTAACGCTCTCACCTTGGAAAATCAAAAAGCTAAAGGTGAGTTGTTAAATTGTCAAAAGCAGTTCTCGACATACAAAAAGCATTCAACGAATCGGGTAGATGACCTTCTTGAAGAAATTATTGGCTTGCAAAACAAAATTAAAGAGTTTAAAAGCATTGTTTACAAACATGGTGAATCGATATGACTATTGAAAAGTTTACTTTAAAACCCAATCAAAAGGATATGGACCAAATCTAGGCGATTACAAACCAAAGCTTTCACTCAAAACATTCAAACCAAATCACGAAGTTTCCGTCGAGAATATAAAATTAATAATCTTGTTATGAGTGTTGTTGAATATCATCGTCAAGAGGAATTAGATCACGAAGGCGAGTCGATCAAAATTAAAAGCAGTTGTTTACAACAAACCTTTTAATTATTCAAAACCGGTCACTTCGTCACACCAGCGGTTCTTCTAACACACCAAGGGTTATCATCAAAACACACAGAGTCTTCTAATGTTAATCCCCAACGGATTATGCACAAATTTATGGTCCTTTACCTTGATCGGTGAAGTAAACTCAAAACACGAAAATCGCAAAATTCTTAGATATTTTGATATTTTCATGGTGACCTCAAAACTTTAGAACATGAGATAGAACATCATTACGAAATCAAAGTTCAACACTTTCAATCGCCTTTAGCGAGAACAAAGAGACATTTTTGGAAAAATCTTTTACCAAATGTTAAAAATTTGAAAAGTTGTGCATTAGCTTGGGAAAAGGATTTTCATAAGGAACTTGGAGTGATGAAGGTCGTTTTCGAGAAAAGCTGAAACATCTATTTCTAATACTAAGCATAAAAGAAAATGTTGAGAAAAGATGTTGATCGACTCTTGGAAGATGTTATCGTCTTGATATCCATAATGTTGTGTTATTCTATTCTTTGCCACATGCATCGATTATATCTCTGCGATAATGTTGACTCTGTGGTAGCTGTTGAGAATCTTGATAATGTGCTTGGATCGAGTCTTTAAAAGCGAAAATAAACGATTACTTAACGAACTTTACAATGCAAAGCGTCGTCTTCATTGGTGTGAAAAGATATTCACAATCATCAACTTAGTTTTCAAAGAAAATCGCTCGGTTGAGTGCAAAATCTTCGATCCTAAAATTGAGCAAGCTGGATGATCAAAGCGTGTCTTTGAAAAGTCAAATCTCAAAATATGAACAAGAACTTGTAAAAGTTAAGCAGAATATGGTGTCATATTTGATTTACTCAATAAGACTCGACATGAAGCATCAAACGAACTTGATCACTATCTTGCTCACACTAGAGAAGTCATGAATTTTCTTTGGTAATATTCGATTACGAAAATCAAGATTTGATTCACACTATCTCTAAGTTAAGAGAAATGTTAGGAAAGTATGAACAACTTCCGCCAACCATCATTAAGAGATTAGCACCGGTAACACTTAGTAATCGTGCACCTAGAATCCCTCTTGCCAAATCACAAGTTGCTAACGTGCTTCCTTCTCTTGAAGCAGGAATAGTTGCGTCTTTTCCAAGCGTCCGCACTTCACGACCTAGGAGCACTCAATCGAAGAATAGGAAGTTGCGACCTAAGAAAAGATCAATAAGGAATGCTAAAGTAGAAGAACACCCTAGGACTATGAATAAGACTCACGTTGCTTCCACTATAGATGTTGCGTCGGCAAATGTAATAGAAATAGTGATGTAACGAATGCTAAACCTTTAAGCACTTTTGATATTGATCGATGCACCTTGTGTTATTTGTCGTAAAAGTATGAATTCGATTGTCATGACAAATGTGTTGCTAAAGCTATAATCTCTCGTTTACGGAATCCTAAGAATCGGAATACCTCTAGGCCCACTAATCATTCTAAGTACGTGCTTGGTAGACCGCCTTCTTTAGATTCTAAGGCAAACATTCTTTGTCCTTTGTAGCTCGGTTTCACCTCCTAAGAATGTAGTACCACCTAGTGCATTCACTAAGACTAAAGCAAAGAGTAGTTATAGATGGCGAAATGGATATATAACACACTAGGATTTAAATGGATGCCTAAAGTCATTAATGTGTGCATGTCTCATATACACCTTGGAACCCTCTAACATTTGGGTTCCACATCTACTTCTATTCCATACGTGTGTAAATGCATGTGTGTCACGGTGTCTGAGATCATTCTGGATTGTTGATAGCGGATGTTCCCGACACATGACGAGCAACCTTAAGCTGTTATCAAACTTTATTGCAAAGTTCATTGCTTTGTCGGGTTCGGGAATGATCACTTGCGACTATCATGGGCTACGGAGATTATGTCAATGGGAACATCGAAATCGGCGGGGTTTACTATGTGGAAGGCCTCGGTCATAATCTGTTTTCGATGGGTCGGTTTGTGATGGAGATTTGGAGGTTGCTTTCGGGAGAAAACTTGTTTCATTCGTGATCTACAAGGAAATGACCTTATGTCGGCTCGCGTAATTCTAGTCTCTACACTATCTCTATGCAAGACATGGTTGCTTCATCTCCCATCGCTTACTTTCAAAGGCAACATCAACAAAATCACGGCTATGGCACCGTCGTCTCTCACATCTAAACTTTCAAACCATCACCAACCTTGCTCGACACAAACTAGTTGAAGGTCTCCCCGATTCGGTATTCAAAGATCACCTTTGCTCGACTGTGAACAAGGGAAAAGCACTCGTGCTCATTTTCCTTCAAAGGTGGAACACGACTCTCGACATGTGCTTCATCTTCTTCACATGGATTTGTGTGGCCCGATCGGCGTGCAAGCGATCAATGGCAAGCGCTACATCTTAGTAATTGTTGATGACTACTCACGATGGACTTGGGTCTACTTTCTTGAAGCAAAGACCAAGCTCCACAAATGATCATCACCTTTCTCACAAAAATCTGAGTTCGACTCCGCAACACCGTCGGGCTAATCGAGCAGACAAAGGCTGAATTTGTTAACCAAACCCTTCGTGAATTCTATGAGAAAGTGGGAATTGACATCAAACATCTATTGCACGTACACGAACAAAGCGGAGTTGTTGAAAAGCGAAACCGAGCGTTAGTGGGCTGCAAGAACAATGTTAATCAATGCTAAACTTCAGATTACTTGTGGGCGAAGCCGTATCTCTGCATGCTATACTCAAAACCGTTCTATGATCACAAAGCATACAACAAAACACCTTTCGAGCTTGTCACAACCATAAACCGAATCTCAAACACTTTCATGTATTTGGATCCCTTTGCTATCCGAATAATGATCGTGATGATTTTGGAAAGCTCAAAGCCAAAGCCGACATTGGAGTCTTTATTGGATATTGTGAGAATTCTAAAGGTTACGGATGCGGAATCGTCGTACAAAGCGGTGATGGAAGCGATTCATGCTCATTTGATGAACTCACGGAAATGGCTTACGAGTATAATGACTTAGAACCGGTCACAACCGTTTAAACTTCCTCAACCCCATCATCGGTGAACAAAGCCCCGACTAACTCGTCAACAAATGGAAAGGTTATTTGCTCCTACTGTTCGGTGGCGATATTGATGAGCGTGCTCGGTGTATCCATTGTTTCCATTGCACAACGATAATATTCCTATACGATACACTGCTACAACAACTCTTGTTGAAGATGCACCTACACGATTGACTCCAACACACAGATTGAACACACCGCTTCCAACAATGATGAACCGGTGATGATATTACGAATGAAGTACCCCACTGCGATTTTGATCCAAATCGTTCTTTAACCCGTTTGCTAATGAGGCTGCTTGCACGGATGTCGCGGAATCTTCAACAAACCATTTGAATCCTCGAAATCGCACAATGTATACCAACATCAACCTCTACACATCGATGGACAAAAGACCATCCTCGGCTAATATTATTGGCAACCCGAATCAACCGGTCGTTACGAGACAACGTCTTCGCACGAGATGGTGAACATTGCATTTATGCACTCGGCTGTCGCCAATCGAGCCTAAAAACATTAAAGGCGCAATGACAAAAGACAAGCTGGATTGAATCCATGCAAGAAGAACTCAACCAATTCAAGCGTCTTGAAGTATGGGGGCGGTTGAAAGACCAACGAGGGTCTCGTCATTGGTCTCAAATGGATTTGGAAAAACAAATTGGATCTTTGAAGGGCGTAATCGAAACAAGTCACGTCTAGTTGCTAAGGGTTATCGTCGGGAAGAGGAATAGACTTTGAAGAATCTTTTGCTCGGTTGCTCGTCTTGAGGCATTCGGATATTTCTCGCGTTCGCGGCTCATATGAACATAGCGGTCTTTCAAATGGATGTCAAAGCTGCGTTTCTCAGCGGACAAGCTGAAAAGCGGTTTATGTCGACCAACCCGAAGGATTCGTTGATCGAGTGCCGAACCATGTCTACAAAGCGAACAAAGCTCTTTATGGTCTCAAACAAGCCCCTCGGGCATGGTGCGATAAGCTATCATCTTTCCTCATTGCTAATAATTTCACCAAAGGCTCGGTTGACCCAACTCTTTTATACAATATCACGGGGCACATATCTTAATTGTTCAAATTCGTGGATGACATCATTTTGGGTCTACACATAAAAAGTTTTCAACCGCTTTTGCAAAACTAATGAAGAAAAATTTTGAAATGTCCATGATGGGTGAACTCGCGTTCTTTCTAGGGCTGCAAGTTCATCAATCACCCGTGGTATTTTCTTGAGTCGATCAAATATGCCCTTGAATTGTTAAACAAATTTGGAATGAAAACTGTGATACTTATGCCACACCAATGGCTCATACCAAGAAGCTAGATCTTTGATTTACATGGGAAATTAGTTGACCCTACCAAATACCAGAAGTATTATTGGGTCTCTCATGTATCTAACGACTAGACTGATATTGTCTTTTTGGTTTATCTATGCTCCGTTATCGATCGCGACCAAGCTGAAACCCACCTCTACGAGGCTAAAAGAATCCTCCGATACATCAAGGAACCATTAACTTGGGGATCGGTATCAGAAGGATTACGGTTTTGAACTAATCGCTTTTTGAGGGCGACCACGCGGGATGCTTAGACTCGAGGAAAAGTACTTGAGAGCTCTACAATTTCTTGGTGATAAGCGGTGTCTTGGCAATCAAAAAGCGAGGATTGTACATCATTGTCATCAACAAAGCGAGAATATGTAGCCATGTCCGCATGTTGTGCTCAAGTCATATGGATGAGAACACAACTCAAAGACTATGGTTACGTGTTTGTGAGAATCGATGTCTTTGCGACAATCGGTGCCATTGCGATCTCGTGCAACTCGATTCGACACTTTCGAAATCAAAGCACATCGATCTTCGCTATCATTTCATCAAGGACCACGTGGAGCAGTGCCGTTGAATTATACTTTGTGGGTGCAGAATACCAATTGGCGGATCTTCTCACCAAAGCCTTGCCTCCGCTAGGTTTAATGAGTTGATCCACGGATTGGTATGAGGTGTTTGACTCAAGAGGAATTGGATGACCTCTTAAAAGCAGTCTTAAAACACATCAAACACCAAAACATCTTTTGTAAATAATTTTCAAAAACAAAATACAAAAATATAAAAACGATAAAACAACAAAAATATTCTTCTATCTATTTTTCTTTCAACATGGCAAGTACATTTCTTCCATCAACACTATAATCTTTCAAAATTCGGTATTTTTACGATCAAGTGTTGAGGGAGAAAATTTCATAGCTGTTTCAAAACATCGTGTACTTGCATGTTATCATATCCGGTTGTTTCTTTTATCAATGGTGGTAAAGTTTACGGTTCAATGACACTCCTCGGACTAAAATTAATAACCTTTCAATATTTCTTAAGTCGGGGGGTGTCGTCAAGTTTCTTTCTAAAATCTTTGTTTGGTAACCAAAATGGAAGTTAAATGGCTTTGTATGAAAAAGGAATAGGTGGAGGGACCAAAGCGTCAAAAGATGAAAGTCATTTTCAATAAAACTCTTCCACCTAACTTATCACTTCACATTTATTACTCTAACCTACTAATCCTCGCATAGAATTCACTCAAGAAATCCAAGTTTTGATCATAAATTTGTAAGTGTTTTGCGTTTGTAACATGTTTCTAAACATTGGTTTTGATTTTCAAAATCCAACGGTTAAAAATACTTATATGGTTGATTTTGTGTTCTTCGCATATGCGTAAGAACACATGATCATGTGTTATGTGTTTGTGGTTAAAAGATAATGTCAAAATGTTTTAATAACATCAATGATATGTTTTCTATCCTCAAAACAAACCCAGAAACTCGAATTGAGTGATTTTGAAAATTAGGGTATTTTAAAATGTGAATGATTTTGGTCAAAAAGTTTATTGTGTGATGTTCATGTTGTGTTGTATTAAAGATTTCCAGGTTCTATAACTACCCAGAAACACTGATTTACTCAGAATTAGGAATTAGGGTTTAAAGTTCTAAAGTTTGGGTATTTTTGATTCACCACGATTTAGATGTTATAACTCCGTTATTAGACTCTCATAACATCAATGACCTACGAATTGAATTGGTGCTAATCCTATGGTTAAAACTCTTGTCGTAATTCATAACCCTTAGGGTTTTGACCTACAGCGTAAGTGTTTCTCGCCTAACAGTTTAAATGAGTAACTATGTTTAAATCGTAATTGAATGAATGTTAAGTGTCAAAATTGATGTTATGATGTTTTATTTCGGGCTTGTTACTCGTAAAACTCGAGAATCAAGGTCCTTGTTACTCTCCGCATAAGGATTACCTTACGGCGTAGGAAGTTATCGTAAGAGAAATCCTCGGCGTAACTACTACGCATAAGGTTCTACAATGGGACTACGGCGTATCACTGTGAAGGATATGCGTGGCGATGACTCTCGCATAAGGTCTACTCTTACGAGTAAGCCTTACGCGTAAGGTCTTTATCGCCTCTGGCGTAAGCCCTACGCATAAGGCCCCCTTTCCTCGCGTAACTTTTCTTACGCGTAAGTTAGGATCCTGGCGTAAGCTTTAGTCTCTGGCGTATATCATTTTGTTTACGCTTAACTTTGCCAAAACTCGCTAAGCCTTGATTGACCTTCATTATGAATTGTTACGTGTACAAACTTGTAAATAAACTAATCATAACGTCACGAATCCAATAATGTCACTAATAAACTTAATCGTTTGATATGTTGTGAACAATAAGTGATAACATAAACTTTAAAACTTAAAGTTAACTAACTCACGAAACATTTCACGGCGTCATTGGACTATTGGACAAACAAGTGACTTAGGACTCGTAACAATCATTGATCCTTGTACATTCAATAACTAGACAATAAAACCTTACATTGACTAACATTATGTCTTCGATATGTTGGTTCTTTTGGCTAATGTTATTTGAGATCACGACATGGTGCTCAAATGAATGTGGATGCACACGAGGTTCTCACTATTATTGCGATATCTTCCCAAATGGCTATCAGAAAGATTGGAAAGAATAACCTTAGGGTTGACTTTGAAACCCTCACATGCTCGAGAATCTTCTTGTCTCATTCTTTGTGGATATTCTAAGGAATCATCCCTACGAACATGCTCTCACACTCTGCACTGCATCAGGAAATCTACATTCGACAATTACGGAACTCTATGCGAGAGGATCACGGTCAAAGTCTTTGTGTGGTGACACTTAATCACAAACAAGTCACCATCACTCATGCGGACTTACGGGCTGTTCTTCTCATTCACGAAATCGAGCCAAGCGACTTCTTTGCCACACCTACTTGAAGAGCAGTTCGCAATTTCTTCTTGACATTGGCTATGATGAAGCTTGAGGGGTTGTTACTAAGCATTCTCACGTGGAGCTTAAGAACATTCCTCAACCGTGGAGAACCCTCTACATCATCATTACCAAGTACATTTACGGTCGTGGCGGTGGTTATGAGCATCCAAAGCTCATGGGCGCAAATCTTACGGTCTTTGATCAATAAGAAGGACATCGAAATCGAAGCAGCGATATGGGAGGACATGATGCTATTTCACAAGAAGCTTAGCTCAAAGATTCCTATGTCGATACACAAAGCTTTTGATCCGAGAGCACTTGGACTCAATCACGATATTCCACGAGGCTCAATGACCCCGACAATCACGACTTGTTGTCCGAACCTATCCTTTCTATCGAATCAAGGAATCGACAACTAAGAAGCGGTGCCGTCTTTGCTGATCACCTTCTATCTAAAGAACTCAAGAAGCTTGAAGCGTACAAAAGGTATCTAGTAGCGGTAAAAGAAGGCAAAGTTGGTCATCTTGATGAAAAACCTTGAGAACTCCTACTCGGAGAACCGAGAAGAGGAAGTCTTTGGAAGTGCGATAAGTTACGAAAGTTATAGGAAGCTTCCCAAAGGAATCCTCCTCGTAAAAGGATTGTTCCGTAAAGGAAGTGAACCTATTCCCACACGAACCGCAAAGAAAGCTTTTGGATGAAAGCTCGAAGAGTCTTGACACGAGATGAAGAGATTACCTACTACGAAGCGCAAGGATGACAATCCTTCCGTACCAAAACCTCCAAGTCCTCAAGGCGATAAAGGAAAGGAAGACTCCGCACTTGTGCCCTATGATGAGAGCTACGAAGAAGAAGAAGAGCTCTTGGATCAATCCTACGGGAAGAAGTTTAAAATCGTTAGACACCTTCAAAAAGTGAAGAATTTGCAAAAGACCAAATGGGTGGCCCGGAGGATCAAGTGGTCTTGCCCACTCTTCACCGAGTCTGATGCGGTTAATCGACCCGATAAGGGATGCGGTGCCACCACTCTTGTGCAACAACAAAAGCTTGTGGAGGATACTATCGAATATGAGTTTGAGAAAGCGGGCGAGAAGTGCGAGAAAGATAAAGATCTTGATTATGACAAGTTGCTTACGGAAAGTCCTACACGTTCTCGGAAGGAAACTTACGAACCACCCCAAGGACCCGAGTCTCCTCATGTCTCATCCTCATCAGATTCTTCATCTCATTCCTCACCACCACCATCAAAGAAATCAACCAAATCAACATCCAAATCGTGAAGAAACCACCTCGATCTTGGATTTCTCGGACTCATGAAAGAATTGTGAATCTTTGTCAAACAAGTCGGAAAGAAAGACATGCTCTGAAGTTGAATTGGTTTCTTGAACAAATACAATATCTAAATGATGAGAATGACAAGATGAAAGAAGAAAGGAAGTTTATTCGAGAATTCATGAAAAGTCATCGTCAGAGAGGCTGAGCGAAATGATCGAAGGTTACACTAACAAGTACCTTGAGGATATCGTTCCTAAAGTCACAAAGGAGATGTTTACAGACAACTATATCCGAATCTTATGCGAGATAGCCAAGCAAACTATAAGATCCACACCTTTAACCGTCACAATCAATCCATCGATCCTGTAGTTTTCTCGGATAATGAATTGGTGGCCAAGCTTGTCACACAAATGTCTACGATCGGGACATTTACTTACGAGGAAGGAAAGTTGTTTCAAGCATTCTTTGGACTACCAACTCAAAGAAGCATGTAGATTCGAGCGAGAAAAGTCTAAGCGTCCTAGAGGCGATGAAGACAAGGATCGGGATAAGCATGATAAAGCTAAGCGTCGGAAGAAGTGCGGTGAATCATCTTCTATGTTACCTCCTCTCCAGCGGACTCCTACTCAACAAAAGTCCCTCCTCGTTCTTCTACGAGATAAACCTCGGGGCGATTCCGAGTTACCACCCACGACTCGAAAACCGGTGATCACTTTGAGTATACGGGTGGTGACGATGAAGAGGTCCTTGAGCCCTACAACAACCCACCTCTCCCAAACAAGTTCGAAACCGGAATCATCATCTAGGCCTTGAAAAGAAGAAGAAGAAGGCACCCATGGTTGACGTCGTATCTTGGCTAGATGACGATAAAGCGAAGAATTTGAATGGTTCTCTACTCTTGTTAACAACACTCCTACCACGAAGAAGGTCGATTTGGTGAGCGGTAATACATTGGAGCATGCAAAACTTTTGCAAGAAAAGTTCCATGTGAAGAAGATGGCGAAATCCGAGTTGAGGCGAATCAAGAATGAAGCATTTCAAGCTGTTAAAGACGACTCGAAAGTGCCATCGAGGTCGAATATCACCTTGAGAACATTGCTCGAGCCATGTCTAACAACATGGATTGGCTCAACCCGAAGCAAACGTCGACTTCACTAAGCGGGACAACCCTCCATATTACACCGGTGGTCAAGACCTCTACCAACAATTGGCCAAACAAGATGAACCTAGGATTCCATTCGGATATTTTTCAACAAAGACACGGAATTTCTTCTACATGGTGGCGATGGTTCAAGGAAATCGCTACATCGTTGACACTTCCATTTCAATGACTATATACTCGAGCGCATAGCCATTGAGGCGTGCCAAACACTTGTTCTCGACAAAGTGGAAGCATATCGACCGAGATGCAATGTCTGAGGATTCATCATTGGCGGGCGCCGGCGAATCTACTACGAAGTGTCGGGGTTGAAGTCTCAACATGCGGTGTTCGATTACTAAGGATATCGTTGCCATCAAACATGTTGTTCTATCATCTAAGTGGGACTACACCTTCCTTAAGAATATCGTGGTCAAGCGACAAGATGAAAGGACTATGCTTTCTCTGAAGGCGACTTTGAGAATTTGTCTATCAACGACATTGAAGACATGTACCTTGCTAAAGTACAAGGTCGCATGAGGCAATTTTCAACGAAGTACAACGTGAATTCATCAAGTCATTGCTCATCTTCATCGGACGCATAGTCATCAAGGGCGTGTAGAAGATCTTGGATGGCGGTTGAATCTTATCGGACCGTGTCAACTTCACACCACCTCGGCTAGATCTTCCGACATCAACCAGCTCTCACAATATACACTCATCGACAAACCTTTGGCGTTGTTTACCGTAGTGAACTACAAAGAAATTGCTTAATGGCGTGTAGTGAACTTCACAAGTTTGGAGATCACACTTTGAAGATGGTTAGGGACGGATTGGCATATAGGTTGAAGGACATCGTCAAAGATTGGGTCTCTAGCGATGGAATTCTCGGGATCGCGAGGGATGTGAGGAGGATCATCGAATGATTGATGAAAGGTTGTTTGAAGGATCGATTCGAGCGTTGGAAAGCTTTGTTGGTGGTCGACCAGGATTAACATCACGGCTATCAGCATACATTCGCACTCTGGCGACATCCTTTGGACTTCTGGTACCCCTTGAATTGTTTCCTTCATTATAAATTTGGATGTGTGATTATATATGTCTATGGCTTGTGCACACATAACGATGTACAACCCGTAATTGTCAAGAAAGGACCACGTAGTGCGCTTGATTGCCACAATCCTTATAAAAGGGCGAAAGCTTCTTACTTTTGAGTAAAACCTATCAAACCTTTCATTTTCAAGGTTTTGCTCAAAAGAACAATACTTCCCGTAAGATTTTCAAAACCTCAACCGTTTATATCACTTGTTGAGGGAGTATTTGAATTAAAACTTTGTTCACAAATTGTTCATAGTGGTCATCTTCCATAACACTCGAAATGGTCATATTTATTGTCAACTTTTCAAAAATAACATTTTATATGCCATTTTGAGGGAGAAAATTGTGTGATAAGAAATATGTTGTGCAAAATGCAAATGAATCTTTGTGTACTTGAGACTTAACCAATGAATTGCGGTACTAAAGCTGTTAGTAACTCGAAAAGACTTGTCTGGACGGGTAATAATTTCAAGCTAGTTCGCTAGTAATGTAGCGTGTCTCATGAAAGGACTTGTCCAAGTAGAAAGTACCATTCGAGATACTCTTGGTAGACATGAACTCGGCGGGTATGACAACCTTTCGAGGTTTGTCTACACCTTCAAGGTAGTTATTAGAGCTAGTTGTCACCTAAAAGGCGACAATGTAACTCTTTAACTATGCAACGTAACCGTGTCTCATGGGGATTGTCTATCTCCGAGTGGATCAATTCAAAATGTGCGCTCTTTCCTCTTTGTGCATTTAAACCATTAAAACTCTTAAGCACATGTGGAGGGAGTATTTATGCAAAATCCTATCTCTCACGATGGTTCAAACATGATTTTCATTTACAAACCCTTTGAGAGATTCTTTCTAGCTTGTGGTTTTAATGGCAACATAGGTTAGTCATGGGTTATAAGGTGACTAAGGTTAGGAATAACCGTCCTATGATCCGCTTGAGGCGGAGGGATCTACCCAAGGACATCACAAATAGTTAGTACTTAGAAGTCCTTAGGTATGATTATAAAAGGAGAAAATGAGAATCGGAGAAAGAAGGAGTTGAAGAATCAAAAGAAATGCAAAGAAAAGGGTGAAAAGAAATAGCCCTCAGTTATTCAACTTAGAGGCGGACACAGGGTTCAATTCATATACTCTTGGTTGTCACTTAGTGACACCGGTATTGAAGATTAAAAGTCGTCATGGACCCGATGGCGCATGCACTAAACCTTCTTAGCCACTCAAGTTTCTCTCAGCGAAGCTTGTTTCATTCTCACGGGGAACCCTCGTAAACTATTGGCTTTCTCTTAGAGATCGTTGGTATTGAAGAAGGAGACCCTCTCCTAGTCTCGCTCGGGAAAACCAAAGCGCACTATTGAGTCTAGAGCCACGAGATTCATCAAAGATCTCTTAGGAACACTTGACATTTCATCACTTGTTGATCAACAAATAAGATTATCGATGGTTCATATCGAGTCCTTCACGGATCTTAGCAATCTGTCGAGAACATTTATGAGAGGTTCACATCTGTGATCCTCGGTGATTGAATGGAAACTCTGCCGGTCAACATCAAACGACCACGGCGGTCACTTCGGTAACTCCCGTGGATTACGGAGTGTGTCTCAAGCGGTCTGATCGTGAGGTGATGCTTGGTGTACCTCGGCGACTCATCTGAGCTGTAGATGTACTTGGTACATCGCGTTATCTCACTTGTGGGACTCCGGTTCGAGAGCGGCCTTTGTAAAATTAGAGTTGTGTTTTCACACTATCTTTGTTAACACTCTCGAAGTTCAAACTTGTAAGTCTTGGAATCCGCTTATTACTAACCGTTTGAAATGTTTTCTTCTTATGGAAGCTCGGGGCGGGATGATCGTCTTGATTCTTCTCATGCTCACGCCAACATCATCACTAATGGAAGTTCTATCCAAAAGCAACACAACGATCGAATGATTCTTCGTCAAACCAAAGAATCTACAAAGTTAAAGACTTAAAGAACTTCATTAGTATTGAATTCCAACGTCAAAGGCGTGTGAGCATGTTGAAGAATGGCGTGGAACCTTTGGAGCGTGAAGCGGACACTGAAGCGCGACTTGATGCGGACAACAACATACTATCACTTTCACCACAAAGAACAATAATCAAAGAACAAAGTTAAAGATGACGTCAAAGCATAAGCGTTCAAAGACAACTATCTCTCTACTTTGGGAGATTGTTCGAATCAAGGCAATTCTTCTCACAAGAAAGAAGAATGTCGGAAGGCGTCGAGCTACTATTACATCAACGCCTTCACCGTTCATCACCAACACTTGAGGGGAGATTGTTGGAATCACTCCTAAACCATAATCAAGTGTTAGTAATTAATATGTAATAGTTAGCTTTATTATGGCCTTTATGTTTGTTATTAGCCTTAAGCTTATGTAGAAGGCCCATGAGCTTAGGCCCAAGCCCATTAAAGAAAGGATGGAAACTAGGGTGTTGCCTAGCTTTCCTCCTATAAATACTCTTGTAAACCTTCATTTGAAGGTTGGTTGTTCAAGTTATTCTCTCTTTCACATACCTCGCATAAACTAAGGATGGTCTTAATATTGTGTGTGTGTGTGTTTGTTTACTTGTTCAATCGCCTTATCTCTTTCTATATTACTTGTGTTTGTAAAACTAGTGACCTGATTACTTTATAAGCTCATGAAGTATTTTGGTACTATACCAAACCAAGAAGCATAGAGGTATGTTTTACTTTTCATTAGATAGGTAACATGAGTTTATTTATTTCATAGTTCTAATTGTTTAAATAAATTGCTAGCATCTTTAAAAAAAGTCTCTTTCATCACTTTTTCGTTTTATTCATCATCCGGAATAGTATTCCTTTTGATTCGTCAAATTAGCGCCGTCGTCACATATGAACCCTCGATATGTTGTTCATCAAAACCCGTCATCCAAAAACAATATTTCATCGATACCTCCAAACTATTCTTTAGTAAGCTAGTTTATAAGCCTACTACAAAAATAATGCCAAACAACCCTTTTTACTGTCTCTGATGGCGGATCCCCTAGTTGTACTAGCGGATCCCAAATACAAAGGATCCGAGGAACCGTGGAATAGAACTCACTATATGCTTTCAAAAACACCACCGATCTTTTCCTCTACTCACATAACACAAAAACGACTAAACCACTGATTTCATCTTCATTGATTCCATACTCTCAAGTATTCCTCTCTAGAACATCATTGTAAGTAATTACACTAACTTGTTCTAATTCTCATCATCCTCATCCTAAGGTTTATGGTTTCACAAATCTCTAATCAATTACTTTAATTAGGGTTTTCAAAATTAATCATGAAAAGGAGCTTTTAACATAATTAAGATCACATCGTGTTCACAACATTGTTAATACAAATCAAAACCATAAACCCATCTCAACTAATTTTACCTAATTGGAAAATTTGTGTTTCTAGGACCAACCATGCCTAAAGCCACTCAACAAGATCATCATGATACCATCCATTACCTCACTCATTACTATTGAAATGAGGAACTCTCAAAAACCGACTGCACGGTCTTCAAAAAGCTCGAAAAATGACTTATCCACGAAGGTCGCGTAATCAAGGAATGTTTCCTTGAGGATACCGACATTCGTCAAGTCTTCTCGGCAATCAATTTTGATTGTCTTCTTGACATTGATGAACAAATTTGTCCGGTTTTCATCTTTGAGTTTTATAAAGGCATTAGGATCATTTGAAACGCCGATGATAGAATTTCAATCGCTTTTATCATCAATAAACGAAACTTCACTCTCACTCTCAACACCTTTGCTCAAATTCTCCGCATTCCTTGTGAAGGAATTTGTATGTACTCTCAAGATTGGGCAATTAACACTAAAAACCTTGCACTTGATTCTAAACCAATGTACCATACTCCTCTTGATGAACTAGAAAAACCATCCGAGACACCATTTTCAAAATAAGAGCCGACCAATCCCGTTTCAACCGAAACAAGAAGCTCATTCACCGTAATCCTTTTCGAATGGAACTTTTCGAAATCCATCCCATGTTTAGAAAATGGGAAGAAATCCTTAGGGAAAATGTCATTAGCCTAGTTGGTAACAAAGATCATCCAAATGCATGCCTTGTGCAAATGATCTATTGTCTTATCCACCAAAAGTCATTTAACCTCGCCTATTACATGGTAAGGAGAATGGCCGGGGTATTCAAAGCTTCCAACATGGTACTTCCATATGGTATGCTCCTAACATGACTTTGTAAGTATGTTAGTGCATTGCAACCATCTCCTATCAACAATGATCATTTCTTTGCCAATCATGTAATGGTACCTCTTACCAAAATACCCTCTAAACACTTCATGGTCAATAGGAAGAAACCTAAAGCTCTCTCGGACTCCTCGGAAGGAGAAGAAGAAGAAAATGAGGATGAAGAAGATGTCGAATTTATAGCCAACGTTGAATTGGAACCCTTGATTACTACGAACAACTTCCAACCATTCCAAACGAAACCGAGGAATTCAAAAATTGAGGGGCATGATTCAAAATCTTGCTTACAACCTCAC
Organism: Chrysanthemum lavandulifolium; assembly: GCA_022545495.1. NCBI lineage: Eukaryota > Viridiplantae > Streptophyta > Magnoliopsida > Asterales > Asteraceae > Chrysanthemum > Chrysanthemum lavandulifolium. The sequence goes on along the minus strand of CM040239.1, from coordinate 65,851,722 downwards.
AAAGTCATCAAAAGGAAAAGAAAGAATTGACGAAAGAGACAATAGGAAAATGCTTATTTTTAACTTAACTTATGTGTGAATGATTATGTTTTAGCACTTTGGTTTGTGGTAAATTCGGATATTGTTACTTTCATCATTATTAATGAGTGTTGCTTCGTGAAAACATGCTTGTACTTGTTGTTTAGTTTAACGGTTTATTAAGTGTGCAAAATCTGCACATCATTCTGTGGGGATTCTGATATGTAGATGTCGGATCCCTAGGATTAGCCTAGACGGGTCCCTCCCTTGAGGGAACCGTGGGATCCGTGACATCAGATCAGCAATACAGCATTCCTTGCATCAAGATAGCTTACTAGATTACATCACATTAGCTAAACATAAGGTGTTAGAACTTAACTAAGTCTATTTCAAGGATAAGAAAGGCTTAGACTCACTTATAACTTGCACAAAGATCTTAGTCAAAATGTTTCTTGATTTATCAACAAATCAAAACTCACCATATTTCCGCTTCAATACTCACAAATTATCTATCATCTTTCAAAACACTTAGGTGGACTTATTGAACAATTTTAGGAAATTGTTTCTAGTCATCTTTATCTCAAAGTGGGTCAAAAATTAGTTTTTCAATTCTTATGATTTTTAAGGATTTTTCAAATTTCACCTCAAGCTAAAATCTGATCTCTAGGATCATTTATTAAGACTTGACATCACCAAAACTTTTAGTGTTATCCTTGAACATCCATTGGGAGTCATCTAGTCCCATTTTCCTTCCATAAAAAGCAATCATTTGCTATAACACTCATTACTCTTGATCATTCAAGTGTACCTCATCTTAGGAACTTAGGAGGATGAAGTACTTAAGATGATATAGGCTTTAGCTCTTAGAAAATTCATTTCTAAAACTCTCATAATCACGAGAAGCCGGATCCCTAGGATTAGCCTTTTTGGATCCCTCATAGGAGGAACAACGGGATCCGGTTGATGATTAAGTCAAACTCTAGCTAAAACAATCATTTCAAGCTCATCTTGCTCACTCAAACACTCCATCTCATCTTAAATGAGTTCTTAGATCAGTGAAACTCTGTACTTCAACCTTGTGCATGTCAATCATCACATCTCTAAGAATCTTAGTAGCATTAATTCTTAAATGCACTTGCCAAATTCTTCCCTTTATAAGCCATATTGCTAAGAACACTTTAGTCATCAAACACAAACACAATTATTAGCAATTACAACCATCTTCCTTAGTCATTTCATCATGAGAAAGGCTCCTAGTGCTAACTCATCCACCCAAGAACCACCCAAGAAACTTGCTAAGGTCATACACGAAGTTTCCTCAACCGAATCATCTCTGGTTAAGTCCACAAATGCTAGGATTTCCCCTACACCAAAGAAACCAATGAAACTAAAGATGATTGTTCCCACAAGGATATCATCACCAAACTCTACTAAACCAAACATACCCTCCACAACTCAACCAACATCATTGGTGCCTAGAGCCACCTCACAATCATCTCCACATTCTCACAATTTAGAAGACTTACCTCCTTGGCCATCTCATCTTCCACCACTACCAACAAATTTACTCGAAAAGGTTGGACAACAAAATCAAAGTGTTGAATCAACACTTGCTCCAATATCAACCTCTCTTATTCCCCCCAATAGTCCATTTTGGATTATGAGAAGACATCAAAGTCAACCACCCGACCATATGGAAGTTGATGCTTCTTTACCTCTACCCTCAAACATTGTAGAGCCATCACTTAATGAGCCTCCACCAATTCCTCCTTCATTTGAAGATCCTCAACCCACTTCACTTGAACCTCCACTTCAAGAAATTCAAAACCATGACAAGGATTGCTATCATTGTCAACATGTTGAAAGGTTAATACATGAACTACGTGAAGAGCAACGTTTCATGTTTTATCACCTCCTCGAACGTTTCGAAGAGGTCAACAAGCCTAAACAACAATGAGCATCGTAGTTACAAGCTCAAACTTAGAACGTTTAGGAACCCTATCTCATCCTTGATCATCATTAAGATTTTAGTTGAATCTTGAGTTTGGGTAACTCATTAGCATTAGTAGTACTTGTATGGCTAAATTCATTCTCTTAGTTTTAGAGATTTGCTTGATTATCTCTTGTTTTTTATTGAATGAATACTTACATGCCCTGATGTGTTGTGCTTGTTATATCATATACATTTTTCACCTCTTTATTAGCATTGTTTGGTATATACTCATTGCTGAAGAAACTGTCACCAGACAGCCGGATCCCTAACAATGGCCTAGACGGATCCCTCCAAGAAGGGAACCGTGGGATCCGTGGTGCAGGAGCACAAATTTCTACTAACTTGAGTTTTATTTGCAGGAAATTATGCACTATACTCTTGTTTTTCTAACCTTTACTTTGTAGATTTTTCAAAATACACATGAAGATTTTGACACCATAAAGCTAGGGGGAGCTTTGTGTCAAACGATATTGCAAAATCACTTGCAACTTAATCCGCTTTTGGATTATACTTCATGACACCCCATTGCAACTTTGCAATCTTCTGGGGAGCACGTCACGTTACTTAGACGAACCATTTGCAAACATATTTGCAAACACATTAGTTTATTTACGTTATGTACTCTACGCCTCTCAAAGGGATGGACTCGTCAAGGGGAGTTAAGACAGTACCATTCCGTCACTTGCTCTCTTTACATTTTCTTTTACATATTTTTTTTCTCTAAAAGTTGTGTTAGTTTCTTTTAACACTTTTGTTTCGACAAAAAGGTGTGAAGAAAGTAAAACTATTAATTCCAATTTTCTCACAATTTTAGTTTTCCTTAAAATAATTTTATGTTTTGTCATCAACAAAAGGGAGATTGTTAATACAAATAAGCCGTAAAATGTTTATTTATATTTTACGATCTTCTAATGTTTTGTCGATAACAAACGTAAAATCATTTTAACGAAACAAATAAAATACGTAAATAGTTTGATTCAATAGTTTTCTAACATACTAACGTTTTCACATAAAACACTAAAACAAGTATAAGTGTTTTTATGATTTAGATACATATGTACAACAACTAGTGTTTACATATTGGGCTAACATATACTTAACTAAGTATATACTAAAATGGGTAAAACAAGTTTATACTAAACTGGGTAAAAACAAGTATATACTAAATGGGTAAAACTAGCAAATGGTATTGACCCATAACCCATGGTTTTATACAAACCACTTAACCAAGTTCAATGTATTCTAGAGATACATTGTATCTAGAAAGAAACCCATGGATCACCCCATAACCCATGACCCATAACCAAAAATACCCATGGGCAAAGAGGAGCGTCCCACGGATCCCTAGCTTTGTGCTAGACGGATCCTTTGTGGGAGGGATCCGCGGATCCGGAATAGTAGAAAATTTCCTCTATAAATGAGAGCCATTTCTTTCTTTCAACTAACCACTTCACGATACATTCTCCAAGTATTATATCTCTAACCTCGGATCCAAGAGATCTATGTAGTTTGTCTTTTGTTTTTGTGTGATTCTCTAGGTTCCTCTTAAAGGTGAGATCACCACTTCTTGAAGTCGAGCAAGCTCAAGTCCATGAGTTGCCATGCTTCGTCATCATCAAGACAACTGAGGTTCTCTTGTTGATAGTTCTTTCTTCCTCCGTAGATGTTGTGTTGAAGGTATTAGTGAAGGATGCCGAAAGAGTCAAGACGAAAGCATTAGTGAAAGGTGCTTAACGTCCGTGTCAAAAGCATTAGTGAAGAATGCTAAAGGTGTCAAGATGAAGGCATTAGTGAAAGGTGCCAAGCGTTGTGTCAAAGGCATTAGTGAAGGATGCCTAAGAATCAAATCAAGTGGAATTAGTGAAGAATGCCTAGGTCGTATAATCGATGAGGTGCATCGTTATACATATAAGTATTTGTTTATTTCCAAGGATGGTGATATCCTTGATGGTATTGTAATAAGGAGTGGATCTCCTTAAGTTTAGGTGTTGTGTTGTGATGGGTAGTAGTTCCTCCATAGTAATGGAACTAGGTGCTTAGCCTAGTACCTAATAAAGGGTGGGCGACGTTGTGATAGGATTAGTTCTCCTTGGTATGAAAGAACTCGGTGGTTAGCCTAGCACCTTATAAAGGGTAGGCGACTTTGTGTTAGGTGTGGTTCGCCTTGGTGTGAAAGAACTCGGTATTTAGCTTTGTACTTGAAAAAGGTGTAAGCGACGTTGTGAAGGCTTCTCCGCCATAAGGAGATTGGTGTAGTGTTTACAAACTCTCGAGTAGGTGACTCGGGGAGTGGAGTAGGGCAAGGAAGGTGTCCTTGTAGCCGAACCACTTTAAATACTTGTGTCGTGGTGATGGGCTTCTTACTCCTTATCTTTCATTACATGTTTATATATCTATCTATCAATGTCCAACATAAACAACCAAATAGATTGACATAAGTCGATCTAAATATTTAAAAGGAAGTTTTAAATTGGTAAAACTATTCAACCCCCCTTCTAGTTTTCCACATTTACCATGAGCCATTTGCTCTTGGACTAGCCAGTTCTTCAAAATATATGGTGAACTGATTACCATTGCACTCCTCAGTGCACAACTCCAGTCTAAGGAGTCTATCATTAGATATTTGTGGTTGTTTTGTCACCATCAAATAAGGGAAGTTTTCTTAACCTGCAAATGTTAGTAAACACCAAGAAAAATACAATCCAAGAGGGTGTCACATAATAACTTATCAGGTTATGAAAGCAGTACCAAAATTATATACTGACAATGCAAACTGCTTTTTTTGAGAAAACTTAAGATAGCAGTAGAAACATACTTTGACCTCAATAACAGTACAAATCCTTTACAAAACTTTACAAAAACACAAAGAGATAAGATTGTTGATTGCAGATTCATCATACTAATACTTGCAATTAAAAACTGAAATCTACCCACATCAAAACCTTTTGTGAGCAAATCTGAAACATTGTTATCAGTATGAATTTTAACAAATTGAATTAATTTCTTTTCATAACAATCTCTTATAAAATGATGTCTTATCTCAATATGTTTTGTTTTGGAATGAAAACAGGATTTTTAATTACACGTTGTACTCCTATTGTCAAATAAAGCTTGGTGTTCATGAAATTGTACCCATGGTGTTCATCAAATGGAAGCAGCAATGTACTCTGCTTCTGTAGTTGAATTTGCCACCACTGTCTGTTTCTTACACTGCCATGAAATTAACCTATGTCCAAGATACTGACATCCTCTAGTAGTTGATTTCCTATCCAAACATGCTCTATCATAATCACTATCTGAGTATGCAACCAGATCAAAAGGTGAATCCTTAGGATACCAAAGGCCCAACCTAGGTTGACTCCTTAAGTACCTAAAAATCCTCTTTACAGCATTCAAGTGAGACATTTTGAGCGACACTTGAAATCTAGCACAGGCACACACAGCAAACATAATTTCTGGTCTTGAGGCAGTTAAGTACATCAAAGACCCAATCATGGACCTGTAAAGATGCACATCAACCTCTTCCCCATCTTCATCTTTGACCAGAGGCTTGTTTGGATCCATAGTAGTCTTAGCAGGCTTCACATCATTAAATCTAAACTTCTTCAAAATATCAGTAACATACTTCTCTTAATCGGCGAAAATGCCTTCATTTTTCGCTGACTGAAGGCCTAAGAAGAAAGTCGGCCCACCCATGGAACTCATTTGGAACCTGTTGTGCATTAACTTCTCAAACTCATCACATAACACCTTATTTGGTGAACCAAAAATAATGACATCTACATACACTTGAACCAGTAAGATGTCACTTTTTGTCCTTTTTATGAACAAGGTTTTGTCAATTGTGCCTCTGACAAACCCATTGGTCAACAAATACTTGGATAAGGTGTCATACCAAGCTCTGGGAGCCTGATGTAGTCCATACAGTGCCTTTTCCACCTTGTAAACTTTATTTGGAAACTTAGGATCTTCAAAACCAGGTGTTTGGGAGACATAGACTTCTTCTTCAATTGTCCTATATAAGAAAGCACTTTTCACAACCATCTGATACACTGTGAAGTTCTTGTATGAAGCATAAGCCAAGAACAGTCTGATAGCCTCTATTCTTGCAACTGGTGCAAACACTTCTTCATAATCAATTCCTTCTTCTTGAGTGTATCCCTGAGCCACTAACCTTACCTTGTTTCTGACAACTATACCTCTTTCATCTCTCTTGCATCTGAAAACCCATTTTGTCCCTATTACCTTCTTCCCATTAGGAAAATCAACCAAGGTCCAAACCTCCTGAAGCTTGAATTGTGACAACTCCTCCTGCATAGCTTCCACCTAGCTTGAATCTTTTAATGCCTTATAAGCATTCTTGGGTTCCATTTGTGACAGAAAATAAGCAAACATGCAATTTTGCAGATCTTTGTGGCTATTCCTCTGATGAAGGGTTTGAGCAAATAACCCTTGATTCTTCAATCCTTTAAGTTTACTTCCTGTTTGAACAACAGACTGAGAATCTCCAAGAATTTGATCTTTAGGATGATCTTTGTGGATTCTTGTAGTGTGTGTAGGACTGATAGCATAAGAAAACTCCATATTATGCAAATCAGCCTCCATATTAAAACTATCCACAACCTCATCATCAGTATCTTCATAAATATTCTCTAAACCGGGCATATTAGGATCATCTAGATAATCAGAATCAGCATAAGACTTCCCATCTTTGTCTACTGTGGGAAACCTTGGATATGGAGAACTGTTAGGCGTAGTAGTAGAAACTGTTGGCTTAAAGATTGGCGTATCAGTAGCAACTGGTGAGCTAATGACAAACGTATCAGTAGGAATTGGTGGCTAGTACCAGTTTTCCTTCCTCCCTTTGCATAATTTGCTAATGGACTATCCTGAACTTCATCTACAAATTGTGGTCCTTCAGTAACTACCTTATGCACATCAAAAGGTTTAGCCTCGCCTTCTGTATCACCCTTTTCCACACATTCCAATGGATCAACTTCTGGGCTCTTTTTCTTCAAATCTTTGGGCTTGAGAAACTTGTCTAGCTTCTACTTTTTAACCAGTACAAACTCCTCTGCAGATCCATCCTTCTTGTCTTGTGTACCTACATTTGAATCTTCTTGTGTACCTACAGACTTATTAGTTGTACCTGTAGACACTGGCTCATAATTCATTGTTCTGATTAAGGAATCAATGTCAAACAACCAGTCAGGCCCACTTCCAGCAACATTAGGTTAACTATCACTAAATCTAACATGCAAGTTGTCTTCCACATGCCTATTTCTACTATTGAACACCCTAAAGGCCTTGCTATTTGTAGAGTACCCAACAAAGAACCCTTTGTCTGCCTTTTCATCAAATTTTCCTAGGTGGTCTATGGTTTTAAGATAGTAACAGGACACCCAAATGGTTTTAAGAAGTCTATCATGGGCTTCCTACCATGAAAAAGTTCACAAGGGGTCTTGTTAAGAGGCTTAACTACTTTACTCCTATTTTGCACAAAGCAAGCAGTAATAACTGCTTCAGCCCAAAAACTAGCAGGTAATTTAGATTCAGACAACATAGTCCTTGCAGCCTCAATTAATGTCATATTCCCTCCTCTCAGCCACTCTATTTTGCTGAGGAGTTCTAGCTACACTTAACTGTCTTACAATACCTTTTTCTACACAGAACTGATTCATCACACTCTTATTAAATTCAGTTCCATTGTCACATCTTATTATTTTTACCTTGTGATTTACTAAGTTTTCTATCCTGACAATAAAAGCCTTAAGGATTTCTGATGTTTCATCCTTAGTTCCTAGGAAGAAAACCCAAGTGAATCTAGTGTAATCATTAGTGACCACTAAGTAGTGCATCTTCTTATTCAAACTTCTCACACAGGTTGGCCTAAATAGATCCATATGCAACATATAAAGGGGCTCAGAAATAGTATTAACAACTTTGGTCTTACAAGGAGCTCTGTGTTGTTTCCCCATCTGACATGCAACATAGGTTTCAGGATTTTCAAAAACTTTTGAAGGTAACCCTCTAACAAGCTTACTTTTTACCAATTTATTTATTGTTTTGAAATTTAAGTGACCCAGTCTCCTATGCCAAAGCTTGGATTCATCAACAGTGGCTTTTGCAAATAGACAAGTTAAAGCTCTTTTGAGAATTATGTTATTTATGTCAACATTGTATATGTTGTCTGTTCTAGGATTTCTAAGAAGCACAAATTTGTCATCAGGCATCTTATAATCAGGAGAAAGGACAAGACATTCAGTGTTGGTATAAAGTACAAAATTCTTTTTGTCACACATTTGTGAGACACCAAAGAGGTTGAACTTAAGTCCATTTACAAGATACACTTTTTCAAAATCCAATTTTCTTGTTTTAATTATACCTCTGCCAACAATCTTTCCTCCTTTGGGGTCATTCCCAAAACCAACATATCCACCATCTATAGATTCAAAATCTTCCAGATTGGACATGTCACCAGTCATATGCCCAGAGCAACCACTATCAAAAATTGCTTTATCCTTTAGCTCCACCTATAAGTTGCCCCGCACATATAAAAGAAGAGAATCGCTCTTGGGGACCCAATCCATTATCGACTTGGGTGCGCTTGTGCATCAACATAGTCAAAGCGTTTTAAGTCCATTGATGCACCATTGCTTCGGAAACATGATCTAAAACTTTATTTTGGGTTTGCACCAAAGAAACCGAGGCCTTTACAAAGATAAAATGATTGCCCAATACAGTGTCTGTTATCACTTTTGGCTTAGCAGTAGAAACTGCTTTTGCCTTAGCAGTACAAACATCTGTTCGTTTTTAAAAGACCTTTGTTTTTTGTAAGAACATTAGTAATGGTTCTAGTAGCACCAGATCTCATTAACACTATCCTTGGAACCATCTTCTTGTTATCGTGAGGGTGAGAGTGTTTTGAAAACTTTTTATGATTCACCTTGCTGTTATGGTTCCATGAGGTTTTCTTGTGGTAAAAACAATTTTCCTGTAAATGCTCAAAGCTACCACAATTATTACAAGCCTTTTTAACTAATTTAAAATCATCACCTAATTTTTGAGTTATTAGGTAGTTCCAGTTTCTTTGGTTACCTCTAGGCCTATTATTTTGCCTTCTAGGCATCTCTCTAGGTGTCTCATCATACTCAACCATTTTTCTAGAGATACTTGCACCTAACACAGGTTTTACAAAACTAACATGTTTAACTGTTTTAGGTTTTTCTACCTTAATCTGCTTAGGTATTGATACAACTTTTCCTCGTCACTGTCTGATGTCCATTCTTCGATAATTGGGGCATCAGATGACTGTGTTTCATGACTATTCTCACTAGTCTCTCCTACAGTTGTGCTTCCTACTGCTCCTATAAAGGAGATTTCTTTCTTGATGGGGGGCATAAGTACTCAAAAGTGGAGGAGATACTTCATTATATCCTAAGCCATTTCCTTTTCTCATTAAATGACTCTCAATAGACTTGTTCACAAGATCAGATGCAAACTGAAGTTTATCTACTGTGACTTTGTGTTTTTCTTTTTCAGCTAATGCAGCATCCTTTTCCTGTGAAGATTCTACAAGTTTTTTATTGAGAAAATTAATTTCACAGTCTTTCTTAAAAATATGACCCTCTAGAACAGCTATCTTATCAACATATTCTAGTTCATTATGTTTAAGATATTCTAGCTTTCTTTGACTGATTTTAGACCAACTTTATAACCTAAGTTATCTAATTTCAGTTTTTCTACTTCATCTCTTAAACACTCATTCCTAGCCTTAAGCTCTTCCAAAGTTTCTACACATGATTTATAAGAACAACCAGATTCATTAGATACCTCAGAGTCATAGCCAGATGATGAAGAAGCATAGGCCATCAAAGAAAAGTTGGGTCCATCTTCAATCTGATCACTCCAGTCATATTCACCTAGACCATCACATGACACCAAAGTTGTAGTGGTCTTAGAATCTTCAATAGTAATTATCCTTGGAGTGTCACCAATCTTCTTAGGAGCCCTACACTCTCTGGCAAAGTGTCCCTTCCTTTGACAGTTGTAGCACTCAATCTTTGACTTGTCAAACCCTACAGTGTTCTGTGCTTTGAACTTGAGCTCTCTTCCAGTCTTCTTCTAGAATCTTCTTGCCCTCATGGTCAACATAGCCATTTACCACTTGATATCAATTTCTTCTAGATCATCAGGGTCTATCTGTTCCAAATCCTGATTTACTACATGTGTATTGGTCGTAAGATCAGCCAAGAAAGCACAAATAGCAGCATCGCTTATGTTATCACTAGCAGTAGAAACTGTTGTGATAGTAGTAGAAACTCCAAAAGTTGTAGAATGAGTTTCTTGAAGACTTTCTGACCCTTTTGAGGACACAAATGCTAGGTTTTGTGTGCCTGGGATTGACCTGGATGTTCCCTTCACTTCTGATTCATACACTTTGAGATTATTGTATAAATCATCCAAGGTCAGCTTATCAAGACCTTTTTTGCTCCTCCAGACCACAGTATGCATGCTCCTTTCTGGTGCTACACTTCTTAGAAACCTGAGATTCACATCTTCTTGAGGAATTGCAGCTTTCATAAGTGCCAGTTGACTTACAAGTTTCTGCAATATGTCACGCGTCTGATCAATACCTTTATTGCTTAGAGCAGCAAATTTTTCAAACTGATGCTTCAAAAGATTCTTCCTTGATTTCTTTGTTGCATCATTCCCACCAACCTTTGTTCAATAGCTTCCCACAAATACTTGGCATCTTCATTCTCATAGAAGCTTAATTGATACTCATTGGGTAATCCCATGAGGAGGATACTATGAGTCTTGATCTCCAATCTTCTCTGAGCTTCGTCTTCAGTACTCTTGATGGGTAAATCCTTCCCATCAGCACCCTTAGCAGGAAGAGAATAACCCTTCAGGATGATTTCCCACATAGAGAAATCCAACATCTTAAGGTATTGTTGCATTCTTAACCTTAAGAGTTCATACTCTCCTGTCTTCAGCATAGGCACCTTAGATGCAGTAACCATGTGTGTTGAATCTTCCATAACTTCAGTAGTAGTTTTGAACACGAATTCTCCTAAATCACAGCTTCTAGATCACAAGCTCTGATACCACTTGTTGATCCCAGTTGAGCAATTGATCAAGTTGATTAAGTTAGATAAATCTAACACAAACAACAATATATTAAGCTGTCTTAAATCTAAGATTAAACAATATGCGGAATCTAATGTTTAACGATTAAGAGAATACTTAAACACACTTTGTATCTCACAAAATACTTCAATATATTAATATGAATACTCAAAAGTATTAGGGTTACAAAACCTTAAAGTGATCGAATTTAGAATAACTCGTACTCTAAATCTAACCCAGGACCTCCTTTTATAGGCTAAGGAGTCCTACTATGGTTACAATAACTTTCTACACAAGACACATATTATAGAAACTTTTCTATAATTATCTAACCGACTATACAAATTTGATAAGCAATACTAACTAAATGTACTAGCAGTTTATACTGCTAGTTATATTCTTCGCAGTCCTCAGTTAAGGCTAGCAGTACTAACCATTAACCTTGGCAATACAAACTGTCTTTGCTAAATTTCCAACATAAATTTCCACCCTAAGGGTGTGTATCGCTACTATCACCCACACTTAAGCTTAAATGTAGGGAAAACTTCCCCTTTATCCGTTAAATAAGGGTAGAGTCAAGCTCGTGACTCGAACAAAAACAAGCGCTTCTTGGGAGGCAACCCATGTTTATTTGTTTGAATGTTTGTTTTTAATTTTTATTTGTGTGTTCATATATCTTTTTCATTATTGTTTATTCTCATGTTAGACTTTGTGAAAATGCTTTATTTTATTTTTAACTTCGTCTTAATTGCATATAAAGGTATTTTACAAAAAGATAAGTGTAGGGAAGATCATATAAGTTTTTAAGAACATGAACATGAGAATTAAAACTATTGAAATTGATATATATATGTGTGTTTGTTAAAGTCAAATGCTTGTATCGAGTCATAATGGATGTTTTGCGGTGAATTTTTCCGTGTTTTAATGATGTAATTTTTCCAAAAACGCAGCAGACCACTTTCGTCAGGATAAACGACGGCGTTAGATTAAATCTCGACGACGCAGCTATGTAGAAACAGGATAATCGGTTTTTTTTCATGCGGTTTATAAATTTTGGAAATTCCAAGGTCTTAATTTTCCGTAAAAGCGCAAACATCCATTCCACAAGCATTACATCTTACTTGCTTTCTAGTTTAGTTGTGTGTCATATATAGTTTTACCACCGATTTTACGCGAAGGTTTCGTTTGTTTTCTTATAAGGGTGCAAATTATTTTGAACAAGAAGAAGAAACACACATTGGATGAAGCTTATTACTTATGCATTCTTCTTTGAAGAGGATTTAACCGCAACTTCATACATATTCTACCGAGCTAATCAGGAGAGTACTAGTTTCTTTTCCTTACTTACCTTCCTTTATCATAACTTTGATGCTTTCGGGGAACATTGGGGACAATGTTCAGTTTAAATGTAGGGAAGGAGAATAAAATGGGAACTTAGAAACTATTCACTCACTTGACCATTTGTCTTGTCCTTGGTAATTTGTGTCATAAACTATGCGAAATATTCATTATGGCAATTTTAGCACCAAATTTTAAATTTTTTATGACATTTACGAGTAAAACTTTAGTCTTAATAAAGCATCTCATGGATAGAAATTATACGACTAGCACAAAAACCGTTTACCACTCAAATTCCACCCCAAAAATGTGAGGTTCGCCCCTAGATCTTTAGGAATAAAAGCATTAGCCTTTAATGCTTAGTGAGTGTACCGGTAGTATAATAGATTTTAGAACTTGTTTTGTGATGCATTCCGAGATCGCTAGTGAGACTACACTTGTGTAGTTAGGAGTAACTAAATGATAAGAGGCATTAGGATAACCCTTGTTTGAAACCTGTATTATAATTACATCTTCCTCATCGGTTGAGTAATTACCCATACCCTTGCGATGTACTCATCTTTAGTACACGATACCCCTAGTTAACCCCTCAGAGCCTATCCTTTTCGTGGTTCTCGTGATATTTCGGTTTTCCAGAATATCAATGAAGATCATTGTTTACAATCCACCCCCAAATGTACAACCAAATCGCCTTAGCCTACCTTGTATGTAGGGTTGTTATTCGGGTTGACCCGGTCGAGTTTGGGTCAACTCGGTTCGGGTCAAATCGGGTCAAGCCTTAAAAAAACATACCCGAACCCGATCTTGTTTAGAACTTGGGTCAACTTGGGTTGGGTCAATTCGGGTTGGGTCAATTCGGGTTCGGGGTCAACCCGAGTATTTTACATTGTAAAAGTGTTGTTGAGTCGGGTTAGTCGGGTTCGGGTTGGGTCAAGACTAAAAAAACATACCCGAACCCGACCTTGTTTATAACTCGGGTCAATTTGGGTTGACCCGATTGACCAGAATATATTTTTGAACCCGATTGACCCGACCTAAATTGACTCGGGTCGGGTCAGCCCAAATGACACCCCTACTTGTATGCCCTCATCTTTAGTGCATTATTGTTATCATTACTAAACCCTTAGTTCAATTATCTAGTTACTTGCATGGTTGCTAAGTCGAGTCATATCTTTTGTACATAGTTTTAGGACGATTGGGACTCATGGATAAAAGTAATACTTTATGGAGTAACGGGAAAGGACGATAAATTCAAATTCCCTTTTGCTACGTAATTAAATACTCCAAGTGTTTTGAGCTTTTCAAATCGGGTCAATTAGTGTTAGAAATAAAAATTCAAGTGTAGGGATGCTCCTATAAATCCCTTATATTTTGATGTTATCGTAGAGGATGGTAAAGTAAAAAGGTATGTGAAAAAAAGAGAGAAAACATACGGGCTATCATCCTACATCTATATTTATGTTTATGTTTTTAGTTTATGTTTCAAGTTATCTAGTGTTAGTGAGTCGATTCTTGGCTTAGTAACTGTCACACCCCCAAAATATCGCAGCGGAACGATAGTGTCATTGGGGTATAACGTCATAGCACAAAGTATGGATACAGAAAACGACATCTATAATGAGACGTTTTGAAAAGTTTACCATTCGATTTCCAATGTCAAAGTTTACACAACAAGAAATCACAAAGTTTGATAATATATAAAGAGTTTACAAAACATGTCGAATGGTAATTGTTAAAAGCACAAGACTCCAATGTATGCCATGCGACCCAAAAGCTCCATGAAATGCTATCACCTTAAGACCTGAGATAAACATGCTAAAAAGTGTCAACACAAAGGTTGGTGAGTTCATAAGTTTGTAACAAAATGATTTGGAATACTTTGAGAATGTTCACACAAAGAAAGGCATTGTAAATCCACTCGGCCCAAGTTCCACCCATACAAAACTTGCAACTGTGTTCACAACCCATTGCCAAAATATAGTATGTCAATCATGTATGCATATATCATAGTAGTTAAAAGTATAAATGTCACCACAAGGGTCTTCCAACAACTCGTGTTGGGATGTTCCTCCAACGCTCACGTTGGGATGTATCCATAAAATGGCCTTCCAACATATAAATGCTGGGATGTTCCTCCAACGACTCACGCTAATGTGATATCAAATTAATGGCCTTCCAACATATAAATATTGGGATGTTTGTTTAAGTCTAATCACTACACGCACCAAGTCTAGAGTATATGTAATGTTGTTTGGCAATAAAGTTTAAATGTTTTGATAAATAAGCATGTATCTCGCCCCAAATAGTTTATAAGAATTTAAACGAGTAAAAGCGGGTATGAACTCACCGTGTGATTGATATGCTAACAAAATGAAGTGCACGAAAGTGAGGCTCGGAAAATATCCGCGACCTAAAATGAATGTTATGACTTGAGTTATGATATGTTGTCGTGAATGCATGATTTGAAAACGTATCACCCAATATGCTACTTGAAAACTAGTTATATAAAAATATTGTTACTTGAATGTGTGACGGTTTCATGTCGAAAATAAATACTTTTGAGCTAATGGTGAAAATGTAGTTAAAACTACGTAACGGTTTTAGTAATTGACAAATCGGTTTACATCGGACTTGACGTAATATATACATAGAAAAACTAACTCGTTTTTAAGGTCCGTTTCCCCCGAAACGTCCGTTTAGGCCCCCAAAAACCTTGATTAAAATCCTGACAGCTTACTAACGCTGTGAATAGTGTTTTCAGCACGTTTTTGTCTCAAAGTTCGGTTAACCATAACTCACTGCTTTAAGTCCGTTTTCAAGTTCTTTATATCCACCAAGGTAATCAAGAGTACTAATATATTTTAAACTTGGAGACTTCCCAGAAATTTTTAGGCTACTGTTTGGTCAGTTAAAACTCGGACTGTATAAACATTTTCCGGAAAATTGTAGTTTTTAAATCGTAACTTGAAAACCACGTATCTTTTTCGTTATAACTCCGTTTTAGTCCGCTCAAAAGGCCACGCTCATAACTAAAAATCTATTTTCTAAAACTTTAATAAAACTTATAAAATGACTAACTTTTCGGAAAAATTATAATTTCGACAGGCTCGCGCTTATTTTAAAATTACCATTTTTTATCTACTTGTTTAACCACAACTTCACCACAAAATCCCTTAATCTACTCATCACCAATCCTACTAGTAAAACAACTTCATTTGATCATAACCAAAATAAATATTCATTGTGAGGCTAAAAATATATATACAAACTTAAATAAACATATATAAAATTTATGCAATCATTTCCTCCAAAATCACAACTAGACTTTGATGATCCATTTTTCAAACTTATCATTTTATAAACTTCTAACTAGTACATACTTGTTATAAAAATTAATAGGACACATATGGGTGATAACATTTGATAAACATGAATAAAAACTACAACTTGAGCAAATATGATCATATGGACTTCATGAAATGTATGAAAAATATATATGAAAAAGTAAGAGATGAAGTTTTATGCTTACAAATTGCTTGATGAGGTTTAAGAACAAAGGATTTATCCTAAACACCCTAGGTTTTTATTTCAAAACCTAAACAAAGAGTGTTACTAGATTGTGTAGAACTTGATTAGAAAATTTTTGATGAATTTTCTCTTGATCTCCTATGGTGGCCGAATATTTGAGGGGAAGAAGAAGAGAGGAGACAAGACTTTACACCTTGAATAATTGTGTTAAATGAATAAAAGATGGAGTGTAGACTTATATAAACAAAGATCTTGAAAATCTAAGAAAATCATGTAATTAATAATGCATGTACATATACTTTTACATTATATATATATATATTATTATTATGTAAAAGTATAAATGTAAGTAGAAGTAAAGTTGTTTGAGGATAGTAGTAACTTGTAGTATTGTTAAATAAGATTAGTAAGTTGTATACACATTTGAATATTTAAGGTAGCGTTAGATGAAAATAAATTTCACGGATCAAGATAAAATATATTTAGGTAATAAAAATTATAAAATACATTTCTTGTAAAATTTGAGTGATATAATAATTATCGTAGTTTTTAAGAAAAGCGTCGTAATAATATACATTTAACAATTTATATACAAAATAAATTTAAAACACTAGGTAAACTAAAATATTATTTTTATAAACTAAATGTAAGTATAAAATATATCGGATCATTTTTGAAGTATCGGATTAAATGTTCAAAATAATACTTACGCGATAGCGTTTATTTAATAAGAAAAATAAAGTGTAATGTAAAATGCAAAACCATGCACAAATCGTTATGAAATGATGAATATGGAATATGAGAAATGACCGGAAATTGAGAATTGTGACATTCTTCCCCTGATAGAAGAATCGCGTCCTCGCGATTCAATCGATGATACATAAGGTTCTACCCTAGGGTTTAGAGAAATCAGAATGTATGGTCAAAGTGCTTATGTCAAAACTTACGCGTCTAGGTTTCTTATCTAAGGAGACTCACCGAATCAATAATACGGTGGATCACTTAATGGTCTAGGAGAACGCACCGCCACGCATTGCGGGCTTCCTCGGTCCCTATATAGAATGCTCGACCGGGGTGGACCGATATTGAGTCTGTGGTTTGGGTTATTTCCTTCAATTGCCATCGCTAGAGGAGCTTGCATCGGTGGCTTATTCAATCGAGGACAATTATTCGGTAGTGATTCGGCCGTTGCACTCGTAGCAAGTCCTTTGGTTATTCCTCATGTTACCCGTGTTGACCGTTGTTATTGGTCTTGCACGCCTCTACATCGGCTTGAAAAATGATTCGATGATTGCATATTGTACATAAGCGCGTGGCTTGGACTTGGTGATGATAAGCACATTTAGCACATTTGGGATGGGTACCAGATACTCTCTTTGTTCGAGCACCAGTTGCCACAAAACTCTTGCCCTTTTGTTTGTCTGCTACCACGCCTATCTCGCTTATTCGACCCACTTGCTTCCTTCCTCTTATCAACGCTCTTCAAAGTACCATTTCTAACCATCTCATCATCGGGGTTCCCGCCTCAAGATCGCACTTTGTATTGTAGACGGCTCGATTGTTTTCACGGGCCCACGGATTTCGGGACAAGACCATATATGTACCTCGAGATTCTCTTGGACCGTGGGTAACTAGATGAGGAACTAGTCCGCTAACTCATGAAATCGGTGCAGTAGGGTGCGTGACCAGCCCCTATCATGGAGTGGTGATAAAATTCATCCTCCGGTTTCGCATTTCATTGTCCGGCGTACTCTCTTTCAATAGCGCCTTAAATTCGTCCCATGTCATGCCTATAGTCGCTTCTCTCGCCTCTAGCTCAGTTGTGTGTTCCACCATGTTAATGCCTTTCCGATAACAAGCAAGCAAAGATACTTCACCCTCGATGTGTGGCACAATTGTCGATGTCGATCATCGACTCTGTCTTCTCTACCCATCGAGTATACGCCAGCACCTCCTATACCATCAAACTCCACAGTTTGCATGCCGAAAATTCCTTATATGTGCATCCAATTCGTTGTTGTTATTGTTGGTGTTGTTGTTGTTGTTACCGCCACTACATTGTTAGTGTCGCCAAGACTGCTCCTGCTCCCGTGGTTTCCGAGTTATTCATATGATTTCCAACTTGTGTGACAATAGTAGGAAGCAAGATTTGAAGTTGTTGAGCGATGATGGCGGCAAAGTCGTGGTTTCCGCCATGTTGTTGTCATTGTTACCCACGTTGCTACCGCCTCCTCTACCTCCACGCCACCGACATTCCACCCTCGTGCCGCACCACCTCGGCCAAGATGCGTGTTACCTCTTTGGTGCCATGATCTCGCAAAGAAAGAACCGTTGAATTCCCGGTGTCTATACTTAACGCCCTCAAACATAATATCACGCCACAAATTGGTTCCTAAGGTGTCCACACCGATCTACGATATGATGGTCGCATATGTCCACGTGGGTTGTGACGCATTTATAATTATGTTGGACACCATAATTATAATTGCTTCATTTCACACGTGTACATACCACCAAACATACATGTCTCGGCGATTGGTGTTACTTAAATAGGTAGCCATCCATCATCCGATTCTAAACGGTGAAGGAGGATTTAGGGTAAGTATCTAGGAAGAGTCGCACTTGGTGTATAGGAAATCCGTTAGGTGCTAAAGTCACTACGAGGTTTGGTCGCCGCCAGTTCCCAAAGTATCCTCAAGAGAACTCCCATCCTCGGGCAAAATCATCAAATCTATCCAAACTTTATAGTAACACTTATTTAGCTCGATCTCGCATCTCATCAAACAAGAACTCACGAGATCAAGTTAGATAAGTGCTCACATCGAGCTCCATATCTTTGATGACCCAACTAGATTTTGGGACTCCCTATTGGTACAAGGAAACTACGTTATCTAATGAGGTGGTTCTAGAAGAAATACTTAAGAAAACATATGCGCACGAAAAGTGTGTAAGGTGATAGGAAACGAAAGGATCGACGTGAGAGCGGTTATAGTCTAGAAACTAAAATGCAACCTAGTTCTCTATAACCAAGGCTCGATACCAATCATCACACCCCAAAATCGCGCAATGAACGATAGTGTCATTGGGGTATAACGTCATAGCACAAAGTATGGATACGTAAAACGACCTCTATAATGAGACGTTTTGAAAAGTTTACCATTCGATTTCCAATGTCAAAGTTTACACAACAAGAAATCACAAAGTTTGATAATATATAAAGAGTTTACAAAACATGTCGAATGGTAATTGTTAAAAGCACAAGACTCAATGTATGCCATGCACCCAAAAGCTCCATGAAATGCTATCACCTTAAGACCCGAGATAAACATGCTAAAAGTGTCAACACAAAGGTTGGTGAGTTCATAAGTTTGTAACAAAATGATTTGGAATACTTTGAGAATGTTCACACAAAGAAAGGCATTGTAATCCACTCGGCCCAAGTTCGCCCATACAAAACTTGCAACCCGTGTGTTCACAACCCATTGCCAAAATATAGTATGTCAATCATGTATGCATATATCATAGTAGTTAAAAGTATAAATGTCACCACAGGGTCTTCCAACAACTCGTGTTGATGTTCCTCCAACGCTCACGTTGGGATGTATCCATAAAATGGCCTTCCAACATATAAATGCTGGGATGTTCCTCCAACGACTCACGTTGGGCTGTATCCAAATTAATGGCCTTCCAACATATAAATATTGGGATGTTTGTTTAAGTCTAATCACTACACGCACCAAGTCTAGAGTATATGTAATGTTGTTTGGCAATAAAGTTTAAATGTTTTGATAAATAAGCATGTATCTCGCCCCAAATAGTTTATAAGAATTTAAACGAGTAAAAGCGGGGTATGAACTCACCTGGTGTGATTGATATGCTAACAAAATGAAGTGCACGAAAGTGAGGCTCGGAAAATATCCGCGACCTAAAATGAATGTTATGACTTGAGTTATGATATGTTGTCGTGAATGCATGATTTGAAAACGTATCACCCAATATGCTACTTGAAAACTAGTTATATAAAAATATTGTTACTTGAATGTGTGACGGTTTCATGTCGAAAATAAATACTTTTGAGCTAATGGTGAAAATGTAGTTAAAACTACGTAACGGTTTTAGTAATTGACAAATCGGTTTACATCGGACTTGACGTAATATATACATAGAAAACTAACTGCTTTTTAAGGTCCGTTTCCCAAACGTCCGCTTAGGCCCCCAAAACCTTGATTAAAATCCGACAGCTTACTAACGCTGTGAATAGTGTTTTCAGACGCTTTTGTCTCAAAGTTCGGTTAACCATAACTCACTCGCTTTAAGTCCGTTTTCAAGTTCTTTATATCCACCAAGGTAATCAAGAGTACTAATATATTTTTAAACTTGGAGACTTCCCAGAAATTTTTAGGCTACTGTTTGGTCAGTTAAAACTAGGATCTGTATAAACATTTTCCGGAAAATTGTAGTTTTTAAATCGTAACTTGAAAACCACGTATCTTTTCGTTATAACTCCGCTTTTAGTCCGCTCAAAAGGCCACGCTCATAACTAAAATCTATTTTCTAAAACTTTAATAAAACTTATAAAATGACTAACTTTTCGGAAAATTATAATTTCGACAGTAGCTTCGCGCTTATTTTAAAATTACCATTTTTATCTACTTGTTTAACCACAACTTCACCACAAAATCCCTTAATCTACTCATCACCAATCCTACTAGTAAAACAACTTCCTTTGATCATAACCAAAATAAATATTCATTGTGAGGCTAAAAATATATATACAAACTTAAATAAACATATATAAAATTTATGCAATCATTTCCTCCAAAAATCACAACTAGACTTTGATGATCCATTTTCAAACTTATCATTTTATAAACTTCTAACTAGTACATACTTGTTATAAAAATTAATAGGACACATATGGGTGATAACATTTGATAAACATGAATAAAACTACAACTTGAGCAAATATGATCATATGGACTTCATGAAATGTATGAAAATATATATGAAAAGTAAGAGATGAAGTTTTATGCTTACAAATTGCTTGATGAGGTTTAAGAACAAATGATTTATCCTAAACACCCTAGGTTTTTATTTCAAAACCTAAACAAAGAGTGTTACTAGATTGTGTAGAACTTGATTAGAAAATTTTTGATGAATTTTCTCTTGATCTCCTATGGTGGCCGAATATTTGAGGGGAAGAAGAAGAGAGGAGACAAGACTTTACACCTTGAATAATTGTGTTAAATGAATAAAAGATGGAGTGTAGACTTATATAAACAAAGATCTTGAAAATCTAAGAAAATCATGTAATTAATAATGCATGTACATATACTTTTACATTATATATATATTATTATTATGTAAAAGTATAAATGTAAGTAGAAGTAAAGTTGTTTGAGGATAGTAGTAACTTGTAGTATTGTTAAATAAGATTAGTAAGTTGTATACACATTTGAATATTTAAGGTAGCGTTAGATGAAAATAAATTTCACGGATCAAGATAAAATATATTTAGGTCATAAAAATTATAAAAATACATTTCTTGTAAAATTTGAGTGATATAATAATTATCGTGTAGTTTTTAAGAAAAGCGTCGTAATAATATACATTTAACAATTTATATACAAAATAAATTTAAAACACTAGGTAAACTAAAAATATTATTTTTATAAACTAAATGTAAGTATAAAATATATCGGATCATTTTGGAAGTATCGGATTAAATGTTCAAAATAATACTTACGATAGCGTTTATTTAATAAGAAAAATAAAGTGTAATGTAAAATGCAAAACCATGCACAAATCGTTATGAAATGATGAATATGGAATATGAGAAATGACCGGAAATTGAGAATTGTGACAGTAACGCCATGCTTTACATGCTTGTAACATAAGATTTTTGACTTGCCACCACTAAATATCCCCTATCTAACAAAACCCTGTACTTCCCTACCCTAAGCCTAACGTTATAACCCTTGTGAAGACCTCTTAGATAGTTGTTCCTAGGTGCTTACGCTAAAGCGGTGGAGGTTTGATCTATTCTCAAGCTTATGGTAATCTATGTACTATGCCAGGTAATGAGTGTTTATCTTCCATTTCCATACATATTAAATTTCATATAAAGCCGAGAGATGAGAGAATCCAAACACCACTTGTGAGGTGCTAGTATATAATTTCCGTGCTTGTTATGACTATTATGGCACTTTTACTTGTTATGAACTTTTTAAAAACCAATTCTTCATGCCCCCTAACTTATAAATTGATTGGTCAAAAGCACATTTGCTTGAGGACAATCAAATACCAAGTGTAGGGATATTTGATAAGGATTTAAAACGTACGCTTTTAGGGGGTCATTTAAGCCCTATTTCGACACATTTTATATCCGTTACTACTTAAAATCGTTCCTTTTCACTTTTTAGGTATTTTGGAAGCAAAATGCTAGAATGAAACACATTTGGACGAAAAGGAGCAAAAACATGAAGAAAATGGCAAGTCAAGATCGAAGACACTCAAAGCTGATCAACAGAACCTGACGGCGTCCCATCCAAAGGGCGACGCCATCCCTATATGAAGACTTGATCAAAATGTGACCATGATGGCTCAGTGGAATTTCTGATCCTAAAGCCTGACGGCGTCACGCCTAATATATGGAGGGCATCGCTCACACTTTTCACTCTAGACGACCCAGATCTAGAATTCAGACGACGTCGCAACTAAAGACCGACGGCGTTACAACTCTCAAGTGACGTCATCCCATCGATGACTTGGCCCAAACGAAACCTTAATGACGGTGACCTGACGGCGTCGCTAGCAAAAGGCGACGCCGTCACGATTGTAAATCTATATATAGAATTCGATTTTTCTGTATTTTGAGAGGTAGAATTTTGGAGAGCAAACCCTAACTCGCTTATAGTCCGACTTGGATGATTCTAGGTCCCATACCATATTTTACACATCAAGATAAGTTTGTTAATCCAATTTATCATTATGTCTACCCCATGTTCAATTGATTGTGTGTATGCTTGCTTGTCTAACATGTCTAGCTAAATTGCTTGTGTGTTTGCTTAGATCTATGAAACCTAGTTATTGATTGTTGTTAGGTTGTTTTTTTTCTTAATTGATATAGGTTTAGGAGTGCAACTATGCATTCGTTGTATTTAATGCATGAGTATGCTTGAGGACAATAGGGTGCTCGGGAGAAATAGCCTCGACTTGCTGATCCCGTGAATCCTATAAGAGAGATAACCTCATAGAACTAGGGGATACGCACAACCTACGACTAATAGGAATACAATGCGTTAAGATAAAGGGCGTGACAATTCAACCGAACAAATAAAAGATAACTAGGGAGTAATATTATCTAAGTGAACACATCTTTAATCATCATACGAGCACACCTCAATTAAACATAGCTATCCGTAGTAATTAGCTAAACTAGATAATTAGTAAAAGTAGAGTAATCGGTAGAAGTACCACCCCCCAATCAATTGCCCAGAGATATTTACCTTAGCTTTCTAAAAAAACATAAAAAAAAAGATAAAAAAGAATCATCCTCAACCCTACCTTCTCATCATAAATTTCTTTCTAGCATTCGTATTCCCTTAAAGAATGATATCAATCCCCAAGGCTTACCCCATACTACACTACAACGATTAGGTTCACTGCCTAGAGGGTTGAAAAGCTTGCTCGTAGAAAAGGAGGTTTTCTCGACCCCAAACCCTGCTTATCAGCATCCTCATTATTCTGAGCCTCCCCTGAATTCTGTACATCATTCTCATTCCTCCCCTGTTTGGGAGTAACCTCCCCCAAATCAGATTCCTCGGCAGAGTCCATCCTAAATGCAGTTCCAGCCTGAATCAACCTCCTGTATTTAGTTGTTCTTGACCTCTGAATACCCTCTAAATGCCTAACCCTTTGCTTCAACCTCTTGATTTCGGCACCTTGGGAAGCTGTAAGTTTTTTGGAGGCCAAGAACATCTTGTGACAGTTTGGTACACAAATCCGTCAATTCTTTAAGTAGTCCATCACTACCCTCACCACTTCGGCTTGTGTTACCTAGCCCGAGAGGCAGGTCACAGGATTTGTCATGGTGTACATTATCATCCATCAATTCCTCATTTACAGGTCTATCCTCCTCACTTCGGGATGTGTAACCTTCCCTGAGAGGTGAATCATAGGATGAAAACTCAGTCTCAAACCTGGTTTGAGCATCTGAGCCCCCCAAATTATTCGGTTGGTTGGGGTTTCCTTCACTAACAGCAGGTTCCTGATAATCTGCTACTGCAAAAGCTGCCTTGACTTGGGTCTTATCAATGTTACCACTGTCCTGCTCAGCTGCTTAGCTAGAAGCAGTAGTGTCAGCCCTTGCCAACATGTCACATCCACTACCTGTGACAGCCTCATCTGCAATCATACTAGTTCCCGCCTGAGGTAGCTTAGCACCCTTTTGTGTTTTCCTACGGTTATAAGTTTTTCTTGTGTATTTTGAGGAAGGTAAAATTGTGGATTTGGGCTGGGTTACAACTGGGATTATTGCACCTTCATCCTGAGTGAGGTTAAGGTTCACCATGTTTTCAAAAAGTGGTGTAACCTTACCTGAAAATCCAAGTCCATCCTTTTTCATAAAGGTAAAAACTTTCTTTGTAAGTTTAGGTGTATCCCATGTGCCTTTGTAAGTCCTTTTTCTTTGAAATTGCTCATCAATAAAAAGTTTCACAAACCTGGGATACAAAAAGTATTTACTTGAATTTCCACAGTTCTTAATCATACCATCCAAAATCATTTTTGAAAATTTGAAATACTGACCCTGAGTCAAGCACACAATAGCAGAAGCTTTATTAGTGCTAAACTCATTCCAGCCTGTTGTTTTAGGACTTATGCAATGGAGGATGGTATGAATAAAAAATTTCCACTGAGGGGAGAAAAGCCTTTTGTAAAACTTTAATTCATTTGATTACTTTTCATACCCTATCTTTTCTAAACCTTCGAAAATTTGAGGTGTTGGGAGACAATCAATCCCTTCATCATCTGCTAATTCCAAAGAATTTCTAACAGAAGATTCAGTTATGACTATCTCATGTTTGTCCACAAAGGCTCGAATATGTACATCCCCAATAATTGTTTTGGACTTAGCAGTAGTCCAGAACTGGTTAATGAGAGAAACATATATAGTAGGGGCTACTATTAATGCATACCTTATAGGGCAAACATTAAGAAAATCAATGATTTCAGCAAACCCTTCAGATTATGGAATGGGTTTTTCCAGTAAGGCAATCAAATTGTGATTGTCAGCAAAGTCTTTGTTCAACATCGTGAATTAGGGTTTTAAAAATTAGGGATTTGTAAGAGAGATGTTAATTGAAGTGTTAGGTTTGATAATTGAGATCATTTTGGGAGCACAAAACTGATTGAATGAGCCAATTAGGTATTTATACACCAAATAATACAATTTCGTCCCTATACTTTCAAACTAAGCAGCATATGCCAAGCAGTAGATTCATTGGCTCATCAGCACTTTCTTTTCGCCTAGCAGCACTTTGTTTGTGTGTAGCAGTATACACTTCAAATTTGCATCCAATCTATCAACCTCCTTATTGAATCCTACAAAAGGTTAGTCCAGGACCACAAAAACACCAGCAAAACCAATTCACAAGAATCACAACATGATTTATACTTAACCACTAGAAATACTACTAACAGTAGATTCCAGAATTACTTTAAGATGACTAGCAGCACCTTTTAGAACACTTGGCAACACTTTTTATTTAAATAAAAGTACAAGTCCATACATTACTTTACAAAAACAATGTAAGACGAGACATTTAAAGATTTAAGATTCCAATACTAGCAGTTAAATAGTGAAACCTCCCCACATCAAAAGCTTTTGTGAGAAGATCTACAACATTCTTGTCAGTATGGATTTTAACCATTTGAATTAATTTCTTTTCATTACAATCTCTAATAAAGTGATGTTTAATCTCAATATGCTTTGTTTTAGAATGCAAAACAGGATTTTTTATGATGCTGATTGTACTGTTATTGTTAATGAATATTTTTGTATGCAAGAAGTTGTACCCATAGTCCCAGCAGTTGGTTTTGCATCCAAAGAACTTGACTACAGCAACTAGAAGCAACTACATATTCTGCTTCAGTTGTGGAATTGGCTACCATATTCTGCTTCTTGCATTGGCATGAGATAAGTCTACAACCCAAAAATTTACATCCTCCTGTAGTAGACTTTCTATCCAAGCTAGATCCTGCATAATCATTATCTATGTATGATATCAAGTCAAAAGATGAATCTTTAGGATACCAAAGGCCTAGTTTAGGTTGCCCCTTCAAGTATCTGAAAATCCTCTTCACAACATAGAGATGTGAAGCTCTAGGTGTGACTTGAAATCTGCACCTATCCATTCTGTTGTTGCATTAACATCTGGCATAGCAGTAGATTTGGGGAAACTACTGCCAGTGTTAAAGTCATCATCTTTAACCTCAGAAGTAGGAACACTAGGCATAGCAAAGCGAGTTTGGGAACCGCCGCTAGGTTTTGATGTTATTTTCGACATGTGATCATCCAAGTGAGGTTTATCAGCTCCAACATCACCACCAGGGACCTCTTCATTTGCATCACCTTTGTTCCCTGGGTCTTCAGATAACACTTCTTCACTGGAAGTTGGCTCTTTGTCATCCTTTGACCTCTTCATTATTAAGGATAGGGGAGTATCACCAGTCAGAATTGGCATAAGAATGTAGTCTGCAAAAGATTCTTTCTCCACTCCTGCAGCTGCATTTTCTTTAGTACCTGCACATTCGTTAGACTGGTTCCCTGTAGTAATTGGCTCATAATTCATTGATTTAGTTAGCACATCAATATTAAACAGCCAATCAGGACCTTTTCCTACAATATTAGGCTTAAGCTCATCAAAGTTGATGTGTATGTTCTCCTCAACATGTATGGTTCTACTGTTAAATACTCTAAAGGCCTTTCTATTTAAGGAGTATCCAACAAAGAATCCCTTATCAGCTTTCCCATCAAACTTTCCCAGGTGATCTATGGTATTCAGGATAGTTACAAGACACCCAAATGGTTTCAAAAAGTATAGGTTAGGGGATCTACCATGAAACAACTCATAGGGGGTCTTGTTGGGAGGCTTCACTACTAAAACTCTATTCTGCACATAACAAGCAGTATTTACTGCTTCATCCCAACAGGTTGTTGGCAATTTGGAATCTGCAAGCATAGTCCTAGCAGCCT
This sequence comes from Chrysanthemum lavandulifolium, assembly GCA_022545495.1. Taxonomy (NCBI): domain Eukaryota; kingdom Viridiplantae; phylum Streptophyta; class Magnoliopsida; order Asterales; family Asteraceae; genus Chrysanthemum; species Chrysanthemum lavandulifolium. Next base: position 65,824,456 of record CM040239.1, on the reverse strand, counting down.
CTATAAGTATCTTATTCCTCCTCTCTGCAACACCATTTTGTTGAGGGGTTCTAGCTACGCTAAACTGTCTTTGAATACCCTTCATTTCATAGAATTGGTTCATTTCCTGATTCTTAAACTCAGTCCCATTGTCACACCTTATTGTTTTAACTTTTAGATCAGATAGGTTTTCCACTTTAGTTATAAAATCCTTAAGGATTCCACTAGTCTCATCCTTCTTTGCCAAAAATAAAACCCATGTAAATCTACTATAGTCATCTGTGACAACTAGGTAATACATTTTCTTCAATCAAACTCTTAACAAAGGTAGGGCCAAAGAGGTCCATATGAAGAATCTGCAATGGTTTGCTGATGGAGCTCACAGTTTTGGACTTACAAGAAGCTCTATGTTTCTTTCCCTTCTGACAAGCAACACAGTTTTCAGAGATATCAAAAATCTTAGAAGGCAGCCCCCCTGGCAAGATTTCCCTTCACCAGCTTGTTCATAGTCCTGAAATTCAGATGCCCAAGTCTTTTATGCCATAATTTTGACTCATCTGGTGTACCCTTAGCAAATAGACAAGTTAAACCTCCTCTTGGAACCATGTGATTTAAATCAACATTGTATATATTCTATGTCCTTGGAACTTTAAGTAGGATTTGGCTTGCATCAACCAACTTGAAGTTTGGGGACAGAACAATGCATTCAGTGTTAGTAAAGAGGACACTGTTATTTTTATCACACATATGTGATACACTGAGGAGATTGAACTTGAGTTCTTTGAAAAAGTATACATATTCAAAGTCTAGAGAACCTTTTTTGATCTTTCCCTTTCCAGCAATCTTTCCACCCTTTGGGTTGCTTCCAAAGGCTACATATCCCCCATCAATAGGCACAAAATCTAAGAGATAGGACATGTTGCTTGTCATGTGCCTAGAGCATCCACTGTCAATCACATCTCTGTCCAATAAGTCCACCTATGGATTGCCCTGCACATAAAATAAGAGAATTAGTTTCTCTTAGGACCTAAGCCATTATAGACTTGGATCTGCCTTGTGTATCTATGTAATAAAATCTTTGAAGTACATATGATGCACTATTGTCTTTGGATACATCAATCAAATCAGAGGTCTTTGGTCTCCAAGTCCAACATGTCGAGGCCTTTACAGCATTTCCCTTTGTAACCATAACTGCATTTTTATTCAAATTTTGCTTAGCAGCAGTTACTTTTCGCCAAGCAGTACTTACAAGTTTTCTTAAAGAAGTATTTACTTTTTGATTATCCCTGTTGTTTAGAAATGTTGTTCTTCTATGAATGATTCTAGATATAGTTGAATGTGCCCTTTTAGAAAAACATGTCTTTATATTGGCAGCATTCACTATAGGTCTTGTGGTAGCAGTAGAATTAGATCTCACACTATTCACATTTTTCAATCCAAATCTCATTAAAACTGCTTTTGGAACAAATGATTTAGCATGAGGGTTAAGCTTATTAATAGAATTTGAATGATTCACCCTATTATCATAGTTCCACACTAGTTTTGTCACTTTCTCTTTTAATTTATTAGGACAAGTATAATGTAAGTGATCAAAACTTCCACAAGAAAAGCAAGGTTTATTATTCATAATAAAATCACTTCCTAGTGATGTGCTAGGTGTGTACAAGTTTTAAAATTATAAAAGGTGAATTCCCAATATTACCAAGAACACATACGAGCAAGTATACTCATCCGTTATAGCAAGGTTATAAAGGTAAGTCGGGATCGATCGCAGGGATTTGAGTGAATCTAAACACAAGTTTGAATTAACGGAGCCTATCCAAAACATATAATAGAGCAAAATAGATATAATGAAATTCAGATGATTAAAAACTACACTTGCTTAAACTAGTTTCATATCATAGATTAATGTGATTGTGTTAACCTCTTAACATGTTGGTTATGATAATTAGTTTGAAAACTAATCTATTGTTCTTACAAGTTAAACCTTCGTCAAGATTTTAGTTTATAAAAACAAGCATTAAGTTTAACCAATCAATTCAAGATCAATTCAAGTTTCATAAGTCTATATACATAAACTTAAACACAAAAAGATCCACTTGTTCATCAAATTGCTTAAGAAATGGTCAATACAAAAGGTAACCGATCATAGACAAAAGGCTACAATTGATTCTCAACAACTAATCTTACGACCATTTAGGTGTTTCCAACCAATCCAATTTGATAATCAAAAGCGTTTCTATTACAACCACACCTTAGTTCCTTTGTATAATCAAGAATAATGGGTAAAACAATCATCCATAGACAAAATGATTATGACTAGTTGAATAACAATAAGTTCTTTCGACCCCAACGCTTACTATCAATTAGCCAAACTTGATTAACAAATGTCACTATGAAACTTTAGCACAATTGGATCTTAGAATCAACTTGAAATTGAATTAAAACATGTTAACACAATCACTAACTAATCATATGATAATCAACATCATTTAAGCAAGTGTATAAAGAAACTAGCCACTCATAGCAAACATGAACATAAACTCATAACTTTGAACATTAGAAAACATGATTGAAAGTCTTACAATGCTTGGAATAAGATTACAAATGGTGTAGTAATGATTCCCAAAGGATTGAGGTAGACTTCTTGGTGTTTTGGCCTCCAAATGTGGAACTTCTGGAACTCCAAACTTCTCTCGGATTTCTAAGGACGAATTTTGAGAGCTTAAGGCTTTGTTTGATGAGTAGAGATTTGTATTTGAGGTGTGTCTCATATGCTCACAATTAGCCTCTATTTATACTAATTCCAAGGCCTAGGGTATTAAATGCTGAACTTGGCCTCCAAGGAGTAAGGAAGGGACTAGAATACACCAAGAGAAGGTCCTAGAATTGTTTGGATGTAAAGGAAAAGCTTAGTAATGAAGATTGGCAGATGCGCTTCTCCAACCGGATCGGTCATACGACCAACCGATCCGGTTGGTCTTCTAACAATCGCCAACCGATCCGGTTGCGGGTTGCGACCGATCGGTGGTGATGGTTAAAACATTGTTTCTGGCCGTTTTCCAACCGATCCGGTTACGGTTGTAACCGGATCCGGTTGGATCTTATGAGATACGAAAACTTGATCTTTTCTTCACTTTGTCTTGTAGAACTTGGTTCTTCAATCACTATGGTCTTCAAAGGTCCTTGAGATACTGATTTAGTCTTACTGAAATGGGAATCTTCATTTCTTGAACATTTCTTTATTTTCCTCCGCTTCCTCGCACTTGGTTATAAACACTAGACAAACATCTTTTGATGCGTTTAAGTACTATAATCACGCAAATATAACCAAATAACAGAAATAAAAGTACACATAACGCTACTAAAAACATGCACAATCTGAGCGTTATCAAATTCCCCCACACTTAAACTTTGCTTGCCCTCAAGCAAATCTAGGAAAAACAAACATCCACTGGTACAAGATCGTGATTATGAAAATGTGATGCAAATCAACCAAGTATAAATACGAGAGAGGATTCATCAATTATGCTTTATAAAGGTGAAAAATCGAGATGTTTGACAATATCCAATGATTTTCTTGCATGATTAACATTTCAAAACACCTCACGAAAAAGGAACGAAATATAATTCACTCAATCACTCATTTTTAGGGGAGTAACAAGATAAATCACACTCATTGCTCACCATGATTAGATTATTACCATAAGCTTGTACAAGAAACAAAACTCCACCGACGTGGCGTGAGCACCAAGTAAAAACATCTAAATAGGGCTTTTATTTGGGTTATAATGATATGGCTAAGGGTTAAGGGTATGGATAAGGCATGGGAATGTTTATGAAATTGGTGTAAAAATAAAAATGAAATCAAGTCTAATACCCAAGTTGCTAGTTACCAAACATTCCACGAACCAAATAAACGATTATAGCTTTGCTTTCTTCTTTTCCACTTTCCACAACTTTTTCGCACTTCCATGACAATTGTTCCTCGATCATAGCTCATTGGCTTTTTTTTTTTTTTTTTTTGAACATAAACTCAATTGCTCATAGCTTAATCAATTTCGTAGGATGAGGTACTCATAATCATTTGAACAATCTTCACTTTCCATGTGACTAGCAACTAACCATTAGACATTGATGAGGGATAGGCTAAGGTTTAAAGTGTAAAATCTTTTTGTATTTTCTGGGTGAAGCAAAAATGAAAAGGATGGCTCAGAGGGTGTAACTAGGGGTATCTAGTGCTAAAAATGAGCACTACAAATGGGTCCATGTGGGAGGTTAACTAACCAATGTGGCTAGTTAATAAATCATTAAATGTAAAATGGAAGGCCATTTGGGTTAAATCCTAATGTGCCTCTTTATCACACGAATTCACTTATATCGCACTAATGCAATCTCATTGCGGTCTGGTAATGATTTACAAGCACAAGTTCTAGAATAAATAAAATCACCGGCACACTCATAGCAAAAGATCCAAGCATAAAAGATGTAAGCTAATAAGAAATAGGCTCAAATCCTCACAATTTAGTGGAAAGGGTATAATATGCGCTAGCAAATGTTTATCGATCCCAGAATGGATTGCAATAGTAATCGGAACACATCTCGAAGTTTCAAATATTACCAATTTTTACCAGTGGAATGATCCATTTATTCTAATAGATAATCCTAAAAGTGTGAAAACAACTAGATCACAAGGGCAAACAAAATTTTAAATTTAAGCATGAAAACTCTAATTTTTCCTATTCACCCCCCCACACACTTAAGTTAGACATTGTCCTCAATGAAAGACGAACTTCAAAGTATAGAAATAGGGAAAATAGAGATGAAACCAGATATGTCAACGAGTTTATCAGCTTAAAATTCTTTCTTCACTCCCGGCCTTCACTTGAGAAATCATCACCTGCACACAATCTTATAAACAAACAAAAGGTTTTATTAAAAGGATGGCACTCCCCCACACTTAAGTTCAACCGAAGGTTTAAACTTTGGGAAGTGACCATCAAAACACAAAACACACGGGTTGCCTCCCGAGAAGCGCTTGTTTTATTACCGAGTCATCAGCCTGACTCGAGTCTTCCCGAATTTATTTAGCTGCAAGGGCAGCTTTGAACATTTTGAAAAGTTCGGGGATGTACATGAATTCTTCACCAAGAGCTTCAATATCGTCCCGCATTTAACTCAGCAGATGGTTTCCATGGAACAATTTGTGGGATTCTTCCCGGAAATGGTGCTACAAAGGTGATAGTTTCAAATTCATTCTCATGGTGTCGCCAGAAACCGTCAGAATCGAAACTTCTTTCGCTTGCTCCTTGTCGTAATATAACTTGATTCGTGTCCATTAACAATGAAACTTCCACCTTGTTTGTCATAGAGTTCGACATACCCGGATGGATATCCATGTTTAACGACATATGGTCCAAACCATTTTGGTTGTAACTTAGAGCTTTGAATTTGAATTTCATGTTAAAAGCGAACTTTATCTCCGCTTTGAATTCTTTTCAATTCGTAGCTTTTATCGTGATAAGCTTTTGTTCGGCTTTGTACAGTTTGGAGTTTTCATAAGCTTGGAGTCTTAATTCATCGAGTTCGTGCAATTGCAGAATCTTTTCTCCACTATTTTGAGATCGGTGTTACAATTTCGAGAGCCCAATAAGCACGATGTTCAACTTCGAACGGCAAATGACAAGTCTTTCCATACAAGAGTCTGTAAGGAGTTGTGCCAATTGGAGTTTTATAAGTCCGACGAAATGCCCACGAGCATCGTCAAGTTTCTTTGCCCACACCAAGGATTGTCCTTCACCGCTTTTTCTAGTATTCTTTTGAGAGCTCGCTGGTATTTTCGACTTGACCACCGGTTTGTGGATGATAGGTCGTTGCAAATCGATGATGAACTCCATATCTTTTCATGGTTTTCTCCATTTGTTGGTTGCGAAATGGGTTCCTCGATTGCTTATTAATGCCTGGGGATTCCATAACGAGCTAAAAGCTTTTGAGGAAATTAACGACGACACGAGCATCGTTTGTTGGTAAAGCTTCACCGCCCATTTGGACACGTAATCTATAGCAACGAGAATGTATTCGAATTTGTAGGATTTAGGAAAGGTCCCATGAAATCTATTCCCAAATATCGAATATTTCACACACTTGAATGCTTGTTAATGGCATTTCATCTCTCCGAGAGAGATTGGTGGTTCTTTGACAAGCGTCATAGTTTTGAACAAGTGTGTGCTTCTTTGAATATTGTTGGCCAATAGAATCCAAAGATCAAAAACTTTCTTAGCTGTGGTGGAAGGACCATAATGTCCCCAGTTGGGCCATGATGACATTCGTCAAGAATTTTTGGTTTCGAACCGTAAACACATCTTCGGATCATCCCATCGGACACATTTTGAAAAGATATGGTTCTTCCCAAAAATAGTATTTGAGTTCAAAAGAATTTGCTTCTTTGAGCATGAGTTAGACCTTTTCGAGAATTCCTCCATGAGGTAATTCGCAAAGTCAAGAAACCAAGGATCGCGGTTTCATCGATGGTCATGAGAGTTTCATCGGAAAATAATCATCGATTTCTTCTTCTTTAATTCCTCAAGATTGGGATTTTCGAGACGAGATAAGTGATCGCAGAAGATTCTCTGCTCCTTTCTTATCTTTGATTTCGATGTCAAATTCTTGGAGTAGCAAAATCCATCGAATAAGACGTGGTTTAGCATCTTGCTTGGTGAAATGATACTTGAGTGTTGAATGATCGGTAAAACGATCGCTTTTGAGAGCACGAGGTATGATCGAATTTGTCGAATGCGAAACGACGGCCAAGAATTCTTTTTCGGTGACGGTATAATTTTGTTGGGCACTATTCAAAGGTCTTGCTAGCAAAATATATAGGCCGAAAGTGTTTTCCTTCGTTGACCTAAGACAACTCCAACAAAAAAATCGCTTGCGTCGCACATAAGTTCAAGGGTAGTGACCAATTAGGTGAGACCATGATCGAGCACTAGTAAGTTGAGATTTCAAGTGTTTCAAAGCTTTTATGCAATCAACATTGAAGTCAAAGATAGATTCTTTCTCAAGAAGTTTCGTCATTGGACGAGATATTTTGGAAAAATCTTTGATGAATCGGCAGTAAAAACCAAGATGTCCTAAAAACTTCTAACGGCTTTGACGTTAGTTGGTGGTGGAAGTTTTGAGATGACATCGACCTTTGCCTTGTCTACTTCCATTCCAAGATCGGAGATTTTGTGGCCAAGCACAATTCCTTCGGTTACCATAAAGTGACATTTTTCCCGATTAAGAACAAGATGTGCGACTTCACATCTTTCGAGCATTTTATCGAGATTAGAAAGACAAGCTTCAAATGAGTCTCCAAAGATCGAAAAATCATCCATGAAAACTTCCATGGAGGTTTCTAGCATGTCTTGAATATGGCGATCATACACCTCGAAAAGTCGCAGTGCATTGCAAAGACCAAAAGGCATACGCCGATATGCGAGGTTCCAAAAGGACAAGTGAAGGTGGTATTTTCTTGATCGTTAGGATCGATGGGAATTTGAAATATCCCGAAAATCCGTCGAGGAAACAAAAGAATTTATTTTCGCTAGTCTTTCAAGCATTTGATCCATGAACGGGAGCGGAAAGTGATCTTTTCGGTGGCTTTGTTTAACTTACGATAGTCAATACAAACGCGCCAACCAAAGGATGTTCTAGTTGGAACTAGTTCATTTCGCTCATTAGTCACAACCGTCATTCCTCCTTTCTTGGGAACACAGCAGGTATGTGGCTTACCCAAGGGCTATCCTCAATTGGGTAAATGATTCCAAAGATCGAGAAGTTTTATGATTTCCTTTTAACAACTTCTTTCATGTTGGGATTGAGTCGACGTTGACGTTCTACCACGTGTTTAATCCTTCTTCAAAATTGATTTTGTGTTTGCGTAAATTGGGACTAATTCTCGGATGTCGGATGTTTTCCAAGCAAAAGCTTGTTTGTGATTTTGAGGACGTAAACTAAACTTTCTTTCTCATTATCCTCGAGTAATGAAGATATGACTACCGGAAGAAGAGAGTTTTCCTCCAAATAAGCATATTCAAGATGATCCGGGAGAGGTTTGAGTTCGAGATCCGTGGGTGGTTCTTCGATAGAGGATTTAATTCGCATCTCGTTATTGAAAGTTATTTCTCAAAATTTTCTTCCTCTTCCTCCATTTCTTCTTCTTCCGAGTTATCTCCTTGAATTCTACTTTCATGAAATCATCAAATTCTTTGTCAAAATCTGTTTCATTGATTTTTTCGAAGTAGTCATGAATGGATCGGATTCGCTCAAGAATGCGTCTAATTCCTCATCGGTGACTTCATCAATAATATCGATGTTAAAACAAGTGTCATCACCGGAATGTGGGTAGCGCATTGCTTTATCGATTAGAAAAGTGATTCGATCTTCCCAACCCAAGGTTGAGTTCTTTTCCTTTCACTTTGATGATTGCATCACGGTATTTAGGAAAGGTCTTCCTAGAATGAGTGGAACTTTACTATCTTCTTCCATTTCCAAGATCACAAAGTCCACGGAAAATGAATTTACCGACTTGAACAAGCATATTCTCGGCGATTCCCACGTGATATTGATAGGAATGATTTGCCAATCGGATGCTCATTTTGTTGGTTTCAGTCGTTGTTGCACAACTTGGAATAGAGCGAATAAGGCATCAAATTGATACTTGCGCCAAGATCGCCAAAGCATCGCATTTAACATTATTCCGAAAGTACATGGAATAAGAAAGCTCCTAGGATCTCCGAGCTTTGGTGGGATTTTGTTTTGAACTATAGTGAGCATTCTTCGTTAAGAAAAGTCACGATATTTGCTCAAGCTTGCTTTTGTTATTAAGAAGTTCTTTCGTAAATTTCCCATAATTGGGCATTCCGCTAAGACATCAACGAGAGGAACATTGAGTCTAACCTCTTTGATTATTTCGATGAACTTTTATAACGTTCTTCCATCTTTTCTTTCTTTAGGCGTTGAGGATAAGGAATTTTGTGTATACGCCTTGACGGATGGAATGTTTTTCTTTTGGTGGTTTGAGTTGTGTTTGGTTCCTCGGTTTCATCCTCACTATCAATGGTGACGGGAGTATTAGGATTAGGTGGTGGATCGACGAGACCACTTCTTGTGAAGACAACATTGATATGCTCATTTCTTGTTTGTGGTGGATGGTACGCCTTATCATTTGATGGTTTTGGGTTGGATTGAGTGTTACTTGGCAATGAACCGGATGGTCTAGAGGAATGTTGGTCGAAAGTCCGCTAAGCTTGTTTTCAAGATCTTGGATAGATGCTTGATGATTTTTCCGTCCTTGCTCAACTTTGGCTTTGAGATTGAAAAATTGATTTTGATAAAATCATTTGCGGATTTTTGACCACCACGAATTCTCTCATGGTTTTTCGAATTCGGTTTCTTCCGTCTTTTGTCGGGATTTTGTGGTGGTGGATCGTCCGCCTCGTGGTTGAGAATCACGGTTGTCATCCCTTGGTCGGCGATCTTGCCAATTTCCAATTTCGACCGTAATAATTACTACGATATCCTCCTCCACGGTATCCTCCTTGAGCGTAACTTGCTTCTCCTTCCTTTGGTCCACCCATAGGTTTATCGTCGCACTCGGACGATGGGTGATTTCCTCCACAATTGTTGCATCCGTCTCGCATTTCTTTCATTTCATCTTTGATATCTTTATATTGCGAGTCGATTTTTGAGGTTAACGCTTCCATCTTCTCCATGAGTTTTGAGGCGTCGGTATTTTTGACAAAAGCAACGGTTTTTCGGAGAGGTTTGGTTTTGGAATCTTTGGACCAATCAAGCTTGAGGAGTACTCGATCTTCGAGCAATTGATGTGCATCGTTGGGAGCTTATAGAGAAAAATTCCTCCAGATCAAGGATGCCTTGAGAGATTTCATCTAGTCCATGGTAAAAGATTTGGATGATGGTTCCTTTTGATAGTCCATGTCCATGACAACCACGGCAAATCTTTCATTCGCCAAGCTTCGACAAGTGATTCGTTTGGGTTTTGGTTAAAGCACGAATTTCTCCCATTAATCGGTCAAACATGGCGGTGGAAAGAATCGGCTCACAAAAGCTTGCCTCATCTCCTCCCAAGTATTGATGATTCCCGGGTTAATTCATTGTACCATACTTTAGCATCTCCGGCGAGTGATGATGGGAAAAGTTTGAGTTTGATGGCATTGACATCGGTATCGCCATAACGAAACATGCCGCAAATTTCGATGAATTCGCAATGTGCTTATGCGGATCGGCCACGCACGCCATCGAATTGTCGGTCTTTGATCATAGAAAGGTGATGTCCCTTCACGGTGAAGTTGTCACCAAGGTTAATAGCAACAATAGCACTTTCGGGGGTTGGTGCTACGGTTCGGTTGGTTCCCCACATGGGTTGATCGTCCGCCATGGGAAAAGGTAAATTGGTGAAAGGGTTGTAAACAACTTTGGCTTCAATGAGGTTATCAAATGGTGGGTTTGGTACTCTTGGTACACGATTTTCTAATGGTATGAAACGTGTTCTCCTTCTTCTTCGAATCAAACGTTCGGGGTTGGTAAGAGGTGTAATTGGTTCTATTCCCGCTGCTCGAGTGTTCATACAATGTCCTAGAGATTCCAGGCAATATCTAAACACACGGACAAACAACGAAAACAGTTTTTTATGGGTCAGAGTAGGTAACCGGATCGGTTGCGGGACGCGACCGATCGGTTAGACTAGTTGATTGATGGACAAACTCGTAACCGATTCGGTTGAGGGGCAACCGGATCCGGTTAAGGTTTCTGAGAAAAAATTTTGGGTTGAATCGACTTTGGGAAATTCAAAAACTTGTTGAAACACAATCAAATCCCCGGCAGCGGCGCCAAAAACTTGATGTGCTGGGTGTGTACAAGTTTTAAAATTATAAAAGGTGAATTACCAATATTACCAAGAACACATACGAGCAAGTATACTCGTCCGTTATAGCAAGGTTATGAAGGTAAGTTGGGATCGGTTCATAGGATTTGAGTGAATCTAAACACAAGTTTGAATTAACGGAGCCTATCCAAAACATATAATAGAGCAAAATAGATATAATGAAATTCGGATGATTAAAACTACACTTGCTTAAACTAGTTTCATATCATAGATTAATGTGATTGTGTTAACCTCTTAACATGTTGGTTATGATAATTAGTTTGAAAACTAATCTATTGTTCTTACAAGTTAAACCTTCGTCAAGATTTTAGTTTATAAAACAAGCATTAAGTTTAACCAATCAATTCAAGATCAATTCAAGTTTCATAAGTCTACATACATAAACTTAAACACAAAAACATCCACTTGTTCATCAAATTGCTTAAGAAATGGTCAATACAAAAGGTAACCGATCATAGACAAAGGCTACAATTGATTCTCAACAACTAATCTTACGACCATTTAGGTGTTTCCAACCAATCCAATTTGATAATCAAAAGCGTTTCTATTACAACCACACCTTAGTTCCTTTGTATAATCAAGAATAATGGGTAAAACAATCATCCATAGACAAAATGATTATGACTAGTTGAATAACAATAAGTTCTTTCGACCCCAACGCTTACTATCAATTAGCCAAACTTGATTAACAAATGTCACTATGAAACTTTAGCACAATTGGATCTTAGAATCAACTTGAAATTGAATTAAAACATGTTAACACAATCACTAACTAATCATATGATAATCAACATCATTTAAGCAAGTGTATAAAGAAACTAGCCACTCATAGCAAACATGAACATAAACTCATAACTTTGAACATTAGAAAACATGATTGAAAGTCTTACAATGCTTGGAATAAGATTACAAATGGTGTAGTAATGATTCCCAAAGGATTGAGGTAGACTTCTTGGTGTTTTGGCCTCCAAATGTGGAACTTCGGAACTCCAAACTTCCGGATTTCTAAGGACGAATTTTGAGAGCTTAAGGCTTTGTTTGATGAGTAGAGAGATTTGTATTTGAGGGTGTGTCTCATATGCTCACAATTAGCCTCTATTTATACTAATTCCAAGGCCTAGGGTATTAAATGCTGAACTTGGCCTCCAAGGAGTAAGGAAGGGACTAGAATACACCAAGAGAAGGTCCTAGAATCGTTTGGATGTAAAGGAAAAGCTTAGTAATGAAGATTGGCAGATGCAGCTTCTCCAACCGGATCGGTCATACGACCAACCGATCCGGCTGGTCTTCTACAACAACTGGCCAACCGATCCGGTTGCGGGTTGCGACCGATCGGCTGGCGATGGTTAAAACATTGTTTCTGGCCGTTTTCCAACCGATCCGGTTACGGTTGTAACCGGATCCGGTTGGATCTTCTGAGATACGAAAACTTGATCTTTTCTTCACTTTGTCTTGTAGAACTTGGTTCTTCAATCACTATGGTCTTCAAAGGTCCTTGAGATACTGATTTAGTCTTACTGAAACGGGAATCTTCGTTTTGCTGAACATTTCTTTATTTTCCTCCGTTTCCCTGCACTTGGTTATAAACACTAGACAAACATCTTTTGATGCGTTTAAGTACTATAATCACGCAAATATAACCAAATAACAGAAATAAAAGTACACATAACGCTACTAAAAACATGCACAATCTGAGCGTTATCACCTAGATATCTTGTTGTACCTTATAAAGATCCGAGTGTCTACTATTATTAACTTTCTTAGATCGATATTCATGTCTTTCAACATGTAATTCAATGCTATCCTTTTCTATCTCAATCTTCTCTTTTTCAGTTTGAACTTGATCTAATTTAGCTTTAAGGTCAATTATGGTCTGATTTCTTAAGTCTACTTCAACTTCTAATGTCCTAATCTTTTCACATAAGATAGTTTCATTAGACTTGAAAAATTCTAATCTTGCTTCTACAGATTTTAGACCTTCTTTGTCACCTAAAAGTAATAATTTTACATCTTTAAGTTCTTTTTTTACTCTATTTCTTATCATCTTTATAAAAACATGAATCTGTACATGATTCAAAGGATACCTCAGAATCAGAAGAGCTTGAGGTTGTAGAGTGTGCCATGAGAGCAAAGTCAGTAGGGCCTTCTGCAGCTTGATCACTCCAATCATAACCACCAAGCCCACCACAGGATACCAAAGCAGTTGGTTAAGTCTCTTGTATTGGGATGTTCCTCCTATCCACTTCCCTAGTCCTGTTTTCCTGAGACCTGAGAAACCTACACTCCCTTACAAAATGACCTTTCTTTTTGCAATTAAAGCACTCTACTTTGGACTTGTCAAATCCCACCTTGTCAGAACCAGTCATCTGTAGACTTCTCCCAGTCCTCTGAATAAACCTTTTTGCCCTCATAGTAAGCATGGCCATCTGCCACCTAAGATCCATCTCTTTAGCATCATTAGGATGGATCTGCTGAATGTCCTCATTTGCTATTTGAGTAATAGAACTTTGACTAGCAAAGAATGAGCACACTGCAGCATCATTCAGATTTTCTCCTCCAGCAGCACTTCCCAGTACACCAACATCACCTCCTTCCTTAGCAGCAGGGACATCACCCAATGTGCTGCTAATGCTATTTGATGAGATAAATGCCAAGTTATTTGAACCTGTGATTGAACTTGACTTTTGCTTCATTTCTGCTTCATACACCTTCAGGTTGTTGCGCATATCATTCAGGCTTGATTTCTCCAATTCTGGCTTGTTCCTCCATACAATAGCATGAGTGTCCCATTCAGATGGAAGACTAGCCATCAATTTTTGATTCAAGTCTTCCTGTTCAGTGGTCACCCCCACAAGCTCCAATTGGCTTACTAGCTTTTGCAACCTGTTGCATATCTCATCAAGGGATTCAGTGCTTGATGCAGAAAAGTTGGCATATTGTTACTTCAGAAGATTCTTTTTGCCTTTCTTTGTAGCATCATTTCCTCTAAACTTCTTTTCTAAAGCTTCCATCAGAAGCTTGGCATCCTTGATTAAGTTGAAGGACAATTGATACTCATCTGGAATGGCCATCATGAGAATAGTTTTGGCCTTCATCTCTTATCTTCTTTGGCAATATCCTCTGTAGCAGTGAGAGGAACAGTTTTCCCTCCATTTCCAGTTTTAAACTGAACAGTATTTCCAGTTTCAATCACCTCCCATATTCCAATATCAATCATTTGGATATGATGCTCTATTCTCATCTTCCACATCTCATACTCATCTGGTTTGAGCATGGGAACCTGTTGTGAGATATAGTTACGGAATTAGAGTCTATCTTTCACAATTGTAGATGATTTTCTTCTTGTTGTAACAGCTTCTTGATCACACAAGCTCTGATACCACTTGTTGATCCCAGTTCACCTTATGAATATAGATCTTGAATAGCTTTGTATAAGAAACTGTTTGAATCTATAAGTATTACGCGGAATATAACACTTGTAGAATAAGAAGAACACAATGAATTAACAACCAAAAGCTTCAATATTATTAGATTAATAATACGAGTGATCTTAATATCACTAGGGTTTACAACCTTGAAGCCGCCCTTAAAACTTATATTTTACAAAGGACCTAATGCCTCCTTTTATATGATAAGGAGTCCTACTAGGTTACAATCATTTACTAAATAATCGAATCTTCTCTATTCTTATCTAATACTACATTATAGGAACACGTCATTCCTTAAATACAATACAGACTGATACTCTAGCAGTAGATACACAACACTAGCAGTACTTTCTTCAAGCCCAACAGCAGTTACCACTTAGTGTATTCTTATGATTCTGTATAGCACCACCTAGCAGTAGATAGAATACGCCAGCAGTAGTTTCACTAACACCGGCAGTAGTTGACACTTAGAGCAATTCACCAGAAACTCCAGAAGCAGATGACTTTCCCAAAAGTAGTAGTTTCCATAAAACCCAACAAAGTATATGTGTAGGTTTAGTTATAATGTTTTCGTGGAACAAACCATTGTATATGTGTAGATATCTACACGTGTATGTTTTGTATGTCTGTTTTATGATCTTCATTGTATATGTATATGTTTTATATGTAGTTATAAAGACGTGTATATGCATGAGCGTGTAACTATATAAAACAAATTAAAGAAAACGATTATGTCTGTTGGAAAGTCATCGGTAATTTCCCACATATTTCCCACCAATCTGATGAATATGTGGGAAATTTGTGTGTAAATACCCACGGATTTCCCACAAACAATATCGTTTTTTTGTTTCTGTATACTTACACACTCCCCGATTACCCAGCATGTCTTCATATGTGTTTGTAGTTTCATATTTTATGTGTTTGTTTATTAATATAACTATTTATGTGAGTATCATAAGTATATGTGTAGGTTTAGGTATAACCTTTTCATGGAACATACCATTGTATATGTGTGGATATCTACATGTATATGTTTCGTATGTCTGTTAATTACCTTCATTGTATCTATATATGTTTTGTATGTAGTTAACAAACGTGTATATGTGTGAGCGTGTAACTATATAAAAAAATCAAAGAAAACGATTATGTATGTGGGAAATTTGTCGGTAGTTTCCTATGAATTACCTGCCAATTTGATGAACCCATGAGAAATATGTGTGTAAATACCCACGAATTTCCCAAAAAATATCGTCTTTATGTGTTTGGGTCACGATCGAAACATGTGTAGAAGTATATTAGATTGCATATAATTGCGGGAATAATATCATATATATTTCTAAGACTTATTTAGACGCATGAGCTTACCCGATCTTTTTAAATAAAGCTTGATCTCGATCTCGAGTTTTTCACAAGCGGCTTGCTTGTTTCTAACCCTAATAGAAACTACCCCACAACATGACCCTATAAAGAACCGTGTTATCAGGCTATGAGTTGGGTCAATCGGGTTATCGAGGTGAACAAAAACACCAACCTAAACAAACAAGTTGGCTGACTAATTAATCAAAATCAAAGAATAAAATAAAAAACATAAACTATGCGTAGAAAGCACCAATATAATGTATAATAAAACTTTTAATGTTATCACACTGTTTGAAGTTTCAATTCAAACAGAAAAAACCAAGGCTGTTATTGAGATCTTACTATGGATCATTTTTATCTTTACAAGATCAGAATCGTCAGATCGAATCGAGATTAAAGGATCCTACTTAAATGTAAAAAGGTCTTACATCAAGCAATTTGTATATAACATTCAAGGTGGCTATTTGTAGACAACGGGATCCGACCTATTGCAGTGGGTACTATATGGAGGCGGTTAGTTTCCAAGGTGGCTATGAAAGGTGTTGGCAAAGAAATGACCAAGTACCTTAATGACTTTCAGTTTGGGGTCGGTGTGTCGAGTGGAGCAGAGGCCATATTACATAGCGTTAACAGGTTGTTAAGTGATCGTCACACTGACGGGTCTCTTGCGATGCTTACAGTGGATTTCTCTAACGCTTTTAACTTGGTGGATAGATCAGCTTTACTTCATGAAGTCAGGATGAGGTGCCCTTCTATCTCTTTATGGGTAGAATTTCTATATAGGCAGCCAGCCAGATTGTATCTTGGAGATAATCATATATGGTCCACCACTGGGGTTCAGCAAGGTGACCCGTTAGGACCACTTCTTTTCGCTCTTGTGTTGCATCCCCTCGTGCACCAAATCAGAAACAATTGCAAGCTTCTTCTTCATGCGTGGTATCTTGATGATGGGACAGTCATTGGTGACACTGAGGAGGTGGCTAGGGCTCTGGACATCATTAGGGCGACGGTCCACTTTGGGTCTTGAATTGAATATCGTGAAAACCGAGCTTTTGGCCTTCTTGTGATGGTAGGAAGCTTCGTGAGGTTTATTCCCAAACGACATCAGTAGGCCATCGTTGGGGTGAAGCTTCTTGGAGGGGCGATTAGTAGGGATCTTTGGTTTTATTAGCGGGTTGGTAAAGAAGAGGCTTCTAGTGCTATTGATATGATGCGCCTTCTTCCCGACTAGGAGACCCGCAGAGTGAGCTTCTCTTGCTTCGATCTTGCATGGGTATTGCTAAACTTTTTTTTGGCTTGAGGACGTGTCAACCCGTATATGTGGAGGAGGCTGCTCTGCTTTTTGACAAAGGATTGCGCGAGGCGATTGAGGATATGGTGGTTTGTGGAGGTCCTTTTTTTGGGGATCTCCAGTGGCGACTTGCTTCTTTACCTATTAGGTTTGGTGGTTTGGGGCTATATTCGGCGGTAGAGGCTTCATCTTATGCCTTTGTGGCCTCGAGGGCCCAATCTTGGGTGCTTCAGGACCACATTTTACGCAGCAGTGGTGTATGCGACATGGATTATGATTATGATTGTGCTTTGACTTGTCTTCGTGATATGATTCCAAGTTTTGACTTTGGCGATTTCACTAAAAAGGACACCGCCCCCACTAAAGCCCAACACACATTGGCGAGTGCCCTTTTTAGCAAGATTGTCCAGACATGGAAGTTCACTTGAGATGACCGTTAGACAAAAAGCTGTTTTGAGTGTCTGCGGCACCACATGCTCAAGAATTTCTCCTTGCCATTCCTATAGATGGTCTCGGTCAACATATGTCGCCGATTGAGTATCGCACTATCCTTAAATATCGCCTAATGATCCCTATTTTTCCGGGTGATGAAAGTTGTCCGGTTTGTCACAAAGCTTGTTGGACTCATTCGAGAGCATGCGGTTCATTGTAAAGAGCTTCGGGGTTCAAATACCGACACGATTTGGTTAGGGATGTTCTTTTGACATATTCAGTGGTGGGATTTCGATTAAGAAAGAAGCACCGTGAATTTCTTGGTGACCCGATGGAAGGAAGATCGACACTTAGACCGGTGATATTTTGGTCTTTGGATGGATAGGAGGAAACATGCTTGTGTAGATCTAACGGGGTTTCTCCACTGTGGGATTGGGGAATCATGCTTTTACGGCAGGTCAGGCTGCCTTGAAAGCCGCTTCGTGCAAAGTAACCAAACACGAGAAAGCGTGCCTTGATAACCAACACGCGTTTATACCTTTTGCATTTGATACATTTGGCTTCCTTGCACATGAGGCTGTGGAGCTGCTCAAAAGAGTCCAACGGGTTATGCATGGCAATGTTACGACCCCAAGGTCTCTGAATGTAGTTTTTAAAAGACTAAGTTTTGCTATTCAAAAAGGGCTAGCGGCGCAGCTTGTTGCCCGCTTGCCTGTCATTTTAGTGTAATGTTCAATGAAATCTATTTTATTCATAATATAACAAATTTATGTAGAAAGAAGAGTTTAGAAAGTAATAACACAATGGAAATGAGACTCACATGAGTTTATAATACAAATGTATATAATCGGTAATTTAGGAGGATGCACTTCTTCATCTACAATTTATATATTTTTATGCTTATAAGACACTCATGCTTGTTTTATGATTCCAATTCAAGAAAATACATTTGTTTATATCTTCTTTGTTTAAATAATTTGAGAGAAGTATGATCGATCCAGATCTTACGCCTTCAGAATAAGATCCTATCGACTCGTTTTTACTTAGTAGAATCATAAACTCGTACGATTTTTAGGTTAGGGTTATGAAAAAAACTACAATAAAACACAAAGTATACTTTTGCAATAAATACAAAAAAGAAAAGACAAAAACCCTTTCATTCCACAAAGTCACACAAATTGCCGCCCAAATTTCCGAAAATTTTATATCTCTATTTCTCCCACCCAGTTCCAAATCTGTACCAAATATTGCTTGACCCAAAATTCAATTTCCCCCAAATCATCTACTCCCATCCACCAATACTCCCTAATCCCCCCAGCTTTTGTTTACTCTTAATTTTCCCAATCGTTTATGTTAACCTTTAACCTCTTAGTTTTTCCCAATCGTTTCATCTAAGTTAACCTTTAACCTCTTAATTTTTCCCAATCGTTTCATCTATTTATCATATGTCGTGAACTACGATTCCAGTGGTTTGTCTAGAAATCTCAAAGGTAACCTTAAAGATGCGGTCCCTTTTTTCTCAATTTTTTTTTTTAAAAAGAATAATTTGTTAAATCTTTAAATGGATATTCATTACTTTTGTTGCATTTATTTTCAGTTTCTGTTGAAGTAATATAATTGGTTGTATAAAAAGAAAGCAAGGGTCACAACCATCTCAATATGTAAGTCTTGAACAAACATTCATGGCTGTACCAAGTGAAACTTCATATATCTATGTCCTTTTTATTAATTACTAGCTTATAGACCCGTGAATTCACGGGTTTTAAAAGAAATTATGCATTAAGATGTTAAGTGTGCGGATAAAGTAATAAACAACAATAAAAGTAAACATGTTCGAATATAATAAACTTCTAGGAATCATCGCTTATAAAATTGATGTTTAGTGTACAGATAAAGTAATAAAAACCATCAAATGTAAACATGTTCCGATATAATAAACGTCCATGAATCGTTGCCTATAAAATTGATGTGCTTCACAAGCAAATGTATGTAGTGAGCCTGAATGAAGTGATAAGGCAGCGTCCATTCCGTGTGAACCTAATAAGTTACAAAATATATTAAAAGTGTAAGTAAAAGGATTTTGTGATTTATAATCAAAGGATGAACTTAAGAAATAACGTAAATAATATCATATGTATATTGTAGATACCTCTTGAATCTTGATCAAAGACCTTGGAGCACTTCTTTGTAGACAACATTTGTAGTGGTGTTTGATAGATTACCATCGGCATCACAAACAACAACCTTCAAACCTCGTTTGCTTTTGACACATGAAACAGCTACATATAGTTGATCGTGTGTGAACACATGACGTGGCAGGTACAATCCAACTTTTGAAAGTGATTGTCCTTGGCTCTTATTTATTGTCATAGCAAATGACACTGACAAAGGATATTGTTTCCTCACGATCTTTAGCGGTAGACGTTTATCAGACAGAGTTATTCTCAACCTCGGTATAATAACCTCGGTAAATAACCTTAAAGCATGAAAACTTATTATTATATAAGAACTAAATGAAATAATACTAAGTTTTATAAGAACTAAATAAAATAAGCTAAGTCTTTTTGCTGTAAAGTAGTGAATCCTAACCGAACCAAATCAGGCAATAAATGAACTTTCTGGTTCAGTTAAGCTAAAAACACATACTGAGATTATTCCTATAATTGCTTCCAAATTGTCAAACTTCATGACGAAGAAGAAGGGGCACTAAAGAAGTATATGCACACTCTGTCCATGACTTCATTTATTTTCTGGGGTGCATCAATTATTGTGGCGGGTGGCCACTTTCTCTACATGTTTATTTGATGGTATCTCGCTCGAATCAGGGAAAGGTCTTTTTGCACTCGCAACTTAAAAGAAAATGTCTAAAAGACTGAAATTTCTAATCCCATTATTTCATACTAAAATTATATGTCCTAAATACATGTCCATTTATCTTGTACATATGAACACATATCTCAATGATATAACAATATAATTAGGTTTGAGCGATGGAAGAATCACACAAGCAGGAAAATACAATGACATTCTAGATTCAGGAAGCAACTTAATTTATGGAACTTGTAGGTGCACACAAAAAAGCCTTATCATCCATTGATTCCATAGGCCCAACCGGTGATCAAGCACAACCAGATAATTCCGCAAAGAACACAACCAACACTCAGAATGATAAAACAGATGATATATCGGGTTCAAAAGCATAAATTGTATTCATTTTGATTGAATGGGACTCCCCAATCAATACAATAACAGTGTCTTAATAAGTAACAAATCAAAATGAACTAAAAAGTTATTGGGACTCCCCAATAACAAATACTGAAAGGATGCCAGAAATGGTTAAAAATGCAGACTTGTCCAAAATATTATTCAAAATAACACTTAACGCATCAATTTATTCTTTGATCACCGCGTTCTTCAGCTGATCCTTCTTCATGGGTCTTTCTCAATCTTGACTGCCACAAATTGCTTCTTACCGTTTGATGACTCACTGCCTGGTTCATCATCAGCCCCTCTTTTCTTGGAATTTTCTTGGGTGCTGGGAGTTGGGGCATTTGTTTTAAGCAAGGTAATAGGTGTGGTGTTCTCATCTGTTTGAGACTCTAAATCCTGCAAAGTATTAGACACAGCAAAAGTGAACACATATGCTATTGTATGTTTGACAACTGTCATTGAGCAAACAAAATACTTACCAATGGTGTGACTTCAGGCACACTTTTACTTGTCGCTTCATTATCCGGCTTGAGAGTTAAATTCAAAACAATGGAATTTGTAAGCTCTTATTCAAAAAACAGCTTGCGATAAAAAGTGGTGAGTAATTATTGAAAATATGTGTGTACTGATATACCTTAATTGGTGTAGCACATTCACGAAGAGTTTCGAGAATGGCCTAATCATCGGTCAATTTCCAAAAATTGAACACAGGCAATAGCTTTTTAGCATTAATCTCATCCATTGATACTTTGAAAGCATATTTTTTTACCAACAACAGCGGTAATCTCATGCGGGAAAACACCATTTTCTTCAGACTACATAACGTATGTAAAATAAGAGGTTATAAAAAAGAATAACAATTTCTGTAATAACTCCAAACTGTTATCATATTTATGATTCATAAGCGTACCTTTCCATATTTATCAACCAACTGATATGCAGATCTCCCGACAACAGCCTGCACTTCATCATTGAAAAGGGACAATGATATTGTACCAGTTTCATCTTGGACATGAACTTGCAAACGAAACCTAAAAACCAAAGAGTCAGAAACAATCAATGGCATCCGGATATGTTAACTGAATTTTCAGTGGTAAAAAATACTCACACTGTTTTGACGCTTGAAACAGTGGCTTTGCATTTTGTGCAGTACCAATCAGTTGGGCCACCATCTGGTTTTGGAGGAGCTTCACTATCAAGATCCACAATATCGGATGACTTCACAACCTTCTTTTTACAACCTCTACATCCGATGTACCACCACCCTTCTTCTTCTTGTATCGCACAGATAGTGCCAACAATTACACATGTAACACCCTATGGTGATACACATGGGAAAATAAGTTTGTGCAAATGGTTTGTTCATATTTTTATTGATGATTATTTTTATGAACACATTATGGGAAGTGTTCTGTAGGTTATACCTGGCCAACATCCAGTAGTTCATCAATATTCTTCATGGGAAATTTCCCAACAAACTCATCTTTGGTTGAGTTTTTGGAAGTTGTGGATATTCGTGAAGCTACATTTTCAGACTTGTCTGTTTGTTGATTTTCAAGCAACCTATGCGTTACAATAACATACCGTTAGTAAGTAGATATGTGTCTCACCACTTTACAGATTAGATATATTATTTTGTGTAAATACCTTTTCCAAAAATCTTCAAAGTCTTTGAACTCAGGTGATGAAATAGCATCAGTGCCATTTAGAAGAAACAACTTTGTTCCCCAATATGCGTTTTGTACATACATTTTCTCTACATAAACAATGAAACTATGCATTAATATCCTACTGGTTGTATATGAGGAAAGTTAAGTAGCATAAGGTTTATAAAGATTTATCGTTAGTAATATTATGTAAGAATTACTATCCCACAATTTCATCATTGCCAGCTGAATAACGGCAATTATTTTACCATGATCAGTGGGTGAGGTAAGAAACTCAGAAAATTGTTCCGCATAAGAGCCCCACAAAGTTGCATTCAGTTCGGTGCCCCTATAAAGAGATTTCAAAGTTATTTAAAGGACCTACATAATATGTTTAGCTTTCGACGGTAAACAAAGTAAATAGAAAGTCAAAGTACTTACTCAACATCGATGAGAGTGATCGGTTTCTTCTTACCAGGTTTTCCTTTCTTGTTATAGTTGTCAAGTTCACCACAGGAAACCACTTGGCCTATAACATCTGCACACAACAAAGATTCGTTATTTGACCATTGTTGTTACGGTTACTACATCAATCACGATAAATAACATATGTCAACGCAAAAGAATCACACATACCAAATTGTCCCACTTCTTCATCAAGTAAACCAGTTATTGTTTTAAAAGGACGGAATTCAAAGCCATGTATTGATCCAGTAAAGTCGGCACATTTTTCCACTAATGTGTTGGACATAAAACTAAGACGGAGACGTTGCTTGAACATTCGATACTGAGGCTTTATCTCTCCAAGACAGTAACGCTATAAAGTTACAGCGTTCCCTTCTTCCAGATGATGTTTAAGCCCATTTATCAAAGCCATACGTATGGTTGCTTGCATCTTATTATTCTGCACACACCATGTACCCACATTACATTTTACAAAAATCATTTTTTACGAATGTACATGCATAGTTAAACATAGAATGTAAGCTATACTTACTTGTTCATCCATGATTATCATCTCCATGTTGATAACATGTGGTTTGCCATAGGCAGGCTGCATCCAAGTTCGTAAAATTCGAACCCGTAACTTTATGTTGTCTTTCACGGCACTCAGATCTTGGATATAGCCAGATACGTAGGTAGCCATTTTTTTTAGTATTTGAAAGTGAGAAAAGAGTTTGATTTGTACATTTTGAGTCATGGCAACCTAAACTTATAGTACAAAAGTTCCTAAAAATACTTCAATGACAACTTTTTGGTATTTAATACACAATCATTTCCCAAAAATATTATGATTCATACAATTATGATGCGTGATTGATAAGTTTTATTCAATACACAATAATTTCCCAAAAATAGTTAATACAATTGTCGATTCTCCTATTGTAATTGAGGAAACTGATTCCTATTTCAAAATAAAAAATATTTTTGGAAGTAAGAAACAACCATACGAAACATAACAATAACAATTACACTCCCATCTACAACAGTTATCAAACAATATAAGAATAACAACTAAAAAAAAACTTACAATTTTTCGGACAACCATATGAACTTTCTGCACTAATTCTGGAATTACACAATCATTGTCGTATTAGATAGAAGATGACAACAATCAATAACATAAATCAGAATAAGTTTAGGGTTTATTTTCGAAAATTGTTTTGAAATTGACTAAATTGATTCAATAGGTTTCAATCATATGAATCATCAATCAATCAATAACATAAATTAGAATTAGTGCACGGTTTAGTTTCGAAATTAGTTTTGAAATTGATTAAATTGATTCAGTAGGTAACACTTGCTTTGAAGTTTTTGGTGTGGTAACCGAGTAAATGATTTAATAGGTTTTAATTGTATTAAAAGTGTTTGACTAAATTCTATTTACTGGAAAAAGTCATTTGAATTACATGTATTATTTGTTTAAATTGTATTAAAATTGACTAAATTGAATTTGACTAAATGCTTTAAAAGGTTTGTGCTAAGTGTGTGTTGTACATTCCTTTTTTTATTGACCAATCACATTCTTGACATATCATAATATTAATTGCATCATGTGCTTTTAAAGGTGGTACAAAACTCTTGTTTATTATATTAGATAGATTTGCTCACATTCATGTGTATAGGGGTGTTAACGATCCGAGCCGAGTCGAGTTTCAGGATATTCGAGCTAGGCTCGATTGACTATTACTCGACTCGAGCTCGACTCGAGCTCGAATAATTTTTCAAATTCATGCTCGAGCTCGAGCTCGTATATTTTATTATTGTTCGAGCTCGTGCTCGACGCTCGTTTAGTTATTTAATTTTTTTTTTCTTAAGCTCAACTGCTCGTTTATAAGCTCGAACTCGCTTAAGCTCGTTTATGCTCGTTTGTGAGCTCGAGCTCGATTTCCTTTATTCTTAACTTAAGCTCAACTATGGCCATTCATAATTACAAGTTTGGGTGTAGACCTTTTGAATTAAGAACCATTGAAATTACTTTCAACTAACCATTTAGATCCACTAAATAGTAAGCAGGTTATTAGAGATGAGCCAAAAAGTTTGTTCATGGGTTTTTGTTTTTATAGAGGTTTTTGTGAAAGCTTTTTTCTTCTTTCATTCAATGTGAGATGGAATAACTATTTTGTCTATTTTTTTTTATTTTTTATTTTACAAACAAGAACATAATTAGACAATAGACAGTTATGGATATATAATGACATTATACTATATTTTAAGTAGTGAGTAATGAAAAAACTTAAATATTATACTTTTTTCTACGAATTATAGCTCTTCATGAACGTTTTGTTTCATAGATATTATGCATTATAAATAACTTAAATAAACTAAGAATATTTTTCATAATTTTTTTTTATACATTTAAAATTATGTAGATACGCACCATAGGCATTTTTTATACATGTTTATGTTTGTGCATATGCGATTTTTGAAAGAAGAAAGGATATAAATAGAAAAACTAAAAAGATGGAAAGAAACGAAATAATAATAAGTAAGCTATAATGCATTTGTCTCACCAACTTTACTAGACTAACAATCCTCTTGACGAAATTGGTTTTGGGGAAAACCCGATAAGTTTCAGAGGTATTAGTGTCATTCGAAAAGAACAAGCTATGAAATGGTGGATCATCTGAAATAGCAACACAACAAGTAAAAGACATGAGCAAGCATTAATGTTAAGATGCCTCCGAAGGACGAAGGAATAATACCATTCCTTATATCCAGCACCTCGATGCCTTCTAAAGTGCGTCGCAAAAAATAAAAAATATGATTCCCACACCTCATTTGGTTAGCATGGATTATCATCATTAATTACAACATCCTAATCGTATGAATTAGGTTGGATAAAGAAAGGTCCTAAGGTAAAAGTGAATGAGATTTGTAAACTTCCCATTGCTATTGAAAGTTCTTATCGTGATGTGGTGTCTTATGATGTCGTGAACTTAGGAGCTAGTCATGCTTTGCTAGGAAGACCGTGACAACATGATGTGGATGCAATACATAGATGTAAGAAGAATTTTTATGTGCTTAGTTGGTATGAAAATAACATAGCTATTCTTCCCAATGGTACACGACCACCGAATTTGAAGACATTGTTCGTTTGCCTCTACGACGTAGATAGATTGATTTATCATCTACTCAAAAAATAAATAAAAGGTTTTTCAAGTTTTAGATTGCACTACTGTGCATCAATTTATTTTATTTCAAATGCTAATAGTCTAAGTATATCAAGAATAGTACTTACTTAATGGGTACATTTAGTTAACATAAAATGATATCAGGATTTTTTTACTTAACACACATATAATCTAATATTTGCTTTGATATAATAATAGCTTAACATAAATGTTTTGAATATATAATTATATACGAGTACATCTTTAGAGTGTGGTAAATTGTTTGTAGATATTAATTTTAGAGATGGTGATTGTAGAACTTATATGCATCATTATAGATGCAAAAGCGACAAATTTATTAATCCCACATCGAAGGAGGAAGCAAAACAAAGGAAATAGAGAAGTTATAAAAAGAAAAGGCAAACGTACATGGGATGGGAGTTCAAATTCTTTTGCTTCAATATCTAATTCTACTAGTGAGGATTTTTGCATGGTTTGAGTTCAAACTAACAGTATTAACAGCCACGAAAACTTATAAAATATAATATTTGAAATATCTAAAATTATTAATCTTTGGCTCGTTAAGCTCGTTCGACTTGTTAAACTCGATTGCTCGTTTGGCTCGTTCGGCTCTAAAATTTAAACTAGTTTTCGAACGAGCCGAGCCGAATATTAGTTATTTAAACTCGGCTCGTCTAACTTATCGATCTTTATTTTTTGTTCGAGCTCGGATCGAGTTCAATTATTTGAAAGCTCGGATCGAGTAAACGAGCTCGAACTCGAGTAGCTCGATAAAAGCTCGACTCGTTAACACCCCTACATGTGTATACCCTTTTTTGTCTCTTTTAGAATAACTATAAGCATTGCCAACCACATTAACCCTTGGTCATCCAATCGCTTTAGCTATCGATCATTTGGGTATTTCTGTAATTTATGTGTAATTTACTTTAAGAACCATGTCCTGCTTAAAAATTGATTAAATCTGTATTGGTAATAGGTAATACAGAGCTGGTGGTATCCATTTCACGTTGCCGAAATCACAAACGAGTACAACAAAGGTATAAACCTTTTTATAATTAATTAGTTAGAATGATGAAATGATTCATTATAATTTTAATGACTACCCTTTGTGCTCTAATTCTTATTACTTTGTTTAGTAAGTCTGATGTTTGTATTTTGTTTCAATCTTTTACATTTTATTGAACAAAATGTATTTTTATCTAAGTGAAATCTTGATCAAACCAACAAAGTTAAGTGTTATTTTTTAGAGAATCATGTTCATAACATAGCTAGGTTCTCATAGTGTTTATCAACAGAATGAATTTGGGGAAAAGTAAAGTAATTTCTCATTTATGAAAGAGGTATACATCTGTTTATATACAAGGTGGGAAGAGTTTAAACCTTCAAACTCTAACAAACTAACTAGCTAATTTACATTATTAGTCCTTATAGTTCTAACTTTATACATTCTAGTGAAAGAGTTAAACATTATACTTTGGTGAAATTACAAAATAAGTCCTTCTACTAATTAATCTTCATCCCCCCTTCAAGGTGGAGGATCTTTGAGCCCCAACTTGGAAGCTAAAGTTGAATGTTGAACCTTGTTTAAAGCCTTTGTCATAAGGTTTGCCGGTTGCAGCTTATAAGGGATAAAAGTTGTCTGCAAGAAGCCATCTTTAATCTTTTCTCTAGTAAAATGGCAATCTATATCCACATGTTTGGACCTATCATGAAAACATGGATTGGCTGCCAACATTTGAGCAGATATATTGTCACAGAAAAGGGTAATTGGAATCTGAACCGGAAATCCCAAATCTTTGAGAATGTAGCTTAACCATAGAAGTTCACAAGTAGTGGCTGCTATACTCCTATACTCAGCTTCAATAGAGGATCTAGACACAGTTGTTTGTTTCTTTGTTTTCCAGGATACCAAAGAATGACCAATAAAGATACAATAACTTGTTAAAGACCTCCTTGTCATTAAGCAATTAGCCCAATCAGCATCAGTAAAACCTGTAACCTTTAAATGAGATTGCACAGGGTAAAAGAGACCCTTGGAAACTGTGCCTTTAAGGTATCTAAAAAGATAATTGACAACCTGCATATGTGTATCCTTAGGATCAGACACAAATTAACTTAATTGTTGCACAGCAAAAGAAATATCTGGTCTTGTCATTGCTAAATATAACAATCTCCCCACTAGTCTTCTGTATATGCCAGCATCAGATAAAGAACTTCCTTTATCAAGAGAAAGATGTAAATTTGTTGGTAGGGGTGAATTAACAGGTTTACAAGCAGTAAGACCAGAATCATGCAAGAGATCAAGTATATATTTCCTCTGATTCAAATGGGTACCTGGACCAGTTCTGCAAATTTCAACACCCAAAAAATACTTAGCCTCTCCCAAATCTTTAATAGTAAACTTCTGATCCAAAGCTTCTTTTATATCTTCAATATCCAGTGACCAAAATGTCATCAACATAAACTAAGATAGCAATAAAATGACCAAGGGTGTTCTTGACAAACAAAGAATAATCATGTTTGGATTGCACAAAGCCCAAACTACAAAGAAACTTGGTTAATTCCTGGTTCCATTGCCTGGAAGCCTGTTTTAAACCATAAAGTGACTTTACTAACTTGCACACTTGATTTGATTTGGCTTTTGTGTATCCTTCTGGTGGTAGCATATAGATCTCCTCGTCAATAAATCCATATAGGAATGCATTATTTACATCCAATTGATGTAAAGGCCATCCTTTTACTGTTGCTACTGTGGCAAGCTTAGCAACAGGGGAAAAGGTATGTTTGTAATCTTGCCCTTCTTTTTGATGAAAACCCCTTACAACCAACCTAGCCTTTAGTTTGTCCACTGTGCCATCAAGTTTGTATTTGACTTTAAACACCCATTTAGATGTGATGGGTTTATGTCCAAGAGGTAGAGTAGTAACCTCCCATGTTCCATTTTTTCTCTAAAGCACTGATCTCATTACCCATAGCCTCTATCCAACCTTTGTGTTTATAGGCTTTAGAATAAGAAACAGGTTCAATAGTATCAGAACATTTTCTAGAAAAGCAATATAGGATTGAGGAATATCTTCGAAATCCTTTTGAGTAAACAAAGGATAAGTAGGTTGGTGTTCACTGCATTTTGCAGACCTTTTTGGACCCACAAAATCTTGAAGCCATTTAGGTGCACCTGCAGTTCTAGCTAATCTTCTCAAAGGAATGTTATTGATAGGAGGTGGAGGAGGTTCATGTTGTGGAGAAGGAGATTGTAAAGGTATGTTAGGTATGTTAGGTTCAACAATGTTATCAGGTAAATCATTAGGTACTTCATTATGATTAGGAAGAGGTATATTAGTATTTGATATAGGTTCTGCAACATCTTCAAAAGGTGTGAAATCAGGATTGCAAAGGGAAATATTAGATGTATCAGTAGAAGAAGAATCTGATTCTTTGAAGGGAAAAACATGCTCCATGAAAAGGACATCTCTGTTATGAAGCACCTCATGAGTAGTCATATTGTACAATTTGTAACCTTTTTGTCCTGGAGGATATCCAATTAGAACACATTTGATGCATTTTGGATCAAATTTATCCTTATGAGGGCCTAAGGAAGCAGCATAACATAGACAACCAATAGCCTTCAGGGTTTCATAAGAAGGATGTTCACCATGTAGCACTTCATAAGGATCCATAGCAAGTATCTGATTCCTTACTGACTCATAGTCATCATTTAACTTCATCACAAACTGAACCAGTTTAGATCTACCTTCAATCTCCAAGAACTTTTCAACCAAATTACAAGAACATTATTGCATTTTGCCGCAAGAGCACACTCGGACACCATTCAAATTATGTAATTCATCCCAACACCTTTTAAACTTGTTAAAATAAGTAGCAATGGACAAATTTCCTTGACTGATATTATTCAATTCCCTTTCGATTTGATAGATAAGTGGCCCATTACTCTGACCATACCTCTCAACTATCTCCTTCCACAACTCAAAGGCTGACTGTGCATATAAGAATGCCTCAGACAATTCACCAGTCATAGAGTTCAATATCCAACAAGTAACCATATAGTCAAACCTAATCCACCTTTGTAAATTCTCAGCATCATTAACTGGCCTAGGACATGTTCCATTTATAAACTCTAACTTGAGTTTAGCACCTAAAGCTATCTTAACAGTACGACTCCATCCCAGAAAATTGGATCCATTAAACGGTATATTAGTAAGCACCATACCAGGGTGATCTGAATTACCAATATACAATGGATCATTGACGGAATTAACACCATTACCAGTGTTATTCACATTCAAATTGGAATCAGAATTCGGCATTATCAGATCTTATGAACAATCGTATCAAAATCCCCAAATTATGAACAATCAAAACCCTAATTATTCAATTCATTATGTTCTAACACCAAATCCGTCAAATAATCCCAATTAAAGTACAACCGAGATAAAAGAATCGGTTGAATCAATCAATTGATGTAAAAGAAACAAGAATACGTGAAGAATTAGGATGAACTGACCTAAAATACGAGAATAGCGTGCTCTGATACAATATCAACAGAATGAATTTGGGGAAAAGTAAAGTAATTCTCATTTATGAAAGAGGTATACATCTGGTTATATACAAGGTGGGAAGAGTTTAAATCTTCAAACTCTAACAAACTAACTAATTTACATTATTAGTCCTTATACTTCTAACTTTATACATTCTAGTGAAAGAGTTAAATATTATACTTTGGTGAAATTACAAAATAAGTCCTTCTACTAATTAATCTTCAGTGTTTCTCCAAAGTACCTACAACATCGAACGTAGATAGTAGGGAAATTATGAGATAGAGATCAAAATTCTACAGATTGATTACATCTCGAGTATGTTTTGGAATGACATCATCATTTTTATAGGTGTTGTATATCAGAAGCTACACTTGATGAAAGCTTCTTAACAACATGATGAGCTTAAAAATGACGAAAGATAAGCGAAAACTTAGTAAAGGAAGAGGAGCTTGATTGTTTTTAGCCAATTTGGTTGTGGCGTTAAAATATACAGTTGCGTTGCTGGAAAACAATGTGATATTTATTTCATTTTTTGATATTGGATTTATGAGTTTTATTTTCTTGATTACTGCATTTTGTTTGTTGGATTATGGTTTTTTAATTCTAGTGAATATGCCAAAAATAAGTTGTAATGTGTGGATGAAACTGGTAATTTGGAAGCCGTGGGAAATGGTATGTAGGTAACATGTGGGAAAATGTTGTCTTAAATCTGTGGGAAAATGTTTGTCCTAAATCTGTGGGAAAATGTCTCGGAAAAGTTTGTAATTATTTTGGCAACTTATTTTGTGGGAAATCTGTGGGAATCATCACCATTTCTCACGGAAATATCCGTGGATAAATAGTCAACGCCCCGTGAGAAAATCAGTGGGAAAATATTTAGCCGCAAGGTTTTTACAAACGGAACAATTACGTGTGAAATCTGTGGAAAAACGCCTTTATCCACGAGGTTTCTCACGGATTTTACCGTGGAAAAAACCTGTTTGTGTAGTAGTGATTATGTGTATAAAGTTTGAACATGTTATTGTAATTCCAATTTAGTTAATGCAAAATCAAAATAACTATTCGATAATAATAAGAAAACTATGAAAGAAACTCGCGCTTATGATAGAAGTTCATCACATATATGGTAGCTTTTAGTTCGGGGATTAGGAAGCAATCTTTGATGGTAAAACTGAGTTAAGTTTTATATCTAAAAGCACATACTTACCATTAGGGGTGAGCAAATAGACCGAGAACCGAACCAGAACCGACCCGCTTCGAACCGCATTTTAGAACCGCGGTCCGGTTCTCGGTTCTTAAATATTGCAAGTTTCGGTCCTCGGTTCGGTTAGGTCTGGAACCGCGGGTATCGGTTCCGGAACCAAAGAAACGCACGATATCAAAATGTCATCATTTATTTAGTTTTTTACCCATGCGATTAGCAGAGACGGACCTATGATTTTTGAGAGGGTGTTGCACAATTTTTTATTTTATGATTATGAGTATTAAAGTTGTCTGATGAAGAATTTATCAGAGAAAATGAGGGTTGCACGTGCCAAAAAATGACACATTTTATCAAAAATTTACACTTCGTAACCTAAAATGAGGTGTGGCCCGTGCCACACCCGACTCTCATGTGAGTCCGTCCATGGCGATTAGTATGATGTTTCTATATAAGGTTTTCACGGTTAGCTATTTGCTTATTGGGCTTTATATGCAACTTTTATGAGTGTTTTTTTAGTTTTTGAATGCTTTGTCTACTTGTTGTTTTTGGTCATTTTAACATTATAAGCTCATAATCTAGTTGAAGTCACTTTGAGTTAGTGATTTTAGACCCTTTGTTGGGCTGTTAATGTGCTTAAAAATCAGTAGGAAAAGTGATTATTTGCTTCAAAATAAGTGGATAAATATGTTTTAAGAAAAAAACATGCATGAGGGTGTGTTTCGTTAAGCTTATTAGATAATCTATACATTAATGTATGTGTTTAGCAAGATTAATATGTTTAATTTACTATAATAATTAAAACCACAACACGTATTTGACAAGACGTTCTAGTATATAAATATTGAACATTCTTCCTTTTTAATTCAGACAATGAAATGTATAAAAGATACGATCAATATGAATGTCTTTCGGTTAGTTGATATAAATAGATAAAGTAGTAAGCAATCTAGAAGATGAGAACGTGATGATGGTAGAAAATTGTTGACGTATGTGTCCGGACGGACCAACATCCGGTCTACTCATCGACCGGACGGTCATCTTGACGTCCGGCCAAGGAGTAACAACTACCGACCATGTCAGCAGATTTTATGGGATTTCCTACCACGTGGCCTACTAGGTAAAGTGGCTATAGACCTGCAAGCAGGTAATATAGGCCTGCGGAATAGTGACTAAAATAGTGACATGAACATAAAGTTGGGGTAGTATAAATACCCCAACACATTTAATACTTTGCATTAACTTTTCACCTACATTCTTCACTATATTTATTACTTATCCTCACGCCGGAGCTTGGTCTCGGGACAATACCCGAGGCGAGGCTAACGCGTCTGTGCATTGTGCAGGAAGAATCATATCCTTCTGCCGGATCGCTGGAATAAGCCGGAGACAGGATTTTGCTTCAACAAATTGGCGCCATCCGTGGGACCACAATTCATTCTACCGGAGGTTTAGATGACGGGAACGGAAGATACACCCCCACCTTTTCCTCCTCTCCCGCCGGTGCGTGCGAGCGGGAGTGGGGTCACGAATGACCAACCACCCGGACTACCGGAACAAATACAAGCCCAAATGGCATCACTTGAGGCACTCATTCGGAAATACAACACCGCCGGAACCAGCCCCATCACACCTATTCGGTTGTCATTCGAGGATGACGAAGACGGACGAAGAAAGGATATCGGGCCGGACCCGAAAGACGACCTTAGTAAACCACACAAAGAGATGGCTCGGTCACCGTTCACAAGGAGGATCATAGAGTTTGCCGGACCGAAGCATGTCATGCCCACTAACCTGAAACTATATGACGGCTCAACTGATCCGGATGACCACATCAACCGTTTTGTGGGGGCAGCCAACCAAGGGGAATGGCCAATGCCTGTGTGGTGCCGGATGTTCCAGCAAACTATGGACGGAGCCGCACATGGATGGTTTAGCAATCTAGAACCGGGGAGTGTCGACAGCTGGGATGACCTCAGAGATCAATTCACCACAAGGTTTGCCCTACGTCAGAAAAACATGAAAGACCCCACGGAGATTACCCGTATAATAAGAAGGGCAAATGTGGTATTATCGGATTTTAAGGAGCGCTGGACCGATGAAGCCAGCAGGATACCGGGGGTTCCCGAGCTCATGAAGATATCAGCGTTCATGAGTGCTCATCGGTGCCCCGATTTGGCTAAAAATTTTTCTGATCAAGTCCCAAAATCTGTGAAAGAAATGATGACCAGGGTGGATGATTATATTCGTGCAGAAGAGGCTTATAAGAACACCGAATTGCCAAAGGGAGAAGCATACGAGCTATCTCGGAGGGGGAACACCCAGGCCCCGAGAGATAGGAACCTTAGGGGAGGGTTCGGTGACAGAAGAAGGAGTGATAGGAGAGCCTGGGAAAGAAGTGACTCCAGACCTAAGGAAGTATTCTCCCCGTATGTTGCCCCGAAAGTGGACGCTTGGCCCCGAAACGAATTCCGACGCAATGATCTCAACAAGCCCGATAATCACAGAGTCATGCTCTCCGTCCTATCCAAACAGCCTAAGGAGATATTGGCCACCGAGCACCATTTAAACTTACCCCCACCACCACCATTGCAAGGAAAATCGAGCAAGAAAAATGAGGACGAGTTACGTGAATACCATGGAGAAAGGCCACGACCAACGATCGTTATCACACGAAAAGCAGTTGGAAATGGCCCTGGAATCGGGAAAGTTGGATCATCTGGTGAAAAATGTGCAGCAAAGGGGACGGGAAAGGCCGAAAGGTAATAATGGGAAAGGAAAAGTGATCAACATGGTCAATCATTATGTTGAAGACCGTAAGAGGAAGGCTCGATACTACGATGAGGATTGGATGAATGTCCCTATATCCTTCCCACGCATAGCCACGGACGACCTATCGGAAGAACCGCTGATTCTGGAGGCGGAAATAGAAGGGTATTTCGTCCGGAGGGTGTTCGTGGACGAGGGTGCCTCAGTCCAGGTGATGTATGAGCACTGCTTTAATAACTTCTGTCCATCCATTCAATCCAGGCTGCAAGAAAGTAATTCATCGCTAGTGGGATTCTCCGGGGAAGTCATCCAGCCTCTAGGGAAGATTGAACTGCAGGTATTCTTCGGAGATCATGGCTTGTTCAGGACTGTCATGATGAAATTCATAGTTGTGAGATCGCCTTCACCTTAAAATGTGATCCTGGGACGTACGGGTCTAAGGGAGTTAAGAGCCATACCCTCGACCATCCATGCCATGATGAAGTTTCCCACTCACGGAGGAATAGCCACCTTGATCACCAAGAGGGCAGTAGTCATGGAGTGCAGGAGACTGGAGGAAAGGCAGGACCCCAGGGATAATGGCTCTCCGGAAAATGAGGCAGAGATAACGAACTGGGAGGCTCAAGGGTTAAGGCCGACGGAAGATATATTGGTTAATGCGGCCTACCCTGAACAACGTGTGACCATCGGTACCGGTTTCTCCCGAGAGTGTAGGAGACAACTCATTGAGCTCCTGAGGAAAAACAAAGAAGTATTCGCTTGGGAACCGACTGACATGAGCGGAGTACCAAAAGGCTTTATCCAACACTCCCTCAATGTGAACGTTTCGGATACGCCGATCGCCCAAAAAAGAAGGACGTTTTCCCGGGAGAAAAATCAATTGATTACAAGGGAGGTTGAAGAATGGATTAAGGCTGGAATAGTCCGCCCAGTCAGATACCCGACATGGATCGCCAATCCGGTGCTGGTAAAGAAATGTGACGGGAGTTGGAGGATGTGCATCGATTTCAAAAATATGAATTCTTCCTGTCCGAAAGATTACTATCCCTTACCAGAAATTGATTGGAAGATCGAGTCCGTCATGGGATACAAGTATAAATGCTTCCTAGATGCTTACAAGGGTTACCACCAGGTCCAAATGAACAGAGATGACGAGGAGAAAACGGCATTTTATACAGAACAAGGGACATACTGTTACACCAAGATGCCGTTCGGATTGAAGAACGCTGGAGTAACGTACCAGCGGCTGGTGGATTCGGCATTCCAATCACAGATAGGTTGAAACTTGGAGGCATATGTTGATGATATGGTTATAAAAAGCCGGACGGAGAGAGAGATGATAGCCGACATAGCGGAAACTTTTGATAACCTCAGAAGGATCAACATGAAGTTGAATCCTCGGAAATGTTCGTTCGGTGTAGAGGAAGGGAAGTTCCTCGGTTATATGGTAACATCCAAAGGTATAAGGGCGAACCCCCGAAAGACGAAATCCATCATGGAGATGAAGTCCCCAGGGACGCTGAAAGAAATGCAAAGTCCGGCGGAAGCTGGCGTACTGAATAGATTCTTGTCAAAATCAGCGGAGAGATCCCTGCCTTTCTTCGAAACGTTAAAGAACATCACAAAGGAGAATAAGGACGAATACCGATGGACGAAGGAAGCCAAAGCAGCCTTCCCGGAGATGAAAACTTTGATATTAGAATTACCGTCGCTGACCACTCCCAAGCCGAAAGAACAGATATCCATGTACCTAGCAGCGTCGAAGGGAGCAGTAAGTGCAGTTCTAGTAGTAGAAAGCGAGGGGAGGCAATTACCGGTACATTACGTAAGCCGGACATTACATGATGCTGAAAGAAATTATGCTCCGATGGAAAAATTAGCTCTATGTCTACTGCATGCATCACGGAGGCTACGGAGGTACTTCGAAGCTCATCCCATCCGAGTCATAACTGATCAGCCCGTTAAACAGATATTGTATAAGCCGGAGGTTTCAGGAAATCTGGCTAAATACGCCGTAGAGCTGGTGGCTTACAACATCATATACGCTCCTAGAAATGCAGTTAAAGGTCAGGTGCTGGCAGATTTCCTCACGGAGGTACCTGTGGAATCCGAACGCCCTGACAGCAAGGGAAGAGATAGGGGTATGATGGAAGTAGGAGAGGAAGGAGAATGGCTGTTATATACTGACGGCGCGTCCAATACAAAGGGGTCGGGTGCAGGGCTGGTCCTCATCAGCCCAGAGAAAGAAGAACTTACTTACGCTTTACGGCTCAACTTCCCCAGCACCAACAATGAGGCCGAGTATGAACCTCTATTAGCCGGCCTCCGAATCGCAAGAAAACTCAAGATTAGGAGTTTAAACGTGCTAGTTGATTCCAAATTAGTGGCTAGCCAGATCAACGGAGAATTCACGGCCACCAAGTAAAGCATGCAGATATACCTAGCCCAGGCCAAGGAACACATAGCGGGATTCCAAAGCTTCAAAATCCGCAACATCCCAAGAGCTCAAAACCAAAAGGCAGATATATTGAGCAAGCTAGCATCGGTAGCTTTTGACCATCTCACTAAAAGGTCTTTGGTAGAAGTCACTCAAAACCTTTGGAAAGGGCGGAGGATCGGTGCAGTGGTGGAAGAAGAATCGGATAACTGGATGACGCCGATCATTAAATGTACGAAAGGGGATCGGCGGAAGATCAAGCGAGGCTGGAGCTGCGGATGAAAATTCCGCAATACACTATGGAAGAAGGAGTCCTTTTTAAAAGGGGCTACCTAGTGCCAATGTTGAGATGTGTAGGCCCGTTACAGGCGAACTATATAATACGGGAGGTGCACGAGGGATGTTGTGGGATGCATTCCGGACCAAGAACCGTAGTGGCAAAGCTCATAAGACAAGGGTATTATTGGCCCACTGTGCACCGAGATGCACGAGAAGAAATTAGGAAGTGCGACTCTTGTCAGATACATGCTCCGGTACCCAAACTCCCTAAAACATTATTGACCTCCATCATGGCCCCATGGCCTTTCTACCAATGGGGAATGGATGTATTGGGTCCCTTTCCGGAGGCACCGGGCCGCCTTAAATACGTGATTGTAGCAATTGACTATTTTACAAAATGGATAGAGGCGAAGCCATTGGCCAAAACAACGGGAAAAGACGTCATCAAGTTTGTCTATGAAAATATTGTATGTAGGTATGGCCTACCGGGGATCATAGTCACCGATAACGGAACTAATTTTGTCAACGACCCGTTCAAAAAATGGTGTGTGGGTTTGAAAATCAAACAGATAAATACGGCCGTTGCACACCCACAAGCCAACGGATTGGTAGAACGAGCCAACAAAAGTCTGATGGGCGGATGAGCTGCCCAACGTTTTATGAGCACACTGAACAACCCTCAAAACAAGCAACGGAGAGACCCCGTTTAGCTTAACATATGGAAGCGAGGCCGTGATACCGGCGGAAATAGGGATGCCTACGCACCGAACAATGATGTTCCGAGAAGATCATAATGAGGAGGAGCAACGTTTGAACTTAGACCTTCTGCAAGAAAGAAGGGAAAACGCAGCCATACGAGAAGCTAAGTACAAGACGCAGGTCGAGCAGTATTATAACCGGAGGGTCAAACCCATGAACTTTAAGGTGGGAGACTTTGTCTACCGGAAGAATGAGGCTAGCCGGGTAGAAAACCAAGGAAAGTTGGGGCCCAATTGGGAAGGGCCCTACCGGGTGATAGGAGCAAATCAGAATGGCTCTTATAAGTTACAAACAATGGAGGAGAAAGAGGTCCCTTGGACCTAGCACGCCACAAACCTCAGAAACTGTTTCTTATAGTTGTTATTGTGATAAGAATCCTACGGTCATTGTGTAGCTCGACCTGTTTATGTATATTATTTCAATGATGAAAGTTTTCCTATGATAAGGAAAGCGATTTTCCGTGACAAACTGTGTGATGCATAGCTATTCCGACGGCTGGCCCTCGTCGAGTATGAATGCTAAATATTTACCCGGATAATACTACCGGACGCCCGAAAACTTTGTTCGGATGCCCAGATAATGGATGCCCAAAGAAAAGTATATATAATACTATGGATGCCTGGTGGAATGCCCACGCAGATGCCCGAGCATTCATGCCGGATGCCCGAATAATGGATGCCCTAAAAACATCTAAGGTTGCCCGAAACACGGATGCACGGCCTACGCGGCCGGATGCCCTTTAGAAAACCTAAAGGAGGCTAGTCAATATAAAACAACAAGAGGAAGGAACAACAATAACGTGTATAAAATATGCAACACATACAAAGCTTGTCTAAGTTAAAAACGTGGCTCCGTCTCAAAAGATGACGAGCATAAGTCACAAAAGGTAAAATGTTAATTATTACAACCATAATTGTTCAAATTATTGTTCACAGACATGCGGCACAAATCTAGCTTCAAGCATTACCCGCGGGATTCTCAGTGGCTGAGGTGTTTACTGGGGGAGTGGTGTTAACCAGAGGCTGAGAAGAGGGGCCAGCGGGGTCTTTACGGGGAGGGGCGTCGGGCTCCATGTTCAGCAGATCCCCTAAGGGTAGCCGGTATGAATCCGCTAGCTTTTTGATGTACGGATACTCAGCCGCAAAAAGATTGTTGTATTCGGCTTTCCACAGCTTCGGAGCATCCTTGTTGACATTGGCAATACCCTTGAGCCTCATCAATTTCCTCTTCTTTCTACCCACACTCGCTCTAATTCTGAACCCGACAGTAAGTCGGGTTGTAAACCTTAGCCATCGTTTCTTATACTCTCTATTCTTTGAATAGCCGGTGAACAACGGTAGGCAAGAGAGTACTGACAGCATTTTGTTTCACCACTTCCGCTTGGGCCACCTAGGCCGCCAGGTTCCCCTTCTCCACCTGCAATGACTCCAAGGATTGGTTCTTGGCACTTAGCTCACTTTCAAGATTCCTAATCCTTTCGGCCTGTGCCGCAGAGGTTTCTCTCCACTCTTCTCTTTCCCGGGTCACCCTATCCACCTCATCCTCCAGGTTCTTCTCCTTATCCATGCTAGCTTGGTGCTCGGTTTCCAACTTATTTAGTTCCTCAGACAACCTCTCGTTCTCGCCCTCAGCAACAGTCAACCTATCAGCCAACGCCAAACAACCCTTGTGATTTTGGCTTAACTCCCAATACGCAGACGAGACATCCTTGAACCTCTTCAGCAACTCGCCCTGAGCTATCACACTTTTACCAAACTCTTCATAGGCCCGGCGAGTAAGCTCAATATTGTTCATCTGCTCTAGAGCTTCTTTATCGGCAGAGGTGGGAAGATTGTCAATAAGCTCCCTGCAAGACCGATAGGAGTTTATCCGAACGTCATCCCGGAGGGCCCAGTTAGGGATGAAGACGTTCGTGGCTTCATCTGCACAACGAATAGAGAGTTAGGGAAAACAATCGATGTATAAAACACAAAATGACAAGTCGAGGGCTAGAACATGCCCGAGTCTAGGTTGATCTTATCAACCCGCCTACGGCCGTGAGAATGGTGAGCCGAAAAACCTGAAAGGCATGACATAATGAAATAATAAGTAAGGAGAAATTACAAATATGAGCTACCAAACAATCCGTACGTACCGTCGGAGCTATGAGGAAGTGAGTTAACTGGTGGTGATTGGCCGCCTTCATCGACGGGAGGGGTGTGCATTTGTTGCAGCTGTTCACCACCACCAGCGGCGTTATCACCCATTCCTTCGCTAGTCGAATTACCCCCTCCGCCTTTGGCCGTGATATTCGGAGATCCTTGCTCAACATTAGCATTCACGTTTGTTTCCCGGCCAACCTCCGGATAGATTTGGTTCAAGGGGTCCGGGTTGTCGATGGGTTCTCCGGAAGAAATATGCTCAACGTACTGACGAGGCTGCTTTTTCTTTTTGCCCTACGCCTTCGAGGTGCCCTCCCCGGTGGCTCTTTTCTTCTCCAGCCGATAGAGAGCTTCTCTCTCTTCCTTTTCCCGAAGTGCAACAACTTCAGGATCCGCCTCTTCGGCCCTCCTTGCTAGGGCGTCCTTGGGGGGAATGGATTCTCCCACGGGCAAAGGATCGGTGGTCCTTTTAGGTTTCTCTTTATTTGGGTCAACCACTGGCCCCTTGCTCACTACGGTCCCATCCCAATCCGGAAGCTCGAGACATTCCGACATATTAACAACTGAAAGAAAAAAAAAGCAACAACGAGAAACACAAATTGGTCAGAAACTTTAAAATGTAGATCCGGGGAGACAAACATCAATCCCAAGATAACAAGCTGAACAAGTAATTACCATGACCCCGGCCATCTTTTAGAATAGGCTCGAACTCAGGATTCTTGAAAACCAAGGAGAGGTGGCACATCCATAAAAGACTCACCGTCGGGCTGCGTAACTTAATAATATTCTGGCTAAGTCTCACGGCGTCCTCCTGGGAAAAGCCGGCGGGAAAGGTGTCTGTGATTTTTGAATCCTTGTGCCTCCACGGCATGCCGAAAGGAATGGCTCTCCTGTCAATCAAGAAAAACTTCTCCTTCCAATGT
The DNA here is from genome assembly GCA_022545495.1 of Chrysanthemum lavandulifolium. Classification (NCBI taxonomy): domain Eukaryota; kingdom Viridiplantae; phylum Streptophyta; class Magnoliopsida; order Asterales; family Asteraceae; genus Chrysanthemum; species Chrysanthemum lavandulifolium. The sequence goes on along the minus strand of CM040239.1, from coordinate 65,783,460 downwards.
TTCAGGCCGGACAGGACCTCCTTAAAACACTTATGCGAGCCCTTCCTCGTCCGGTTCTCAAAGGAAAACCAATGTCCTTGCTTACACAGCCGGTAGAACGCCCGAAAAAGTGAGACCCTAGGTTGTATATTGAGGCTGTAACATCTAACGTCGAAGAGAATCACCCGGTTCAATCCTAGCAGAACTAGCTGAGAAATATGCACCCTAAAGTGTCTAATCACATTCAGCAAGAAGGTGGAAAAAGGAATTCTAACCCCCCCTGTCTCTAACTGCTTAGGATAAATGCCTATCTTATCCTTCGGCAGTTGATCCATGGTCATATCATCCGGTGGTAGCACCGGACGTAGATCCATGGGAATACCATATTAGGTCACTAGGTCACTAAGTTTACAACACAAGCATCAATAGAAAGAGTAGAGAGAGAAGAGATCGGATGAACAACACACACACAAACACTACGCGTAAGACTATAGAAAGGTTAGGCGTGAGTAGTGAAAGAGATGAATTGAACAACCAACCCTCAGTGAGGGTTATTACAAAGTATTTATAGGAAGGGAGCTAGGGCAACACTCCTACTCCCTTCCTTTCCTTAATGGACATGGGCCTAAGCTCATGGGCCTTCTACATAAGCAAGCTAATAACAAACATAAAGGCCATAATTAAGCTAACTATTACATATGAATCACTAACACTTGATTTAGGTTTAGGAGTGATTCCAACAATCTCCCCAAGTGTTGGTGATGAATGAATATAAGCGGTGAAGGTCTTGATGTAATAGTAGCTTTGGCGTCTTCGACATTCTTCTTTCTTGTGAGAAGAATTGCCTTGATTTGAACAATCTCCCGGTGTAGAAATTGTTTTCTTTAAGCAGTTTTGCTTTGGCGTCATCTTTAACTTTGTTCTTTGATCATTGTTCTTTGTGATGGTAGTGATAGTATGTTGTTGTTATGCATCAAGTGCGCCTCAGTGCCTTGTTGCTCGGTGTCTCACGTCATTCTTCAACATGCTCACACGCTCTTTGGCGTTGGATTTGATCTTGATGAAGTTCTTTAAGTCTTTAACTTTGTAGATTCTTTGGCTTGACGAAGAATCATTCGACTTTGTGTTGCTTTTAGATAGAACTTCCATTAGTGATGATGTTGGCATGAGCATGTGAAGAATCGCACGATCATTCCGCTCGAGCTTCCATAAGAAGAAAACATGAAAGCGGTTAGTAATAAGCGGTTCCGGCACTTACAAGTTTGAACTTGAGAGTGTTAATGACATAGTGTGAAAACACAACTCTAATTCTCACAAAGGCCGTTCTGAGCTGGAGTCCCACAAGTGAGATAACGCGATGTCGAAGTACACCTCTGATTCGGATGAGTCGTTGAGGTACACGAAGCATCACCTCATGTTGTAGACCGTTTGAGACACACTAAGCGTAATCGCGGGGAGTTACGAAGTGACTGCTTTGTCGGGTTGTTTGATGTTGACCACGGGGAGTTTCCATTCAATCACCGAGGATCACTATTGTGAACCTCTCATAAATGTTCTCGACAGTTGCTAAGATCATGAAGGACTCGATAACGTACCAGCGATGTTCTTATTGTTGAACACCAAGTGATGAAATGTCAAGTGTACCTAAGAGATCTTTTGATGAATCTCGTGGCTCTAGACTCAATAGTGCGTTTTGGTTTTCTGGCGGAGACTAGGGAGAGGTCTCCTTCTTCAATATCGGCAATCTCTAAGAAAGCCGATAGATTATGTAGGGTTCCTGTGAGAATGAAACAAGCTTACATTGAGAGAAACTTGAGTGGCTAAGAAGGTTTAGTGCATGCGTCCTTTGGGTCCATGGCGACTTTTAATCTTCAATACCGGCGTCATCAAGTGACAACCGGTAGCATATGAATTGAACCCGGTTATGCGCCTAAGTTGAATAATCGGAGGCTATTTCTTTTCACCCTTTTCTTTGCATTTCTTTTGATTCTTCAACTCCTTCTTTCTCGATTCTCATTTCTCCTTTTTCCAATCATACCTAAGGACTTCTAATTCTAACTATTGGTAGTGTCCTTGGGTAGATCCCTCCGACTCTGGCGGATCATAGGACAGTTATTCTAACCTTAGTCACCTTATAACTCCATGACTAACCTATGTTGCCATAAAACCATTTTCATGAAAATCTCTCAAAGTGTTTGTGAATGAAAAACATTTTAGTACCCTTTGTTGAGAGATAAATATTTTGCATAAATACTCCCCCTCACATGTGCTTAAGAGTTTTTACGAAATCGCGCAGTGAGGAAAAAAGCGCACCTTTTGAATTGATCAACTCAAGATAGACAATCCCGCGAGACACGGTTCGTTGCATAGTTAAAGAGTTACATTGTCGACTTTTAGGTGACAACTAGCTCTAATAACTACCTTGAAGGTGTAGACAAACCTCGAAGGTTGTCAAACCCGTCGAGTTCATGTCTACCAAGAGTTTCTCGAATGGTACATTCTATTCGGACAAGTCCTTTGCGAGACACGTTTACATCACTAGCGAACTAGCTTGAAATTATTACCCGTCCGGACAAGTCTTTTCGAGTTACTAACGGTTAAGTATCGTCAATTCGTTGGTTAAGTCTATAGCACAAAGATTCATTTGCATTTACACAACATATTTCTTATCACATAATTTTCTCCCCTCAAAATGGCATATAAAATGTTATTTTGAAAAGTTGAGAATAAATATGACCATTTTGAGTGTTTGGGAAGAGTGACACAAAGAACATTTTGGTGAACAAAGTTTTAACTCAAATACTCCCCTCGACAAGTGATATAAGCGGTTGAGGTTTTGAAAATCATAAGGGAAGTACTTGTTCTTTTGAGTAAAACCTTTGAAAAGTGAAAGGTTTGATAAGGTTTACTCAAAAGTAAGCTTTCGCTCCTTATATAAGGATTGTGTGAAGCGTACCACGGGGTCCTTTCTTGACAAAACGGGTTGTACTTTGTTATGTGTGCACAAGCCATAGTCATAATTAAATCACACATCAAAATATTATGAAATAGAAGCGGTTCAAGGGTACCGAAGTCCATCAATCTTGCCGGGAATGCGAGCAGGCGTTGATAGCGGCGAGAGCAATCTGGGACGACCACCTACAAAGCTCTCTAATGTTACAGGCGGTCCCTTCGATACAACCTTTCATCAATCATAGTGATGATCCTCTTCACATCCCCCGATCACGAGAATTCCATCGCTTTGGAGACCCGATGCCTTCATGTATCGCCTTCAACCGATAAGCCAAGCCATCCCTAACCTTCTTCAATGTGTGATCCCCAAATTTGTGAAGATCTCTACACGCCATCAAGCAATTTCGTTGAAGTTCACTGCGATAAGCGGCGCGAATGGTTTCTTGGCGAGGGTGTATTGTGAAAGTTGGTTGATGTCGGGAAGATCTAGGCGAGGTGGAGTGAAGTTGACACGGGTGCGATATGATTCAGCGCAAGTGGAGATCTTCTACGTTCTTTGATTACTATTCTTCGATGAAGATAAGCAAGGACTTGATGTATTCACGTTGCACTTGATCGAGAATTGTCTCATGCGACCACATGTACTTTGGCAAGGTACATGTCTTCAATGTCGTTGATAGACAAATTCTCAAAGTCCGCTTGAGAGAATGCATAATCCCTTTCGTCTTGCCTTTTGACCACGATATTCTTGAGAAAGTGTAGTCCCATTTAGGCGAAAGATCAACATGTTTAATAGCCACGATTGCTTTAGTCTTGAACACTTCATGTTGAGACTTACGAACTGGCGACACGTAGTAGATTCGTCGGCGTTCGGCCAATGGTGAATCCCATACAATGCATCACGGTCATATCTTGCCACATTGTTGGAGAACATGTGGTTAGCCCTTTCCTCGATGGCTATCGGTTAGAGTATATGGTGCCGGGAATGGAAGTGTCGAGAGATGTAGCGTATTTCCTTGAACCATCGCCACCGTGTAGAAGAAATTCCAAGTCTTTGTTGAAGAAATATCGGAATGGAATCCTAGGGCGATCTGGTTGGCCAATTGTTGGTAGAGGTTTAGACCGATCGGTGTAATATGGAGGGTTGTCCGTTTGGTGAAGTCGATGTTTGCTTGAGGTTGAGCCAATCCATGTTGTTAGACATAGCTCGTGCTATATTATCAAGGTGATACTCAACTTCAATAGCACTTTCGAGTTGTCTTTGAGCGGTTGAAATGCTTCATTCTTGATGCGCTTCAACTCGGTTTCGTCATCTTTTCACACGAATTTCTCTTGCAAGAACTTAGCATGCTCCAATGTACTACCGTCTTCGGATCTTGACCTTGGTGGGTAGGGAGTAGAATTAACAAGTGTAGAAAACCATTCGTATTCATCGGTGTCATCTTCATCTAGCCATGATCTGACGTCGACCTTAGGCGCCTTCTTCTTCTTTTCTTAGGCACGGATGAGGATTACGGTTTCTTAACTTTGTCGGGAGGCGGGTTGTTGTTGGGGCTCATGGAATTCCTCATCGTCACCACCCGTATACTCAAAGTGATCACGGTTTTACGAGTCAGGGTGGTAACTCGGAAGAATCTGAGGTTTTTCGGTAGAAGAGCGAGGAGGAGACCTTTGTTGGTGGAGTCCGTTGGGGTGGAGGTTGCATAGAAGATGATTCACGGACTTCTTGGGCGTTTAGGCTCGTCATTCTTATCTGATCCTTATCTTCATCGTCGCGTGGGCGCTTAGGCCTTCGACTTCTTCTCGCATCTTGATTTTAGTTGGTATTCGGCAATGCTTCAAACAATTTACCTTCGTAGGAGGCAAATGTTGCGGATCGTTTCGACATTTGAGCTACCGGCCGGTTAACCAATTCGACATCGAGAAGATTATGGGATCAAGCTGGATTGATGTTCACATGCATTGGAGTTGATTTCATAGTCTGTTTGGCGGTGTAAGAGATTCGGATAGAGTTGTTTGGTGAACATCTCCTTTGTAATTCGAGGAGCGATGTCAAGAAGGAACTTGTGAGTGTATCCTTTGATCATCTCGTCCATTTTCCTTGAAGATCATCTTTCATGAGCTTACGGACATACTCCTTTCAACTTTCATCTCGTCATTCTTGTCATGAAGATCTTGTGCACGATCGACAAGAAAATTCACTTCTTGTAAAGCACGTCTTTCTTTCGACTGTTTGTGACTTTAACGATTCGTGTCTTAGCTTGAGAAATCCAAGAGGCGGTTGGCTTCTTCAACGATACGGATGTGGATTTGGTTGTTCTTTTTGATGGTGGTGGTGAGGTGAGAAGATGAATCCGATGATGATGAGATGTGAGGAGACTCGGGTCCTTTGGTGGTTGAAGTTTCCTTCTTTGGCGTGTAGGACTATCCGGAAGAAACATATCATAATCAACATCTTTATCTTTCTCGGACTTTTCGGTTTACGGTTCTTCAATGTCATACTCAATAGAATCTTCCACGCGCTTTTGTTGTTGCTCCAAAGTGGTGGCACGGTTCCTTATCGGGTCGATTAACGCATCGGGATCGGTGTGGGTTGAACTTCACCACTTGACCCTCGGGGCCACCCATTTGATCCTTAGCAAATTCTTTCATAGCGTGTTGGAGTCTAGCAATTTGAACTTCCTCTGTAATGTCGGTTTCGGTGGCTCTTCTTACGAGCTTTCCTCTTCGTGCTCAATCTTTGAGTCTTCCTTTGCTTATATCTCTTTGGTGGTGGGAGGTTTTGCTCTTGAAGGAGGTGCTTCGGTAGCTTGTTTGAGTAGAAGACCTCTTGATCGATTGTGTATCTTGAGCTTTCGTCCACTAGCTTTCTTGGCGGTTCGGGCTTTGGCACGGGAATGGGAACAACTTCCTTAGAAGGAGCAGTCCTTTTCGTGGAGGATTCCTCTTGGGAACTTCCTCGACTCTCGGTGCTTGCGGCACTCCTGCACTCCTCTTACGGTTCTCCTTGTAGGTGTGCGGAAGATTTTCATCGAGAAAACCAACTTTGTTCTCTTTCACGACTACCAAATATCTTTTATAAGAATAGAGTTGTTTGAGTTCATCGAGAGAAGGAGATCCGGCAACACAACACCTTGTTTCTTGGTAGTTGACTCCTTAAATCATTGTTAGAGTGGGTTCGGACAACACGTCAAGATTGTCGGGGTCATTGATTCTCTTGGGGATATCGAATTGATATCCAAGAGCTCTTTGGATCAACAGTTTTGTGTATCGATATAAGGAATCTTTGAGCCAAGCTTTTGAGGAAGGTCATCATGTCATCCCATATCGAGCTTCAATTTCGATGTGTTTCATGTTGATCGAGCCCAAAGATTTGCAGTTCCACGAGCTTGGGATGCTCATAGCCTTTGTCACGACCGAAGCAGATTTTGTGATGATGATATAAAGGGTTCTCAAGGTGAGGAATGTTCTTAAGATCCACGTGAGAATGCTTATTAATAACCCACGAAGCTTCGTCATACCCAATATCAATCAAAAATTGCGAACCGTCTCTTGATGGGTGCGGTGAGTATTCGATTGGTATGATGTCGGGAATGAGGAGAACGACCCGTAAAGTGCGGGGTGATGGTGATTTGCTTGTGATTGGCGTCACCGTCACGACATTTTGACCTTTGATCATCGCATTGTATTCGAATTGTTGTATGTAGATCTCGGAACGATGGCGAGTTGGTGAGCATGTTACGATAGGGATGATTCTTGAATATCCTTTGCAATGAGACAAGAAGATTCCGAGCGGTGAGGTTTCAAAGTCAACTACGAGATTGTTCTTTCCAATCTTCATTGGATAGCCATGCGGGAAAATATCGACAATGGTGAGAACGTTTGGTGCATCCACATTCATTTGAGCTTCCATGTCGTGATCGAAACACATTTAGCCAAAAGAACCAACATATCGAAAGACATAATGTTAGTCAACGAGGGTTTTATTGTCTAATTATTGAATGTGATGAGTCAATGATTATTCTGAGTCCAAAGTCACTTGTTTGTCCAATAGTCTAATGAAGTCGTGATAAGTTTCGTGAGTTAGTTAACTTTAAGTTTTAAAGTTTATGTTATCACTTATTTTTCACAACATATCAAGCGTTTAAGTTTATTAGTGACATTATTGGTATCGTGGCGTCATGATTTATTTATTTACAAGTTTGCAGCGTAACAATTCATAATGAAGGTTTAATCAAGGCTTAGGCGTAGAAATGGTAGCTTATGCGTAAGCAGGAGTAATATCGGCGTGAGCGCAAGCTTAGCGTGGGATCGACTTACTTACGCGTAAGAAATATTACAGCGTGGGAGCAGGGGACCTTATGCGTAGAGCTTACGGCGTGGCGCATATAAAACCTTACGCGTAAGGCTTACTCGTGAGTAGACCTTATGCGTGGAGGTCCTTTTTCGCATATCCTTCACGGGATCGCGTGGTCCCTTTGTAGAACCTTACGGCGTAAGCGCTACGCGTAAGATTTCTCTTCGCATAACATGCTACGCGTAAGGTGATCCTTATCGTAGATGGTTAACAACCTTGATTACGATTTTTACGGTAGCAAACACGAAATAAATTCATCACAACATCAATATTAACACCACATTCATTGTATATGATTTACTCACAAATACTCAATCAAGCGATTCTGGCGTAAAGAACCTTGTCGTAAACTAAAACCCTAAAGTTTATGAGTTACGCGTAAGAAATCTAGCCATGGAATTTGCACCAAAGTTTTTACGGTAGTTCTAAGAAGTCATGTGAGTGATATAACCAAGTATTAACATCCAATTTGCGATGAATCAAAAATACCCAAATCTCAAGAACATTAAACCCTAATCTCTAATTCTCGATCAATTAGTGTTTACGGGTTGTTTTAAAGCCTAGATATCATCAATTCACCATGATAACAACATCACACAACTATCTTTTGACCAAAAACATTCACATTTGAAAATACCCAAACCACGCATAAACCTAGTTTTCAAATTCAATCAATACGTGATTACGGGTGCGTTTTGAGTAGAAAAATGGTATTAGTGATGTTAAAGAAAGCGTTTTGACACTATCCTTTTAACCTCAAACTCACAAACATGATCATGTGTTCTTACGCATATCGTAGAACACAAAATCAACCATATCGTAAATTTAACCGTTGGATTCGTTTGAAAATCAAAACCAATGTTTAAAAGCGTGTTACAAACACAAAATCACTTACGGATCGATGATCAAAACTTGGTTGTTGAGCGATTTATAGGCGTAGGATTAGTTTGGTGTTTGTAATAAATGTGAAGTGGTGAAGTTAGGTGGAGAAGTTTTATTAAAATAACTTTAAGCTTTTGGCGGTTTAGTCCCTCCACTTTTCCATTTTCATCCAAAGCCTTTTAACTTCCATTTTGGTTACCAAGCGAAGAATATTTGGAAATAACTTTGTGACACTCCCCTCGACTTAAGAAATAATGAAAGGTTATAAATTTTAGTCAGAGGGTGTCGAAACGAAATGTGACCACCATATTAAAGAAACAACAGGGATAAGGTAACATGCAAGTACACGGTTATTTTGAAGCAGTTAAAATTTATTTTCTCCCCTCAACACTTGATCGAAAAAATCTTGAATTTTGAAAGATTTGAGTGTTGACGGAAGAAATGTACTTGCCATGTTTGAAGAAATATAGATAGAAGAATATTTTTGTTGTTTTATCGATTTTATATTTTGTATTTTGTTTTGAAAAATTATTTACAAAGAGATTTTGGTGTTTGTTGGTTTTAAAATTGTTTTAAGAGTTCATCCAATTCCTCTTGAGTCAAACACCGCATACCAATCCGGTGGACCAACTCATTAAACCTAGCGGGAGGCAAGGCTTTGGTGAGTAGATCGCCAATTGGTATTCTGCCTGCCAGTATAATTCAAGCTGTACCTGTTTCACATGGTCCTTGATGAAATGATAGCGAAGATCGATGTGCTTAGATTTGAGTCTTGGCGAGCGGGTTGCGAGATCGCAATGGCACTCCGATTGTCGCGATACATCGGGATTTTGTCAAATCGTAACCATAGTCTTTGAGTTGTGTTCTCATCCGGATGACTTGAGCACAACATGCCGACATGGCTACATATTACGCCGGTTGATGCGACGATGTACAATCCTGCTTCTTGATTGCGGGACACGGTTTATCACCAAGAAATTGTAGTGCTCTGAAGTACTTTTCGTGAATCTAAACATCTGCGTGATCGACATCGAAAAAGCGATTAGTTCAAAACGAGAATCCCCGGATACGGATCCCCAGTTAATGGTTCCCTTGATGTATCGGAGGATTCTTTTAGCCTCGAGAGGTGGGTTTCGATTGGTCTTGACGATAGCGGGAGGCGAGATAAGCGGCAAAGACAATGTCGGTCGCTGTTGTTAGATACATGAGAGACCCAATAATACTTGGTATTTGGTAGGGTCCACTAATTTCCCATGTAAATCGGCGTCTAGCTTCTTGGTATGAGTCATTGGTGTGGCATAAGTGTCACGAGGTTTTCATTCAAATTTGTTTAACAATTCAAGGGCATATTTGGGTGACTCAAGAAAATACCACGGGGTGATTGATGAACTTGCGGTCCTAGAAAGAGCGTAAGTTCACCCATCATGGACATTTCAAAATTTTCTTCATTAGTTTTGCAAAAGCGATTGAGTACTTTTTATGTGTAGACCCAAAATAATGTCATCACGTAAATTTGAACAATTAAGATATGTGCCCGTGATATTGTATGAAAAGAGTAGGGTCGACCGAACCTTTGGTGAAATTATTGGCAATGAGGAAAGATGATAGCTTATCGTACCATGCAGGAGCTTGTTTGAGACCATCTGAGCTTTGTTCGGTTTGTAGACATGGTTCGGGAACTCGGGATCAACGAATCCTTACGGTTGGTGACATAAACCGTTTCTTTAAGTTGTCCGTTGAGAAGCGCGGTTTGACATCCATCGAAAGACCGTCATATTCATATGAGCATGACGCGAGAAATATCGAACGACCTCAAGGCGAGCAACGGAGCAAATGATTCTTCAAAGTCAATACCCTCCTCACATCGATAACCCTTAGCCACACGGCGTGACTTGTTTACGATTCGTTCCTTGACATCAATTTGTTCTTCCAAATCCATTTAAGACCAATAGCGTAGACCCTGTTGGTCTTTCAACGATTCCATACTTCAAGGCGTTTGAATTGGTTGAGTTCTTCTGCATGGATTCAATCCGGTTGTCTTTTGTCATTGCGTCTTTAATGTTTTAGGCTCAGTTAGCGAGACGGTGAGTGCATAAATGCAATGTTCACCATCGTGTGAAGCGTTGTCTCGTAACGGTTGGTTGATTCGGGTTGCCAATAATATTTTCGGAGGATGGTCTTTTGTCCATCGATGTGTAGAGGTTGATGTTGGTATACATTGTGCGATTACGAGGATTCAAATGGTTTGTTGATGATTCGCGACATCGGTGCATGAGTTTCATTAGCAAGCGGGTTAAAAAGCATTTGGATCAAAATCTGCGGTGGGGTACTTCATTAAGAACATCATCGGCGGTTCATCATTGTTGGAGCGGTTTGTTCAAGCTGTTGTGGTGGAGTCAATGGTGGTGCTTCTTCAACGATAGTTGTTGTAGCAGTGTATCGGTATAAGAGTAGTATCGGGTTGAGCGGTGAAGCAGCGGATACACACAGAGCACGTTCATCAATATAAATCTTTGAGCAGTGGACAAATAACCTTTCCATTTGTTGTGAGTGGTGGGGGCTTTGTTCGGTGATGATGGGGTTTGAGGAAGTTTAAGCGGTTGTGACGGGTTCCAAGTTGTTATACTCGAAGCCATTTAGTAAGTTCATCAAAATGAGCATGAATCGTTTCCATAACTTTGTTTTGTCTGACGATTCGGATCCGGTAACCTTTAGAATTCTCACAATATCAATAAAGACTCAATGTCGACTTTGGCTTTGAGCTTTCCAAAATCATCACGATCATTATTCGGATAGCAAAGGGATCCAAATACATGAAAGTGTTTGAGATTCGGTTTATGGTTGTGGAGAAGCTCAAAAGGTGTTTTGTTGTGGCGTTTAGTAATCATAGAGCGGTTTTGAGTATAGCATGCGATGAATCGACACGCCCATAAGTGTCTGGAAGTTTAGCATTGATTAACATTGTTCTTGCGACTTCCACTAACGTTCGGTTTCGTCTTTCAACAACTCCGTTTTGTTACGGTGTGCGTGCAATAGATGTCGATGCTCAATTCCACTTTCTCATAAAATTCTCGAAGAGTTTGGTTAACAAATTCGGTTCCTTTATGCATTCTTATTTGGCGGACGGTGTTCGGGGTGAACTTGAATTTTCGTGAGAAGGTGATGATCATTTGTGGAGCTTGGTCTTTGCTTGAAGAAAGTAGACCCAAGTCCATCGTGAATAGTCATCAACAATTACTAAGATGTAGCGTTTGCCATTGATCGTTTGCAGCGCATCGGGCCACACAAATCCATGTGAAGAAGATGAAGCACATCTTGAGAGTTGTGTTCCACCTTTGAAGGAAAATGAGCACGAGTGCTTTTCCCTTGTTCACGGTGAGCAAAGGTGATCTTTAGAATCCGGAATCGTGGGAGACCTTCAACTAGTTTGTGTCGAGCAAGATTGGTTATAGTTTGAAAGTTTAAATGTGAGAGGCAGCGGTGCCATAGCGAGGATTTTGTTGATGTTGCCTTTGAAAGTAGCGGATGGGAGATGAAGCAACCATGTCTTGCATAGAGATAGTGTAAAGACTTGAGTTTCGTGAGCGGACATAAGGTCGTTTCCTTGTAGATCACGAATGAAACAAGATTTCTCCTGAAAGCAACCTCAAATCTCCATCACAGGCCGACCTCACGAAAGCAGTTGTGACCGAGGCCTTCCACATAATAAACCACTGCTAATTTCGATGTTCCCATTGATATAGTCTCCGTAGCCCATGATAGGCTGAAGTGATCATTCCGAATCGGCGGTGCCAATGAACTTTGCAATAAAGTTTGATAACGAGTTTAAGGTTGCTGTCATGTGTCGGGAACATCCGCTATCAACAATCGAGAGAATGATCTGTATCACTGCATTACACACAGGCGACACGGATGGAATAGAAGTAGATGTGGAACCGAAATGTTAGAGGTTCGGAGCGATTATAGTGACACACACACATCAATAACTTTAGGCATCCATTTAAATCCTAGTGTGTTATATATCCATTTACGCCATCTCCAACTAGTATTTGCTTTAGTCTTAGTGAATGCACTAGGTGGTACTACATTCCTAGGAGGTGGCGGAGCTACGAGGGGACATCAATGCGGTTCTTAGAATCTAAAGAGGCGGTCTACCAAGCACGGACTTAGAATGATTAGTGGGCCTAGAGGTATTCGATTCTTAGGATTCCTTAAGCGAGAGATGATAGCTTTAGCAACACATTTGTCATGACAATCGAATTCATACTTTTCGACAAATAACACAAGGTGCATCGGTGAATATCAAAAGTACTTAAAGGTTTAGCATTCGTTACATCACTATTTCTATTACATTTGCGGGCCGCAATATCTATAGTGGAAGCAACGTGAGTCTTATTCATAGTCCTAGGGTGTTCTTCTACTTTAGCATTCCTTATTGATCTTTTCTTAGGTGCAACTTCCTATTCTTGATGTAGTGCTCTAGGTGTGAAGTGCGGACGTTTGGAAAAGAGGCAACTATTCTGTTCGATAGAAGGAAGCACGTTAGCAACTTGTGTTTTGGCGGTAGGCATTCTAGGTTCACGATTACTAAGTGTTCTTGGTGCTATTCTCTTAATCACGGTGGCGGAAGTTGTTCATACTTTCCTAATATTTCTCTTAACTTAAAGATAGTGTGAATCAAATCTTGATTTTCGAGCGAATATTACCGACAAAATTCATTACTTCTCTAGTGTGTGCAAGATAGTGATCAAGTTCGTTTGATGCTTCATGACGAGTCTTATTGAGTAAATCAAATATGACACCATATTCTGTTTAACTTTTACAAGTTCTTGTTCATATTTTGAGATTTGACTTTTCAAAGACACGTTTTGATCATCCAGTTGCTCAAATTTTGGATTAAAATTGTTTGATTGCAAGCTGGTGGATTTTGTTTTGCAAAGCAAGTTCACGATTTTGACAATCTTTTGACACCATTGAAGGCGGCGTTTTGCATTTGAAAGCTCGTTTAAGAGGCGTTCGTTTTCAACTTTTAAAGACTCGATCTGAAGCACATTATCGGTATTCTCATGATTACAACATTATCAACGATGTCGGCGAGAGATATAATCGGATGCATGTGGCAAAGAATTGAATAACACAACATTATGGATATCGGCACAGATAACATCTTTCAAGAGTCGATCAACATCTTTTCTCAACATTTTCTTTTTCGTTTAGTATTAGAAATAGATGTTTACATTTTCTCGGCGACCTTCATCACTCAAGTTCCTTATGAAAGTCCGTTCCCAAGACAATGCACAATGTTTCAAATTTTTAACATTTGGTAAAGATTTTTCGAAAAATGTCTCTTTGTTCTCGCGCGGAGGCGATTGAAAGTGTTGAACTTTGATTTGAATGATATTCTATCTCATGTTGTAAAAGTTTGAGGTCGACCATGAAAAGGTCAAAATATCTAAGAATTTTGCGATTTTCGGGTTTTGAATTTACTTCAACGATGGAAGGTAAAGGACCATAAATTTGTGCATAATCGGTTGGGGATTAACATTAGAAGACTCGAGACGTTTTATGATAATCCTTGGTGTGTTAGAAGAATCCGTTGGTGTGTGAAAGTGACGGTTTGAATAGTTAAAGGTTTGTTGTAAACAACGGTTTCTAATTTTGATCGACTCTCGTCTTACGCATCTAATTCCTCTTGACGATGATATTCAACAACACTCATATGAGAATTATCAATTTTATATTACGCCTTTGGAAACTTGAGTTTGGTTTGAATGCTTTGGTTGAAAGCTTAGGTTTATGTCGGCAAGATTCGGTCCATATCCATTTGGATTGGGTTTTAAAGTAAACTTTTCAATAGCGATTCTTGACTCACCATGTTTGTAAACAACAGTTTTAAACTCTTTAAGTTTGTTTTGCAAGCCGATAATTTCTTCAAGATGATCATCTATTCGTTTCGTTGAATGCTTTTTGTATCTGAGAGCTGTTTTGACAAGTTAACAACTCGACCTTAGCTTTTGATTTTCCAAGGTGAGGCGTTAATTTGCTTTTTATGTTCATGTTTGATTGTTCTATTTGAGACAACAAAGCATTCTTGAGCGGCTAGATCACGCATCTGTCTCTCTAAATATTTTTCGTTTTGATGAGATTTAGCAAAGCGGCTTCAAAACCTTTTCACGTTTTCTTGAGTTTTGAAAAAGTTGAGTTGCATTTCTAAACATTCAAAATCCTTGGTTAATGATGCATTTTACTTTTAAGTCACGATTTCTTGCCGACATTCCTCTACTATGGATTGTTGGTTTTAAGCCACGAGATCAACATACGGGCGAGGCAAAAGTTCGGTGTGTTCAACGTGAGTCACAACATGATCATTATTTAGATCCTCAAGTATAACCACGGAGTCAATTTGATTATCAAGGAAACCATAAGGTCATCTTGATCGTCAAATGTAACTACGAGGTCTAGTTAATCGTCGAATGAGATGTGGGCGACTCATTTTGAACATTCGAGCCTTGCGGGTTCGGATGTTGGCGGAGATATTAGATCGAGATAAATATGGTTTGTTCGGTGCACGAGACAAGCCATCGGTGTCATCTTGGGCTGTGTCACTCATGTGTAACTCATGCATATTAGCCATCAACATAACTTGTTTGCATTGGCTGCAAGTCCTCCATATCATCATCAGTGCATACGCCATAAAAGCGTGTTCTTTATGCGTGAGAGTTCCACCGACTTCATCCTTAAGAGCCAAAAGTAAAGCCTCCTTGTGATAAGCACGCCCCTAGTCCTCGGCTTTGGGCATGCATTAGCCAGTGTCCTTCTCATTGCGGTTGTAGCATCGAAGACCATTCAACCCATTACGAGCATTTCCTTGTTCCACCACTTGAGCTCTGTTGTTATTCCTACCCATAGCATTAAACCCTTGACCACCGCCCATCGGCGACCATAACCACGATTACGAACTTCAACTCGTCCATTGTTCACATGACTGATTCCTTGTGTTTGATGAGGAGCGAATGCGATTGTTGGATTTGTTTGTATAACGGACCAAAAGCATTAGCAATCATAACAAATCCTTGTTGCAATGCTTGAGCGGATCGGATTCCTCATTAGCTTGACTATAAAGTGCACGATCATTGTTGTTGTTGTAAGGAACCAATTGATTATGTTGAGATTCTTGTGATTGATCATTTGGTGTGATAGTGGCGGTTGGTTGAGTTCTTTGGTTGAGGAGGATAAGCTGTTTTGAGCATACAAGGCAAGTTGTTGATTTTCGGATGTGAAGATGAAGCAATTTGAGCACGGAGAATCCTTTCCTTATCAACTTCCTTTTGATGAGGCTTCAAGTAATCGTACAACAATCCGTATGTAGAATGATGCATGTTCTTAAGCAGCGGAGAAAAATGACATACTTCTCCCATTCGGGACCAAGACTACTCGGGAACTTAGTATTAGCGCAATTCTTGGCATGATGATGTTGTGTTTATCCAAATCATTTATGATGTCGAGAATCGATGATGATAAGACTCTAGTGTCTCTCGGGTTCAATCATGAAGTGTTCATAAGCCAAGTAAATTTTGGATTCCATATCCTCTGATTGAGTGCAGATCCTTCCATAAGAAGATGAATATGTTCCCCATTGCCTTTGCGGTCTTTTGAGCATCAACACTTGAAGAATTGGGTTTGGTAATCCTAAGAGGATATATTGCATTGCAAGCTCATCGACTTCATAGTGTAGAAGTTACTGCTGCGTTCAGTGCTGTGATAGCAATGTTTGATTGTTCATCTCTTGGTGGATTAGCATTTGGATCTCCGGGTACAATGACGGTAGGCATCGAAATGGACCTTCAAGATAACCTTCTTTAAGAACTTTCCATGTGGCTTCTTGGATCACAAAACCTAAAGAACCTAATTACCCATTGATCGTAGTTTCTGGAGTGAGCATTGGAGGTCTATCAAGTGATCGACCTCATGAATTGATTGTTGGTGCTTAAAGCTTCACACATCTTTGCAAACCAAGTGGGTTCCTTCATAGTGTTCCTTGATGGATGTTGATTGAAATCGTTTGTGTAGGGTTGAACTTGAAGACTTGGTGGTGGTTGAACCATTTGTGGTGGTGGAATTGCTCCAAGTTGTGGAGTATGTTGTTGATTAAATTGTTGTTGATAAATTGCTTGTTGTTGATTCCATTGTTGATGTTGTGGACTTAGTTGTTGTTGTCGTTGAGTGTAAGTGTGAGGAAATAGTTAGAGTATGGTGGTTGTGACATGTTGAAAACTTGTGTTATAAAATGGATCTTTGTAGTCGAATGAACCTTTGTTGATGAAGTATCCTTAGGCGTAGAAATCACAATAAACCAAGTAGCACTTATGCGTAAAAACACCAAAGTTACAGCGTGTGACAAGAGTTCTGCGTAGATTTAGCTTCTGGCGTAAGGAAGGTGAAAACACTAAAGTTATCGTAAAACAAGAAGTTAGGCGTGAAAACTTAGGCGTGGGATGACCTTATCGTAAGACAAAGCTTAGGCGTAAGATAAATCTTATGCGTAGAAGTTTCTGGCGTAAGCTATCTTATCGTAATTTTAGGGTTTTGCCCAAGTGATCTTTACACTATCACGGTGCAAAGATATCCCAAGTCGACGTATTTTCGGGCTTATCCAAGCAAGAAAACACGGAGTAAACCTGGCGAAGATCAAACCAAGGAATAAGTTACGCGTAAGTTTAGGGTTTTGATACGCGTAGACTTACTCGTAAAATGACTTTTGCCCAAAGATGTTTCTAAACCAGATTTTTGTGATGAAATAGCTTCAATATCACCAAAATAACACAAAAGTGTGAAATTTGATGATCCAAAGTGTCTAAAAGCAGTTCTGCGTAGAGCGAAACCCTCGTACAAAACCAAGCTTAAAAGCGATGATCCACGCGTAAAGTTTGAAACTTTTGCCAAAAGCAGTTATTTTAACACCTTAAAAGCGTTGAAAGTACAAGAATCTTGGATTAAAAGTGTAAAAATGTGTTTTAAGCGAGCCAAAGTTCGAACCGTTGTTTTCGCGTGGGACCAAAAACCACTTCAAAAACAATAACGATTCACCCAACTATTTGGCGATTGATACCCTTTGTTAGGTCACTAAGTTTACAACACAAGCATCAATAGAAAGAGTAGAGAGAGAAGAGATCGGATGAACAACACACACAAACACTACGCGTAAGACTATAGAAAGGTTAGGCGTGAGTAGTGAAGAGAATGAATTGAACAACCAACCCTCAGTGAGGGTTATTACAAAAGGTATTTATAGGAAGGGAGCTAGGGCAACACTCCTACTCCTTCCTTTCCTTAATGGACATGGGCCTAAGCTCATGGGCCTTCTACATAAGCAAGCTAATAACAAACATAAAGGCCATAATTAAGCTAACTATTACATATGAATCACTAACACTTGATTTAGGTTTAGGAGTGATTCCAACCTATCAAAGTAAGTTTCAGAATCGCTTGTATGCGCCATATTTGACTTTCGGGTTTGACTTTGTAAGATTGGGATTAACCTAATATTCCCCCTTTAATCACAATCGCTTTGTCGTAGATCTTTGATTCTTCTTGATTCATCTTCTGGTTAAATCCACCATATGAGCTACTACTTTTTAATTTTTTATAGTGCTTGTGATCATCCTTACATCCAGGTAGATCAATTTTCCTTCGGTTACTTCCACCTTTACTGCTGTGATCTTCATTATGTCCATTGATCATATTTTTTCTGGTTATTCCCACCTTCATTTGTGACAACCCGTACTTTCAGGTCATTTCTTGACACAATTCATGTCTCATTATTTCAACATTTATAGTAAACTTGGTTTACTTGTTTCAAATTCGCGTAACCTTTAAGGTTTAGCGGCGAATTCATGATCATTACATCACGTACATTTCATATGGACTAAGATTAGTCTACATTTCATTGACATCATTTGCATCATGATAATTCATTCATGACATTTTATTTCACATTCATCGCGTAATTTTTATTAAATAAACTTTATCGCGTGAGTTATTATTTTTAATATTTAACCCGTTACTTTCAAAAATGATCCCGAGGTATTTTTATACTTACATTTAGTTATATAAACTATATTTTGAGTTTAACAAGAGTTTTGAATTTATTTCGTATACAAGTCGTTAAATTTATATTATTACGACGTGTTTCTTAAAAATTATACGATAATTATTTTATCACCCAAATTTCACAAGGAATGTATTTTTACAATTTTTATGAAATCACTATACTCTATTTTGATCTATTAAAAATCTCTTTTACATAAAATCTACCATTTACCCTACAAGTTACATTACTTACAATTTCTCACAATTATTTCACAAGTAAATATTCACAACATTTTATAAAAAAAAAAAAAAATGTAATTGGGAAACAATACCCCAAAAATCCGGTCCATGGGGGGGGATTGCATTGATTATTTGGTGAGAAAATTTCTTACAAGTGTATATATACACTCAACCTTTCATTCTTCATTCATTAGCTCAAATAATTCAAGTAGTTGAAAAGTGTTTCCTCTCCTTTTTGCTTCTTCTCCAAACCGACCTCCATAGGTCTTTGCAAGGGATCATCATTTTTATTTCTCAAGCAAGTTAATCAATCTAGTTTATATTCTTTTTATGGTTTTGAAATAAAAACCAAGAGTATTTAGGATAACCCTTGTTACTTTCACCTCATCATAATCACTTGTAAGCATGTTTTTATCATTTTCATGTTTCCTTTTCATTTTCATATGTTTCTTTTCATTTTTGGAGCTTATATGCATGTTATGTGATTTATACCATTTATTTCATGATTTATTGAGTTATATTACATATTGGTCATCCTATAAATATTCCCATGGTACTCTTTGGTCTTGATGGTGATTAGGAACCCATGACACCCTAAGAAGGTGTATGGTAGGATTAGATTAGTTTGGAGTTGATTTGGAGGGATTAGAATAGGTTTTGTCCGAGAAAAACTATTTTCGATAACTATATTTTTAGGTTCTGTCCTTAATTCGAATTTCTGGAAAAACCTACTGTTGGTACGAAGTTTTGGCCTTGATATTTAGAAAATATACTTTAAAACGAAACCGTGGCCGCTTGAACGGATAAAAACGGAGTTATAACGAAGCCGTGGTGAATTTTTAAAGTTTGACGAAAAGTATTATTTTCAGAAAATTCAGCATGCGTTTTACTCTATTCGGGTCAAAAGCAGCCTTAAGCTTCACAAATTATTTCGACTAGTCAAAATATATTAGTTTACTTGATCGAAGCTAAGGACATATTTTACGAAAGCAGTTTAAAACGACAAAGATATGCACGTTTTATATAGTCGCCGTAAATATTATTTTCGAAAAACTATATTATTTTTACGATTCAAGTATTTCATTAGTCAGTAAAGGCTATGTTTGCGGCGATTTTAACAAGGTTGTGAAACTTTTAGAACGAAATGTCTTCTAGTAAAATCAAGTTCATCGGCCATATTTTTCAAAACAAAAGCTGTTTGTCAAGCTTAAGTTTTAGTAAATTATTCTGGACGTTCAAAATTGGTCAAACTCATTTTCGCACACAATTAACAAAAATCACTATCTTTAGCCTTTAATATCTTTATGATCGATACCTTTGGACGAAAACTCCTGAACTGAAACTTCTAGATTTTGATACAAGCTTTCCAAAACCGTCGAGTTCGTTTCCTAACGTTCGACGACACCATTACGACTAGTTTTTCAAAGCCATTTTTGTCACTTTTATGAAATTTCCGACGACATTATTTTACGATTTAAAAGTGATAATTTCACTATAAATCATTACGAAACCATTGTAGGATGACATTTTGACGTAAAACTTGTAAAGTGATTTAAGAATGGTCAAGACGTCAAAAGAGTATTTTCGACGATAAGTATTATTTTCAAAACTACGCAAATGGTATAAATAACATACGAAATGCATGCATAACATTACATTGCAACTCATTACGTATCATATCCTTCACAATAGGTCAAGATTAACGATCACATTACATCTCGGTGTACTCACTTTTGTCTTCGCATCATTCCACCAAGTGAGTTTAGTAGCCCTACTTTTTACTTGTTTTCATAAGCTGTTTTGGGGAGATACATGCTCAATTATTTTCATAACTATCATGATTATTTGAAACTACATGTTTAAGCGAATCAATGCTTAGTCATGCGTAGTAATGGTTTGCCACACTTAGAACTTCCATATTATATTCATTGAGCTAATGGTCTTGGTATATTCATTGAGCTAACGGACTTGGTATAATATTGATCTAACGGACTTGGATAATGTTGAGCTAACGGTCTTGGTATAACATTGGGCTAACGGACTTGGTATATTCATGTCTTGGGTACAATCATGGACTAACGGTCTTGGAACGATTTGATCAACACTCATATTTGTTATATCAAGTAACTATTGATACATTAAGTTAGGCACTATTTTGTGAACTCATTTGACGATTTGGGCTTGAACATAAACTATAGTACACTTTGGCAATGGGTTGTGAATACACAGTTACAAGTTTTGTATAGGCGGAACTTGGAACCGAGTGGATTTACAAAGCCTTTCTTGCATAAACGATTTTGAAAGGCTTTACATTCTTCATAAACTCTATGAACTCACTCAACCTTTGTGTTGACACTTTTAGCATGTTTTATCTCGGTATCTAAGGCATTCACTTCATGGCATGCATTTGGACACATCATGGAGTCGCGATGACGACGCGTCTCACTGGGTTTCGTACTTTAAAACATCGTTTGAATTGTAACAAACTTATTTCCGCACAAGTTGATTTACATTTGGGACCTACTTTGTAAACTCGATTGTTTTATTAAATCAAGCGAGGTATTTTCCAAACGACACTTTAGGTCGTTCAATATAACTTGTGATTGTGATGCTATGACATCAATCCCAGAATTCCATTCACGCAAAGCAGTAATTTGGGGTGTGACATTGGCATCGAGCTTGATTATAGAGAACTAGGTTGCATCATTGACCCTAGACTATAACTACATTATCATAGCATCTCATCATTTCATCATAAGTGCATATTCACTTTACATGCGGTTTATCGTACATTTTTCGAGTTATTCACTTTCATATCATATCGATTGTCACATGGATGCCTTTAAATGCCCATTCCATTATTCTTTCTTCATACTCTAATGTGGAGAATTCCTTGTCGGTCCCTATCACAATTTCCACATCAATCGACTCATCACCGATAACGTCGAATGCCGAGATGAACCTTTAAATAGGGCGAAGTCACGTTCACTCTTTTGTTTCACCACTAACATGTCGAGTTACACTTTATTCACACATTAAGTCTCTAAACCATCATACATTGAAGCACTTACAACACCTCATAACCCATCTTTTCGAACCCGTCGATCATTTTTGAAACATAACCTCAAATTTATCATTTTTATCACATTTCTTTGAAGCGCTTATTATTAACATCGGATTTTGCTACGTCTCACATTTCCTCTTGTTTTGAAGAAGATATGGCAATCAAGAAAGCTACGGTTGAAATGACCCAGCGGCTATTCGAAGTTAGTGAATGATAGCATTGCTAATGCTCTAAGAGTTGAAAGGGAAGCGATGGGCTGCTGCTGAGGAGGCCATGACTCTTGTAGCCATAAGGCTTACTCTGCTCTCGGTAATGCAGGAGGATCGGGGTTAAGAAATGTTCGTATTAAAGATTTCAAAAGTGGTGAACCCACTAAGTTTCGAGGTACCGAGGAGCTACAGACCATGGTGCGATGGTTTGAAAAGTTGAGTCGATATTTTGCTTTGCAACCGTCCGGATGATAGTAAGGTTAAATTTGCTACAAGTACTTTACTCGATGGAGCGTTGTCATGGTGGAATTCATACGCTCAACCGATTGGAATGGAGAATGCTTTCAAGCTTACTTGGGAGCAATTCAAGAGTTTGGTGACTAAGTTTTGTCCTCGCATGCGGAAGTGAAGAAGTTGGAGGCAATTCTATGAACTAAGGACTATTGGGTGCGATATTGACACTTACATTCGAAGGTTTCAAGAATTGGCCGTGTCATGCCCATCTATGGTTTCGGATAATGAGAAGCTCTTGGAGGCTTTCATTGAAGGACTTCCGAAATTATTCAAGGTGACGTGACTTCTTTCGACCCAAACGATTGAGGAAGCTATTCGATTGACTCAAAAGCTCATGGCCCAGGTAGTGAAGAGAGGCAAGTACCCCAACACTAACCAAAACAACAACAACCCCAACAACTGCACCAACTACTACAATAACCAAAACAACAACAACAATGACGATAACCAAATCAACCACAACAAAAGAAAATGGGAAAACGACCAAGGAGATTATAACAACAACAACCAAAACCGCAACACTAACCATCATCAACAACAGAAAAGAGGGCAAGAAAGCGCAATGGTATATGTTCTTTGCACGATGAAAGCGAGAGGTTATCTGGAACCTACCCACTATGTAATCGATGTAAGTATCATCACACGGGTCTTTGTCCCGCTAAGTGTTACAAGTGTCAACAACTGGGACACCTTGCCGAGAATTGTAGAGGCAAGACCATGGTTACATGTTATGAGATGCGGGGAGCAAGGACACTATCGAATCAATGTCCTCAAAACCAAGGTCAACAAGTCGAAGGTGCTCATGGGAATGTATATATGTTAGAAGGAGGAGGAGGAGCTCGTCAAGGTATCAACAGCGGAAGATCGAAGAAGTTCGAAACTAACGGATCTTATTTCTCCTTATGTATTATGTCGTACCAAGTTTATGTCTAATCATCGTATCCGAAACTTTATAACTTAACGATGTACTACTTTTGCTAAACCACTCGTTGTAGAATATTCTCATCTATCGTATTTATTTTCTTTCCAAATTGTTATCATTTACGAGGATTTTAATTCTTTTCACTTCAACTATCATTTTAACGACACTTCTCCATGTCTTCTCTCCTCGATGTTCATCACAATTTTAACCTCAGTTGACTCAACACCAAACAACATATGAGTCGATTAGTCCAAGCATTGCATAGTTACTCCTAAATTATACATAGCTCGATCACCTATGTCTAATTAGGAAGAATCATGCAATGAAGGGAGTAGTAGTCTCATATGAGTAAGCAATCCGTAATCGAGCCAAATTTTCAAAGATTTTCTTCAAACCACTTGTTTCCGGTTTGATCCGCGTGGCAGTTCTTGTTTGATGAGTTGCAAAGATCGAGCTAGAAACAAGTTGTTACCTAAACCGATTTAGCCTAATCGTATGCAGTTCTTGTTTGATGAGTTGTGGGATTAAGTAAAATCGGTTACCAAAAGTCTTTTGGGGTTTTGCTCGAGAATGGGAAAGTTTGCCACATCAAACCCTAACCGAGAGACCAACACGAACCGAATTCGTGGATGAATTCCTTTTTGATGGGCGAATGTGACAACCCGTACTTTCGGTCATTTCTTGACACAATTCATGTCTCATTATTTCAACATTTATAGTAAACTTGGTTTACTTGTTTCAAAGTCGCGTAACCTTTAAGGTTTAGCGGCGAATTCATGATCATTACATCACGTACATTTCATATGGACTAAGATTAGTCTACATTTCATTGACATCATTTGCATCATGATAATTCATTCATGACATTTTATTTCACATTCATCGCGTAATTTTATTAAATAAACTTTATCGCGTGAGTTATTATTTTAATATTTAACCCGTTACTTTCAAAAATGATCCGAGGTATTTTATACTTACATTTAGTTATATAAACTATATTTTGAGTTTAACAAGAGTTTTGAATTTATTTCGATACAAGTCGTTAAATTTATATTATTACGACGTGTTTCTTAAAAATTATACGATAATTATTTTATCACCCAAATTTCACAAGGAATGTATTTTTACAATTTTTATGAAATCACTATACTCTATTTTGATCTATTAAAAATCTCTTTTACATAAAATCTACCATTTACCCTACAAGTTACATTACTTACAATTTCTCACAATTATTTCACAAGTAAATATTCACAACATTTTATAAAAAAAAAAAAAAAAATGTAATTGGGAAACAATACCCCAAAAATCCGGTCCATGGGGGGGGATTGCATTGATTATTTGGTGAGAAAATTTCTTACAAGTGTATATATACACTCAACCTTTCATTCTTCATTCATTAGCTCAAATAATTCAAGTAGTTGAAAAGTGTTTCCTCTCCTTTTTGCTTCTTCTCCAAACCGACCTCCATAGGTCTTTGCAAGGGATCATCATTTTTATTTCTCAAGCAAGTTAATCAATCTAGTTTATATTCTTTTTATGGTTTTGAAATAAAAACCAAGAGTATTTAGGATAACCCTTGTTACTTTCACCTCATCATAATCACTTGTAAGCATGTTTTTATCATTTTCATGTTTCTTTTTCATTTTCATATGTTTCTTTTCATTTTGGAGCTTATATGCATGTTATGTGATTTATACCATTTATTTCATGATTTATTGAGTTATATTACATATTGGTCATCCTATAAATATTCCCATGGTACTCTTTGGTCTTGATGGTGATTAGGAACCCATGACACCCTAAGAAGGTGTATGGTAGGATTAGATTAGTTTGGAGTTGATTTGGAGGGATTAGAATAGGTTTTGTCCGAGAAAACTATTTTCGATAACTATATTTTTAGGTTCTGTCCTTAATTCAATTTCTGGAAAACCTACTGTTGGTAATGAAGTTTTGGCCTTGATATTTAGAAAATATACTTTAAAACGAAACCGTGGCGCTTGAACGGATAAAAGCGGAGTTATAACGAAGCCGTGGTGAATTTTTAAAGTTTGACGACGAAAAGTATTATTTTCGAAAATTCAGCATGCGCTTTTACTCTATTCGTGTCAAAACGAGCCTTAAGCTTCACAAATTATTTCGACTAGTCAAAATATATTAGTTTACTTGATACGAAGCTAAGGACATATTTTACGTAGAAAAGCGGTTTAAAGCGACAAAGATATGCACGTTTTTATATAGTCGCCAGTAAATATTATTTTCGAAAAACTATATTATTTTTACGATTCAAGTATTTCATTAGTCAGTAAAGGCTATGTTTTGCGATTTTAACAAGGTTGTGAAACTTTTTAGAACGAAATGTCTTCTAGTAAAATCAAGTTCATCGGCCATATTTTTCAAAACAAAAAGCTGTTTGTCAAGCGAAGTTTTAGTAAATTATTTACGGACGTTCAAAATTGGCCGAAACTCATTTTCTGCACACAATTAACAAAAATCACTATCTTTAGCCTTTAATATCTTTATGATCGATACCTTTTGGACGAAAACTCCTGAACTGAAACTTCTAGATTTTGATACAAGCTTTCCAAAACCGTCGAGTTCGTTTCCTAACGTTCGACGTACACCATTTTACGACTAGTTTTTCAAAGCCATTTTTGTCACTTTTATGAAATTTCCGACGACATTATTTTACGACGAAAAGTGATAATTTCACTATAAATCATTACGAAACCATTGTAGGATGACATTTTGACGTAAAAACTTGTAAAGTGATTTAAGAATGGTCAAGACGTCAAAGAGTATTTTCGACGATAAGTATTATTTTCAAAACTCAAAATGGTATAAATAACATACGAAATGCATGCATAACATTACATTGCAACTCATTACGTATCATATCCTTCACAATAGGTCAAGATTAACGTATCACATTACATCTCGGTGTACTCACTTTTGTCTTCGCATCATTCCACCAGTGAGTTTCAGTAGCCCTACTTTTTACTTGTTTTCATAAGCTGCTTGGGGAGATACATGCTCAATTATTTTCATAACTATCATGATTATTTGAAACTACATGTTTAACTGAACTGAATGCTTAGTCATGCGTAGTAACAGTTTTGCCACACTTAGAACTTCCATATTATATTCATTGAGCTAATGGTCTTGGTATATTCATTGAGCTAACGGACTTGGTATAATATTGATCTAACGGACTTGGATAATGTTGAGCTAACGGTCTTGGTATAACATTGGGCTAACGGACTTGGTATATTCATGTACTGGGTACAATCATGGACTAACGGTCTTGGAACGATTTGATCAACACTCATATTTGTTATATCAAGTAACTATTGATACATTAAGTTAGGCACTATTTTGTGAACTCATTTGACGATTTGGGCTTGAACATAAACTATAGTACACTTTGGCAATGGGTTGTGAATACACAGGTTACAAGTTTTGTATGGGCGGAACTTGGAACTGAGTGGATTTACAAAGCCTTTGCTGCATAAACGATTTTTGAAAGGCTTTACATTCTTCATAAACTCTATGAACTCACTCAACCTTTGTGTTGACACTTTTTAGCATGTTTTATCTCAGGTATCTAAGGCATTCACTTCATGGCATGCATTTGGACACATCATGGAGTCGCGATGACGACGCGTCTCACTTGGGTTTTACGTACTTTAAAACATCGTTTGAATTGTAACAAACTTATTTCCGCACAAGTTGATTTACATTTGGGACCTACTTTGTAAACTCTGATTGTTTTATTAAATCAAACGAGGTATTTTCCAAACGACACTTTAGGTCGCTCAATATAATTGTGATTGTGATGCTATGGTCAATCCCGTGAATTCCATTCACGCAAAATGTGTAATTGGGGTGTGACATCATTGTTGTGATCTTCCTTAAGTCAAGGTTGATCATATTTTTCTTGTTATTCCACCTTCATTGTTGTGATCTTCCTTAAGTCCAGGTTGATCATATTTTTCTGGTTATTCCCACCTTCATTGTTTTGATCTATCATAAATCCTAATTGATCATGTTTCTGGTTGGTTGGTTATACTACCAACACTTTGTCTTCCTACTGGAGTTCTTGCAGCGCATATATCTTCCTTAGTTCCAGGTTGACTCATGATTTCGGTTACACCACCATCCAAGTTTTCACCGCCAACTCCTTGTTGTTCAATGTTTGATACTGTCAATTTGAAGTTGAATGGAATTTCCTTCCATTCTTGCTTCATGATTCTTCTTGGTTAATGAAACTTCCTGGTGCTTCTTCAACAGTTGTCATAAGTAATGTTGGTTCTAAGTCTTCTTCAATGATATTGGATTTTTTTTCTTTGATGGAAATTTGTTTGGAAAATGCCCATACTCCTTGCATCTAAAACATAGCACCTTACTCTTATCATGAGTAAATTTATTTGAGTTGTTGTTTGATTCTTTCTTGAAATTATTTTCTTGGCCTCGTGATTGGTTAAATCCACCATGGCCACGTTTTCTGAATTGTTGGCTTTGATCTTCATGTCGTGTGAACAAAAGCCTTTCTTGTGTGTTCACTGGTCTTTCATTCTTGTACTTAATCCTTTCTTCATAAGTCTTAAGTCTTCCGATTGCCTCTTCCATTGTCATCGTACTTAGGTCGGAATATTGTTCTATAGATGCAACTGTTTGCAGATACCTATCGTGTACAACATTTAGTAGTTTCCGTACTAAGGTTTAATCTTCAATTGTGTATCCTAGACTAGCGTCTTTGTTTACGAGTGTTGTTAGTTTTGTAGTGAAGGTGTCGATTGTCTCGTCTTCCTTCATGTATAACATCTCAAAGTCGGATTTGAGTGTTTGCAGTCTTGCTTGTTGAACTCTGTTTTCGCCAACGTGTCTAGTTTTCAAAGCAGTCCATATGGCTTTCACGGTTTTGTGCTTTGTTATTTGAAGTAATTGTTCCTCGGGTAAGGCTTGATAAAGGAATGCAATAGCAGTTTTATCTTTTTTCTTATCGGGTTGAGTCGTCTAAGATGGCTCTATATTCTTTCCCATAAACCATTCGCTTCGAGAATGATTTGCATTCGAATTGCCCATAATGAGTAATTTGCGGGCTTTAATTAGGATTGGGCATTGGAATTGAGGTGTACTATTTGTACTAAGTTCCTTATTTCCATTTCCTTTCGTCATATTTTAAAGATATTGACAATAAATCTACAAAAAAAAATTTAACACGAGGTGTGTTGAAATTTCTTATGTCTAGCGAGCTCTTATGTTTTATTTTTTCTTAAAGGGTATAAAACTTTGTAGGACTAGTTTTAATTCAAAAAGAACTATACTCGGAGATTATATATTCTAAAAACGAATAACCTAAGGTTAATTACTCCTTAAAAATTATTCCTAATCAATATAATAAGCAGTGTAATCACTAGGTTATTATATTTTCTAAAACTTGACAAGATACTGACTTAAAATAAAGAAGTAACTTATCTAAAAAAACTATACAATATATATCAAAAATTAATATATACTATATGAAAAGAAATAAAGTTGAAAGGGTGGTTTTGCAAATTTGGAACCTGGGGGTTGATGGTATAACCCGTAGCCCTTTTATTTATCCTTGGGATGCCCTAATAAGGATTGTGCGCCTCTTTTATTTACTTCTTATCTCTTCTGAGATAAAAAAAAAAAAAGAAACGTCTCTTTTGAGAATAGAATACTTTGTCTCTCTTCTCTTCTGGGATATTACCCGTTTCTTTTTCTCCTTTCCTTGGTGGTTGACCGCCTGTGATAAAGCTTGGTTGACCCTCCTTGTTCTTCTCTGCTTTGCTGTGTTCTTTGCGAGCACTTGTAATCCCACAAAATGAAACCTAGGGTTTCGTTGAATTGGGGGTTTTCTGACCGTGTAAGAATTGGATGATTGGAGATAAAAATTGAAACAACTGATGATTCAATTTGATGTTCTGGCCTTGATTCCTCAACGAACAGGTGTGTTTGTTCCTTGTTGTGAATCGATTTAATTTCTGCCATTTTGATGACTAGTGTTATCTATTGGTGTGAGTTTTTTTTGTTTTGAATCAAAGGAATAAAACGGTTTTATAACCGTGTCTTGATCCGTTTGGATTGGGTAATTTTGTTTTCGGTGTTATCTTGTCTTTGACAGATTTTTCTTGCAAAAATAAAAACGATATGAAACTTTTTTCTGATGCCGGGTTGATTGATCACAATATTATGATTGATCCCTGTGTGGCAGATGCGTTAAGAAACATAACACAAAAACGATTCTTGATTTGTGTTCGTTTGGTTTTGCAGAAATATTTTCCGAAACAAAAACTTAATTCTTTTAATCTAAAACCGAAAATGAGAAATTGGTAAGTGATGAATTTGGTTAGTATCACCAAACCGCTCTGTGAAAAACTAGAAGGGGGTTGAATAGTTTTGCCGATTTTAAGTTGATTTCAAAACTTTAGATTCGATATTATGTGAAATCTTATGGATCGAGAACGTATAGATCTAATGATAATGCAAGCAAATAAATAAAGATAAGGGATAGAAATGACACAACCGATTTATAGTGGTTCGCTACAAGGACACCTTCCTTGCCCTACTCCACTCCCCGAGTCACCTACTCGAGAGTTCAAGCACTATGTCAACAAACTCCTTCACTTGGCGGAGAAGCCTTCACAATGTTGCTTACACTTTTTCCAGACAAAGCTAGATACCGAGTCCAGTAGCACGGTGGACCAAACCAACACAACTATTACACAACAAATATGTGAAATAATCAAATACAAGATCTTCGCTCTGTAAATCTTGAGTGACAAATCAATCAAGGACCCCTTGCTTGGATGACTTGTAGAATGCTCGTGATCTCGCCTTAGAAGGACCTATATGAGGATCACAAATAGAAAGAAAGAAGAACAACTCTCTAGATCAAGTGATCTATATGTTAGAAGAGAATGAGAGTGTATGAGAGATTTAGTAAGAAGAGGGGTGAGTTAGAATGAAGAAATGGCTCTCTATTATTTGTATTAACAATCTCCCCCTTTTTGTTGATGACAAAACATAATGTTATGATGAGTTAAACTTAAGAATAGATGTAAGTTTTGAAAGCCCTAAGTTTTACTTCTCCCCTTTGTCGAAACAAAAGTTAACCTTGGAAGAAATAAACAAAGTTCTAACTCCCTTGACGGTATCTCCCTTTGTTTGGGCGTCAGTGAAGAAAATAAAATTCTACAAAAGAAAGGTTAGTAACATGCTTATATAATCTTGTGTTTGCCGAGAATCAAGATTGGGAGCCAAGGTATGTAAACAAGGCCTTGTAATAAAACGACAAATTGTAGTGGTTGTTATGCCACTTACAAGCATGTAAAAATAAGAACAAGACTTGTTCTTGAAAATGACTTCAAAAGAAAAATAATACTAAAAGTGAAAATAGTAGTAGTGATTCCTTCCATGCTTGCATAAGGTTATGGATGGAGGTTTTGATGAGTAATGGTATTGATGCGATCAAGGATGAGGTTTAGTATGAAACGCATTTCTTCCCTAACTTCTATTGCAATTTCCCTAGTGGATTGGCAATGTTCACAATGTAAATGATGTGGGTAATGAGTGCGGAAGTTTTCCGGTTGTTTTGATTTGAGTTATGCGGAAGTTGTGGTGGAAAAATAGGAAAATATGGATCAATATCCGGAATGTTAGTAAATGGTGGTGGAAAAGAACCTAGATGTTCTTGTGATGTGATGGGAGCTAATGGTGGTGATGTTTCAAGATCTTGAAATATAGTATTTGGAGATGTGGGGGTGTTGAAAAGACTAATTCTTTTCTTTAGGTTGATTAGATCTTGTTGGAGTCTTAAGGAGTTCCAAAAGAGTTATTTTAGGTGGTGATGAAGTTGGTGTACTTGTTGGTGATGAGGGTGGTGCTATAATGGAAGCATCTTGTGGTGAGTTATTTGTTGAGGATGAATCATTTGAGGTTGGTTTTGCTAAACAACAAGATCGGATACTAATCCCGCGGATATCCTAGCATTTGATTGTGGTATTTTGGATGGTGGAAGTACAAAGGTTTGAATATCATGATTGTTTGTACTAGATGATTCTCCTAAAGGGTTTTGGATGACATGATGAAGTGTGTTTGTGAGAAGGAGATGGAGTATGCAAGCATTTTGGGAGTTATATATATAGAAAACAAAACATTGTAATAAATGCTTGACCCAAAATGTGGATTAAAATCTAATGATTAGATATGAATTCAAGGCATGTGATCATGAGAACACAAGCATTAAAGAGCATACTCCCAAAAATGAAGCAAATGTGGATTTTTCATCCAAAGTGAAAAATAGAAGTTGAAAATAGCTTCATTACACGGATCCCACGGATCCTTCCTTGAGGATCCGTCCAGCATGAAGGTTTGGGATCCATGGGTCAGTGATTCGTGAGAAAAAATTTCTTTTGGAAACATTTTTGCCTATTGTGTGCCTATATGCAAACTATTTGGAGTTGCGGTTTTCTCGACCTCTAAAAAGAAAAGGAAAATAACTAGAAAAATAAATCCTAATTGAGATAACCCGAAAACACACATTTGGTACATAAGTACGTAATATTGTGTTATCAATGCTCTAATTCATTTTGCTTAAATGAATGTACCGAAAACACATATTAGTTATATGTTCCTTCAAACATTCAAAAGACATGAGATGCAATGAAAACGGGTTTTACTTTGTATTAATAATGAAAAAGCGATTTGTCCTAGGCGTGAGAAATTGCTTTTGTGAAATTGATACGGAAGGTATCATTCTTTTTAGAAAACATTTTGAAAGGAGATTTTCTTTAAAAATGTGTATGCGCTATGTGAAGAAAAAATTATAAATGGAAGACTTATCTTGGGTTTTGAAAATTCCGTATTGTTTGTGAGTTGTGCGTGAAATAGGAATCCTAGACTCAGAAAGAAGAAGGCTAGTGTTTACATACCTTGTAGAGTCAATTAAGTTATGACGTTTGTTCCATTAGACCAAGACCAAGACGAAGTAGGTTGAATTGTTCCCGCTTCAACGGTTTGGTGAGGACGTCGGCTATGTTGTCTTTGGATGCAACCTTCTCAATAGAGATGTTCCCCTTTTGAACATTGTCTCTTAGGAAGTGATGACGAATCTCTATATGCTTTGTGCGAGAATGTAATACCGGATTCTTGCTTAAGTCGATTGCACCTTTGTTGTCACATAGGATAGCTATGCCGCTTAGATGGATGTCGTAGTCTACTAACGCTTGTTTCATCCATAGTGCTTGTTGGCATGCTTTGCCGGCGGAGACGTACTCGGCTTCGGTTGTTGATATTGCAAGTGCCGTTTGTTTCTTAGAAAACCATGATGTTAAACAACATCCCATAAAAGTACATACCCTACTTGTACTTTTTCTATCAACGTAATCACCGCATGGTCGAATCGCATATACAATTGTTTCTACTCCCGTGCCCTTAGGATACCATAATCCTAATTGTGTTGTACCTTAATATATCTAAATATTCTTTTACGGCTTTTAGGTGTGATATTTTAGGTCTTCTTGAAACCTAGCACATAAGCAAACACTAAACATGATATCCGCCTACTTGCCGTGAGGTAGAAAAGGCTACCTATCATGCCACGATATTTAGTATTATCAACGGATTCTCCGTCCTCGTCTTTTGTGAGTTTGGTGTCGGATGACATTGGAGTCCTAATTGGTTTTGACTCTTCTAGACCAATTTCTTTAACATCTCCTTGATGTATTTAGATTGATTAAAGAAGATACCATCTTCACTTGTTTTATTGTAAACCAAGAAAGAAACTAAGTTCTCCCATCATACTCATCTCGAACTCGTCATGCATGATTTTAGAAATCATCACACATGTCTTGAAAAGTGGATCCGAATATAATATCATCTACATATATTTGTACTATGATTATATGTGACTCTCTTTTCTTAGTAAAAAGTGTGTTGTCAACTAACCCCATGGTGTAGTTGTGTTTAACTAGAAATGACTTGAGTCTATCATACCAAGCTTTTGGAGCTTGTTTAAGACCGTAAAGGGCTTTCTTTAATTTATACACATGTTTGGGTTTTTCAAAATCAATGAAGCCCGGAGGTTGAGCTACATATACTTCTTCATTTATGACACCATTTAAAAAAGCGCTTTTGACATCCATTTGATAAAGCTTTAGATCATTAGCACAAGCACACGCAAGAAGTAGTCTTATAGACTCTAATCTAGCCACGGGGCATAGGTCTCATCAAAGTCTATTCCTCTTGTTGGTTATACCCTTGAGCAACGAGTCTAGCCTTGTTCCTAGACACTACTCCGTTTGCATCTAATTTGTTTTATAAACCCATTTGGTTCCTATTATGGTTTGATTACTAGGTGGAGGGACAAGTGTCCAAACATCATTAGAAACAAATTGATTTAGTTCTTCTTGCATAGCCATTACCTAACTTTCATCTTTTATGGCTTGTGTATTCTTAGGTTCTAAGGTTGAAACGAAACAAAACAAGCTACTTTGGTTTTGAACTTGAGACCTTAATGTTCGTTCGTTTAGTTTTCCTATGACTTTATCTACGGGGTGATCTTTGGACTCTTTAATGTTTACTATTACATCACTTAGAGGTTCTTCTTCTTCACTTATGTTTTTCTTTATTACTATGGCTTCACTTTCTATAATCTCATCATTGACAAGAGGTGGAGAGGGTTTGGGTGGACTTTCATCAAATTTTATATTTAATGACTCTTCTACCTTCATTGTTTCTTTGTTTAATATGACGTAAGCTTTGCTATTTGGCGAATAACCTAAAAAGATACATTCGGTTGATTTAGGATCAAATTTTGTAAGGTAATCTTTAGTGTTAAGAATGAAGCATTTGCTTCCAAAGACTCTAAAGTGATTTAACGTAGGCTTTTGCCTCTGAGTAACTCATATGGAGTTTTACCTAAGATTGGTCTAATTAAGACTCGATTGAGTATGTATGTTGAAGTATCAACGCATTACACCAAAATTTTTGAGGTATGGATTGTTCATTAAGCATGGTTCTACTCATTTCTTGAAGGGTTCTATTCTTTCTTTCTACTACCCCATTCGATTGTGGAGTGCGTGGAGCCGAGAAGTTGTGAGTAATACCATTAGCGTCACAAAAAGCTCCGAATTGCACTTCATTATCGAATTCCCTACCATGATCCGTCCTAATAGACACTATAGGACTTCCTATTTGTCTTTGGATCTTTTTGCTTAATATTTCAAAGTAATTAAAGGTTTCCGTTTTGTTCTTTAAAATTTTTGTCCAAGTATACCTAGAGTAGTCATCCACTATTACCAAAGTGTAGTAGTTGCCTCCATAACTTTGGATAGCGGATGGACCAAATAAATCCATATGTAGTAATTCTAGACACCTAGTTGTGGACACCATGTTTTTAGCTTTATGACTCGAATGAGCTTGTTTTCCTATATTACAAGCATCACAAGAATGATGTTCATATTTTAACTTAGGTAGATCTCTTACTAGATCTTTGGATGATAGCGATTGAAGAAGTCGCATGTTGGCGTGACCCAATCTTCGATGCCATAAGGTCAAGTATCATCCATAGAGGTAAGACATAGTTTGTCTTTAGGTTCATTACCGATTTCAATGACATAGACCCATGTTTCTAATTCCTCTTCCTATGGTTATGCCATTTTTAAGTATCTTACTACGGTTTGGTAAAAGTACATTGCACTTTTATCACATATTTGTCCTATACTTAAGAGATTAAAGTTTAGGTTTTCTACGTGACACACATCGTTAATGGTTAGAGATTTGTTAGAAATCGTACATTTACCGATGATTCTACTTTTGCTATTTCCAAACACCACATTACCTCCATTAATGGATTCATATGTGGAGAATAGATTCCTATTTCCGTCATGTGCCTTGTGCACCGCTATCCTTGACCCATTCATCGGGGTCTAGGTCGACCTTTAAGCACACCTAAAACAATAATAAACTCAAAAGTTTGGTCCCCATTTGTTCATGGGTCCATTAGTGTTAAACATTCCATTCATGTTAGACATGTATGGATAAGATGAGTATGCCTTCCATGGAGCAAAGTTTTGAAAAGGAAAACCGTTTTGCATGTTTTGATTCCATCCCATTTGATGGTTACTTTTCGGGTAAACGTTATTAGGTCTCCTAAATGAGTTAGGTTTTGAAAAAGATGGAGCTTTGTTTCTTGCAAAAGTAGGATTATATTTTGGAGGTGGTTTTCTAGTGGTGACATGATTTGGTTTCTTCCTATTAACTATGACAAACTCAGTTCTAGATGAGGAAGCTACATTATTGCTAATGTTTGCTACAACAGATCCACGGATCCCTTTTTCTACACTAGCCGGTTCCCTTTTAGAGGATCCGTGGGATCCGCCACAACGATGGCTGGTTTTTCTAGTTCTTTAACAAATTTTGTTTCTTTACTTTCACTAGTTGATGGATCAAGTTGTTGACTACCTAGACCCTTTTGATTGTTACCGTTTTAACGCTATCGAGTATTGTATCTAAAGTGTTCGTGCTCATTCTAGCAATTTTAGAATCTAAGTGATCCACTAGTGTTTGAAGTTGAGCATAAAGTTCACATTCACCACTTGCTATTTTACCTTTCTCTAAGCGTTTTAGTTTTGCTTTCAATTCTATGACTTCTTTATCTAAACGTTTATTTTGACTCTTTAAAAGCTTGTTTTGTTAACTAGTTTTAAGCTAATATTGCATAGTTTATCATATTCATTATGCAATGAGTCGTCATCAGTGATGAGCTACTATAGTATTCAAGACATACCTCGTCATTTGCCATAAGACAAATTTCTTCATCCTCCTCGTCGCTTCATTCCCCACGTGCGCCATAAACGCCTTTTGATCATCCCGTTTGGGACACTTACTAATAAAGTGGTTTGGGTCCCCACACTTAAAGCAAGTACGATCATCCTTTGGCTTTCGTCCTCTTTGCTTTTCCGAAAGCCTTTCTTATCGTCATACGGTTGTTTGGCGTATCTACCTTTCTTCTAAAGAACTTTTAAAGTCCTTTACCGCCATAGCGTACTCTTCGTCGTCACTACTCGAAGATGAGTTCTCTCATCGCTCGAAGCCTTTTGGCTTTAAGGGCAAGAGATTTGTGTTTTCTTTCACCTTTGAGGCTTGGAATCTTTAGCAAGGACAAGCTCGTACACTTTTAGGTTGCCTATGAGTTCATCGAGGTGAGGATTGTCAAATCTTTTGACTCTTGATTGTCGTCACCTTGGATCTCCACTTCGATGGAAGTGCCCTTAGATATCTCCTAACATGGTTACGGCTAGAAAAGGATTCATCAAGTGCTTGTAAAGATGTAATAATAGTATTAAAGTTAGCAAATGAGTGATCTATAGTTTCCTCATCCGATATTGAAAATTGTTCATATTGTTGAACAAATAAATCAATTTTATTATTTTTAACTTGTTGGTTACCTTGATGAGTTACAACTAAAGAATTCCAAATTTCTTTAGAGGTTTTAAGCATAGAAATTCTTTCAATTCCTTTTCGGTAAAGCATTATATAAAACCATTTTTGCTTCACTATTTTTAGAAATCTTTTCTTCATTTCATCATTTAGTTTATCATGAGGTATGTGAACTAAATTTCCTTTATCATCATTTGAGGTAGCCTCAAAATCACCTTCAACAATAATGTACCAAAGATCAATATCTTTAGACTTCACATATGTTTGAATCTATTTTCCAATATATAAAACCATTAGTTTCAAGTAGTGGTGGTCGTTGCATAGATTGCCCTTCCTTATAATTTTCGTAACCCATAGTGATCGAAAAGTTTTAAAATACAATTTTATTTTAAAACTTTTATAAACTTAGCTCTTGATGCCAATTGTGGAAAACTAGAAGGGGTTGAATAGTTTTGCCGATTTTAAGTTGATTTCAAAACTTTAGATTCGATATTATGTGAAATCTTATGGATGTTGAGCGTATAGATCTAATGATAATGCAAGCAAATAAATAAAGATAAGGGATAGAAATGACACAACCGATTTATAGTGGTTCGCTACAAGGACACCTTCCTTGCCCTACTCCACTCCCGAGTCACCTACTCGAGAGTTCAAGCACTATGTCAACAAACTCCTTCACTTGGCGGAGAAGCCTTCACAACGTTGCTTACACTTTTCCGGTACAAAGCTAGATACCGAGTCCGTAGTACGGTGGACCAAACCAACACAACTATTACACAACAAATATGTGAAATAATCAAATACAAGATCTTCGCTCTGAAATCTTGCGGGTGACAAATCAATCAAGGACCCCTTGCTTGGATGACTTGTAGAATGCTCGTGATCTCGCCTGTAGAAGGACCTATATGAGGATCACAAATAGAAAGAAGAAGAACAACTCTTTAGATCAAGTGATCTATATGTTAGAAGAGAATGAGAGTGTATGAGATTTAGTAAGAAGAGGGTGAGTTAGAATGAAGAAATGGCTCTCATTTATAGGCAAATTCCTTCATCGTTCCGGATCCTTCCACTGGGATCCGTCTAGTGTAATCCTAGGGATCCGTGGAACGCTCCTCTTTGCCCATGGGTTTTTTGGTTATGGGTCATGGGTTATGGGTTGGTCCATGGGTTATATCTAGATTCAATGTATCTAAGTATACATTGTATCAAGTCTCTTTGGGTATGGGTTAAGATCCATGGGTTATGGTCCATGGGTTATGATATTTACCCATCCTAATAAACTATTACAACAAATGCTTAATTACTACATTTTTGTATTTAAATGGCTATATGTAAATGCTTTACAAAACTAACATGTATCATTTATAATTATACTTAAGATAACATTACATTTGTTATCAACAAAACACAAAGAGATCGTAAAATATTAATAAACGTTTTTACGGTTTATTTGTATTAACATGCTCTCATACCAATTGTTGGCCTCGTAAAGTTGGATCTATGATCTTTCTAACTTACTTCAAAATATACCAAGTAATAAGAACAATTGAAACTATAAAAAGCTTTAATATAATTTTGTCATCATCTTTACAAACTATAAGTTCCAACTATATATACATGTTGAAAGGGTACAAGTAATCGTTGTGTTGGTTCATTGTGTCCAACAGTCGTGTCCCTTGATTTGTAACTGTCAAAGTAGCAGTTTCTGTAAGTGCTTGTAACTGCCATATTTGACTTTCGGGTTTGACTTCTGGGTTTGACTTTGTAAGATTGGGATTAACCCGATAACAAAAGTTTACATTGATCAATGATAACAATAACAATTGGTAACATCCACATGCATGATCAAGATATACATATACACAGGTCCTTTACAACACGGGTTTTTAAAGATTTGCGGTTCAATCGGGTAGAACCGAAATACCCGAACCGGACTCGAGAACCGAACCGGAACTGAAGCATGTTATGCGGTCCGGTTCTCGGTTCCTAAATTTTGAGTATTTCGGTTCTCGGTTCTTGCGATTCCGGGTTGGTTCCGGCTGTTCCGGAACCGCGCTCACCCCTACTTACCATATCATACCGAGTGCCTTCTCCAAACCTATCTAGGAACTATCTCAGATATTGAAACAACATTTTTCGAATGTTGGGCCAATTTTGATCTTGATGAACTGTACTCGTTTAAGAGTGGCATTTCAAGATCAGCATTACTACGCATGACAGGTTCTGGAAGTTTCATGGAGAAGTTATTTAGCATTTGAACAACTGAAGCCATTGTTGGCCTATCATCAACACTTTCTTGAACACATAACAACCCAATATGGATGCTTCTAATTACGTTGCGCAATGAACCTGGTCCCGTCTTTAGTGTAGGATCTATCATATCTACTGGTGTACCATTCCGCCATGTTTTCCACGCCTAGAAAAGATTAACAATTATGTTGTTCAATATATACAGAACTACAGCAAAAAATTACGTATTTCGGAAAAGAATTGTCCTCGCTAACAAAATGATTATGTTCCAATGTTGTTTTAGAGTTTTAAGTGATAGGACACTACCACAAATAGGCGAATTCTTCATGGTGTATGTAAAAGAATAGATATCATAGAAGTTTATGAAAATACCTTAAAGCGTATAAAGATAAAGAAATCATGGAATCCATATATGGTTTGATAGAAATGATTATTATGAAAAGGATTTCTGAAACTCACACTTAGGACATCGAGCTAACTTATTAGTTAAAAATAAATGTAAAGTAGGTAAGTTGTTGACGTTTTCAAGTTTACAATTTAATTTTGTTTTTCTCAAACACTGACGCAGTCTTAAAGACAAGAACGAAATTTTTATAGCGGCTAATAGTTTTATTGATAAAAAAAATTT
Organism: Chrysanthemum lavandulifolium; assembly: GCA_022545495.1. NCBI lineage: Eukaryota > Viridiplantae > Streptophyta > Magnoliopsida > Asterales > Asteraceae > Chrysanthemum > Chrysanthemum lavandulifolium. The sequence goes on along the minus strand of CM040239.1, from coordinate 65,744,124 downwards.
ATGGGTTATAAACGAAAAATAATAAAAGTTCGAGGATTTAGGGATTAAACATAATGTTTTCAAACCCGGTTCGACTCGGACGGTTCAACTGGTTGAACCGTTCCGGTCGAAAAAAAGGGTCAAATTAAACTAGGTCAACCCGTCGGGTTGTGTAGAAAAAACGAGTCAACCTGCCGGGTTTGAAGTGACCCGGGTCAACCCGGTTTTCGATGTGTATTAATAGTGTGTTAATAGTTTCCAGCTTTTCATATGCTTTCCGAAAAAAGTGTAAGGACTCCTTAAAATACTTTAAATTTTCACTTTTCACATTTTGGTTATATTTAGAACTACTTCATTGTGTGAATTCTCCAAAGCTTTTCAAAATTATACATATTTATAAGTACGCCATAAAAGTATATTTGTCTAACTAACTAAATTGTTGTATTTGGGGGATACTTACAAAGCTTAGTAGGTCTTCGATGCTATCTCCATTTCGAAAACATTGGTTTTTTTTACTAGTTACCATTTCCAATACTAACACACCAAAGCTAAAGACATCCGACTTTCTGAGAATTGGCCATACATGGCATACTCGGCGCCATATAACCACTGTACAGTAGAAAGACATCAACCATTTGAGCACATGCACAACTGGAGGGAATAAAGTCGTCAACTACAATATGATATTGTCTGAAGTTGGTATACTTACTAGCACTACTACATAACAGGTCTTTAGCGACGGACGGTTCTGTCAGAAATCCGTCGGTAACAACAGTTTCCGACAGATTTGTGATGGAAATAGTCTGTCGGCGAATCCTGGTCGCTAATTTCTGTCCGTCGGAATTCTGTTGGAAACACCGACGAAAAACATGCGTTGGAAATCTGTTGGTAGATTTTCCGGTCGGAAGTCTCTCGCTAAATATCTGTCGGAAAATCGTCGCAAAAAAGTCTGTCAGAAATCCGTCAGTAAGTTGTAGTCGGTAATGGGCCACAATTCTGTCACAAAAAGATGCATATATTGTTATAGCTTAAAGCTCACATTTATGTAATCATGTATCTTAAATACCCCAAAAGAAACTAATAAATAAAAGGAATAATTCAAAACTAAATAGATCAATTATGAAAAATTAGCATTCAAATCACAAAAGTTGTAGTCACATCAAAATCCAAATCGACCCATTCAAAACCTTCAAGATATAAGTATAGTTCCAGATACTCAAATTGATATGACATAATCGAACTAAGGAGAGGGGTTGTGAATCAGTAAACTTCTTTAACACCGAGTTACTGTCATTCATCCTTTGTAGACATTCTTTTATTTCGAGCTTGTTCATGAGCATTCGCCTCCAATTCCCGTTGTTGCATGTGTTCTAGCACTTGACGTTCCACTTCTCGTTGTAACTGCCCATGCATATCTCTTTCGAATCGTGATCTCATTTGTGCATTGTCCTCTTGCAATCTTCTTATTATCTCTTCCAAAGTTTGTACCTGCATTGTATTCAGTCCCATTACATACTGCTTCTCCACAGAAAACTAAAAAATCACGCGAAACTAAGCAACCACAAACACCTCAATAAAGTATGTAAGCGAGTAGGGTGCAATTAACTTCTGGAAAATAGCTAAACTAAGCTATTAACTTCTGTAAGTGAGTAGGATGCATGTAATGCAAGTTTTGTAAATGTAGCCCAATCACTAGTCACGAAAAGCATGCAATTTCAAGATCCAAAAATCTTAAACTAATATAATCCATCATGTGTAATACAGATATGATAAAATGCAAATTATGCACAAAGATATGAAAACAAACCTCAAGCAATGGTATCCCCACTAACGAAAAGAAGCAATAATGTTAAAAAAATTGGCCCGAGTACAACGAGCCATTCAGCACCTTCAACTCTTCAAGTACAGGTGTAGACGCCACAAAGATTCCCCGCCATATGAAGATCTGCAACCACACGTAGCAGATCCCATTAGTGTCTGGTTTAAACTGTGTACATAAAAGTTGGAACTCATGACATTAAATGATAAAAATATCTCTCAATTCAACCACTAACCTTGCCAAAGTAGTTTACAGGCGAATATTTGGAGATTAGCTTTTGTTGTCAGCAGTAGCCTCGATTGAGATACCCATAGACCACATAATCTACCCGATTATATCCTGTGCTTGAAGACCAGGATCTGAGTAACTTGCATTGACAACTGTCAAGGGTAAACTTGCTGTTCAGACCCAAACAAGTAACGGAAAAAAATAAACATAGGTATATAAAAGTAAGACAGGAACCTGAAACATCCAGAAAGCGCTAATTTTCCCAAATTAGCACGCATCTCAACAAATTTTCTCATATAGAATCTTTATTTGGTCCTCACAGTGAAAACTAATTGAATAAACAAAATTCATGAATTATGTTAGCTAATGGTTACACTAAAAAATGCACTTTCAGTTCTAATAACTCGAATACAGTTACAAAGATTATTTTATTCAAAAAAGACATATTAGAAAGCTAAGAGCCTTACTTCACCAATATCATCTTCTCCAACACCACCAAAAGGTGCAATTTTGGCTCCAAATCTAGCAGCCATCCTCACAAACTCAGACTACTCGGGCCAGAATAACTTATACTCCTTATCCTCTTATGTTAGAAATTCAATCATTTCTGAAAAGAGCTGTAAACTATTTTCAAATATTAGAATACATAATGTTACCTTTCTGTGAAGAGCCTCGAGCATGCCACCTGGATACAACAAGATATGGGACTTTGTCTTGAAGAGTTTAAAGAGATTAGTGGGTGATACGGAACTGCCTCCATAATTAAAGGTGCCAATTCAAGTCCCATAATCATGTGATACCCAACACATAAAACCGGACCTCTGAAGGTATCCCCATAAAGAGTAATCAAGTCATGATTTTTATCCTGCGATATTTAGACAAAGTATATGACATTGGGTCGTAATTATACATATATACCCTGTACAATTTAATATTTGATGACTACTATATGAAATCCATACCAAAAAGAGCATGTGGCTACTGTCATCAAAGATACGAATTTCAGAATTTGGTAGTAGGCGGTGAAGTCTTTCACCTTCTTCTCAACTAGGTAATTACTGATCTCTGCCACTGCAGAGATGTGCAATAGCCGTTAGTAGTCGATGGCTAACAGCATTACTATAAATAGTGGCTGGGTGTAACAGAAGAGATATACCTAGCCAAAAGGACAGTCAGCACGAGTGATGCTACTGAGTCCCCATTCCATATTTATTCCCACACTAGTGACCTGAGAAAGAGTTATTACACCAAGCGTATAAATGTTACCGGAAGTTCATCACTTTAAACTCACCATGTTTCATAATTTATACAGTATATGGTACCAGATACTTAAATTTTGAACCAGCGAAAGAGGTTAACAATAGGTTAGTTACCAGCATAGTTCCAGCAACATCTAATACCTTGCAGCCGGACGGTGCTTTTGGATCCTTGTGTACCTAAAAGATGATTTAATCTTAAAGAAAGAAGTTTAATTATTGTATTTAATATAGCAAAAAGTATTATCCGGCTTACAATCTTGCTTTCGCCGGTCATGCTTGATTTTTCAATATATAGAGTGACCCTTAACTAGAAGACCATCAGCAGGGACTTGGGCGTGGCATACTAACAAGAGATCGGGATGGTAAGTTAAAATGAAGTGTGACTAAATTATAAGTAATACAAAATATCGTAACCTACCTGATCACCTATATTAAGAGGTATTACATCACCGACAACTACGTCATTACCACCTCTAGTTATCTTATTGAATCGTTAAGTTCGCTTAGCTTATTAGTCGAGTGAAGATGACTACATCACCATAAGAAGATCTGCACCCACAGTAGCAGATCCCATTAGTGTCTGGTTCAAACTGTGTACATAAAACAAGACCAGGATCTGAGTAACTTGCATTGACAACTGTCATAACAAAACATTAAACAACTACAAATAAAATAAAGCATAAATAAACATAAACATAGGTACATAAAAGTAAGACAGGAACCTGAAAGACCCAGAAAACGGCTAATTTCCCCAAATTATGCACGCATCTCATCAAAGGTTTTTATTAAAGTTTCTCATGCATTAATATTCGATGACTACTATATGAAATCCATACCATAAATATTGTTGGTGTATATTTACAGAGGTGTAGACATGATAATACAGTCAAGTGGATACCTTCTGCACAATGGTATTACCGTTATGCTTCTGCTTCAAACCTACCGGCATTGCCAGAAAGTTATGATGGCTGGAAACATTAGCATGATATACATTATTTGTGAATTAGAGAAAAGTGAAAATAAATAAGGTACATACTAGTAAAACCGTGCAGACTAAATCGAAATTTTATTAAGCATCTTATGATTATAACCATGTTATTCAAGCTTGTGAGATGCATATACCTGCTAGTATGCACACACTATGACCATTAAGTCTTATCGTGCCTATATCTTGTGTCAAAACAGCAGGAGGTCATGATTTACCAAATTGAAAGCTCTTTCGATCAGTGTCCCACCATCTTTCAATGTCACTACTACAAATTTAGCTTATATTGTTGTTCAGTTGATACTTTATCAACTTTAACTTATTTAAACTAAAGCAACCGATTTAGCCTATGCTAGTTCAAAATAGCTTAATTTCGCTTATTTTCTAAACTAAACTAAACAATCAACATTATCTACAAGTTAACTAGCAAAACAAATTATATTAAGTAGATGTAGCTCACATAAACTCATAAGACTCAAAGAAACAAACCATTACGAGTTACAAGTAGTAATATATCTATTACAACTAGTGAGACAATCAGTTTTAGCTCTAACACAAGTGATTCTATTTGTCCAGTTAGTTGAAAGTCAGTTTTACACATATATTCTAAGATAATCAAAATCAGTCAAACACTCAATGATCCATTTTAGTGCGAACGAAACTAATTAGAACAAAACGCTCATGTCAGGCAAACACTTTGAAACTATTTGATAAATACAACAACTACTTATCACAAAAAAATACTCATGTCATCCAAGCACTCCGAAACAACTACTTATCACAACAAACACTCAAATCAAATTAGGGCAAACTAACTCAGTCATATTAGGAAAAAATATCAAAATTAAACAATAACTTATCATAAACGAAACAAACACAACTGGAAAAGAGGAATTAAACCTTGATGAAAATGATTTGAACGGTGGAGAACGGTGGCAAAGTGGTTGATGCCAGACGAACGGCGAACGGTGGTGATGCGATCGACGGCGAACGGTGGTGATGTTGTTGACGGCGAACGGTGGTGATGCGATCGATGGCGAACGGTGGTGATGCGATCGACGGCGAACGGTGGTGATGTTGTCGACGGCGAACGGTTGCGATGCGACTGACGGCGGACGGGCAAGGAACGGTGGCGATGCAATGCGATGGAGGGAAAAATGATATCTAAAATGTGTTATTTTTTCTCTGATGTGAAAAAGTGAAAGTGTGGGAGTGGTTGGGGATTATTTAAGTTTAAAGTGAAAAGTTAAAATGTGAAATGGAGATTGTTGAAATTGTGCATTTATGTTTTGAGATTTTAGATCAAAAGTATCATAAAAGCTGAATATTATAGAGGTTAAATAAATTAGGCCATAGTATATTATCTTGAAGCTGAATATTATAAGATATGTGTAAAACTGACTTTCAACTATGGTGTTAGAGAAGCTAAATCTTAGAATGTAAATTATCAGTCAAACACTCTATGCATTGTAACAAATAAGCTATATATTATAGAAGCTAAATCTATAAAGAGTTATGTTTAAAACTTAGTCATTATACGCTCATATTATTTCATGTACCAAATATTATTTGAAAGTTATCATTTAGATCAAGAAAGGTCAACAAGCTACATGTTCTAATATATATGTTGGAATTACGTTAGATATAATATTTATTTGTGACGGATTTCCTACGGAAATAGGAAAAATATAAAATTAATAATAAGTTAAACCTTTCTGACGCAATAGCGAGGGAAAAATCTGGTTGTCGTTAATAGGTCGGAAAGTCGTTGGTACATAATATAATTAGTGACAGATTTCCGACAGAAGTCATATCCCTCGGAAATCTGTCAGAACTCTGTCGAAGAAACGTCGCTCTATATAAGCTGCAACATTTGTTGGTGATCTGATGGAACATCGTCGGTAATTTAGCGACGGATAGCTGTCCGTCGGAAATTCTGTCACTGAAAGTCCAATTTCTAGTAGTGTAGGTTCCAACAATTCGATTAGTGTCGCCATGAGTTTCCTCTGGTTTGAACAATCTTGCCATGCCAAAATCTGCGATTTTAGGTTTCATCTCAGAATCTAACAATACATTACTAGCTTTCATATCTCTGTGAACTACCCTTAGACGGGAATCTTCATGAAGGTATAAAAGTCCCTTGGCAATGCCTTTAATGATATCATATCGCTTCCCAATCAAGAAGTGTACGTTTACTCGGATCTACAAACACCATCGACGATGTTAATTTCTTTTTCGCAAAACATTTTTCTTTGTCAAACATCATCAATTCATTTAACAAATAAAATCAACTACTTGACTACCAATGCTACCTAAATCAAATCACTCTTTTGAAACTAATTGTGACATCCTAAAGAACATTTGTTACAAACTTAACGAAATATTAAAACAAATCAAGTCTGCATTTTGTAGCTAAACATGCTAAATCCATTGATATATGCGATATATATGGTTCCCTGTAATTGTAAAGTATCGATTATCTTAAGAACATACCAAATATGATTTGATCTAGACTTGCATTTGGCAAGAACTCGTAAATGAGAAGTCGTTCGCTTCCTTCTATGCTAAAACCAAGCAATCTAACCAAATTACGGTGTTGAAGTTTCACGACTAGCAAAACCTCATTCTTAAATTCTATGTCACCTTGCGCAGAATCCGTGGCTAGCCTCTTTACTGCTATCTCTTGTCCATCTTCAAGTTTACCCTAAATACAATTTGATAACATTTATTAATAATCTGGTTACATTAACATTCTTGTTCTTTTGCAAAAAGAATAAAGAAATAGTAAAAAAGAAAAAAGCTAGCAACATAAATGATCAAGCTGTGTATACCTTGTAAACTGCTCCAAATCCCCCTTGCCCTAACTTATTGTTTTCAGAAAAGTTATTCGTTGCTGCTTTGACCAAACTAAAGTTATATCGCAGAGATTTAGCCGTTCCAATATCCATCGTTTCAACTGATAGATGACACAGTTAACATTTAATTTACTACTCCCTCAGTCTCAATTTAATTGTCTATATTTCTATTTTTGGATGTCTCAAAAAGATTGTCCACTTTCCTTTTTTAGTAAAAACTAGAGAATCAAAAGAAAGAATATTCTATTCATGTGGTTAAAAATTAAAGTGACCCCACTTTTATTAAACTTTGTGATTTTTTCTCTCATGACAATTAAATTGAGACGGAGGGAGTATAAAGTAACGTAATGTCCCAAATAATTTATTCACGCCTCAACCAAGTGGTCTATTATATTATAGGGGGTGTTTGGTTAAGTTATTTGTTGGGTTTATGAGTTTGTTAGCTTATATGGCTTAAAGAAGTTGAAACTAAGTGTTTCGCTAAACTTAAATGAGTGAGCTCATGTGGTTATATAATAAACCCAAAAATTTTGACTTTCCTAAAGAGAGTTGGGTACTTAATTGGTTTTATATAACATGCTCCTTTGCAAAGCTACAATTTTAACCTTAATTATAACTAACCCAACATTCATATTTTTTTATATAAGTCTTTTTTTGCCATTCATCAACATAAGTTAAACCAAACACTTAAGATTGGGAAAATCATTTCGGTTTCAAGCTCTACCTTTAGAGCCCTCTTGCACCCCTTGCCCCCTTGACTTCTCCTATTCATCGTAGCTGTATACAGTTAGATAACACGAGCATGCACCCCAGACTTCATAACTCATATTAGAGCTTAACTTGATACACTATTTGATTTTGATATAAAAAACAATTGATGACACTAAACCTCCAATACTTTGTAGTATTATAGTTGTAGTAAATATGATCATTATGGAAGTTGCAAACTTGAATCTTACTCTCTGTGATTTTGGTCTGCGATATTTGATGCTGCTTTTTATTCAATCTTATGAAGATACCACTCCAAGTGATTATTATAACGACAATGACTATGACAATAACTAATACTCTTATCAAAATATGTGTCTTGCTTGATTTTTTTCCTGCAAAAATAAGAATGTCATCAAAGAAACAACTTAATTTCAATATTTGAATTTTAAAACTCTCATAAGAGGGACAGCGGATATGAAAAAGAAATAAATAAATAATGTAATAAGTGATAGAAATGTTTATGGACCTAAAATCTATTGGGAAACTAGCATTTACAATCTCATATAAGCATATTTATTCCTGATTTTTCTTTTGAAAGTGACATCTCAAATATTCAAGTTACACTAGTTTTACTCTTTTAACCCCACTGCACCCTTATTCCTTTTTAACAATATGTTATTTTATTTTAACTACTACTACACCTTCAATTACATAAAAACAGAAGATATCTCCTCTCATATACATCGAACCGAAGTAACAATATTACCATCATTACGAGCGTCTTATTACCTTTCGTCTGAGATCAATCAATATTGTTTTCCGGTGAAACGTTGTTCACGACATTACGATAAAAATAGATCGCAAATGACTACGAAGATGTTATGAACAAGTTACGATTACCCCGTGATAGCAAGACGTCAATTTGCTAGTAAAACACTATTTTAAGCCAAAATGTGCTAAACCGTTGGGTTTTATCCAACCCGTCTCGAACCAGTTAACCAGAACTAGTCGGACTTGCATTTTTTTGTTGGTGACGACAGTGTTGAAAACAGTGGTGAGAACGTAGGTTACGAAGAAGATGGTACCACAATGAAAGTAAAGTGAGTGTACGTGGGGTTTCTGGTAAATTAACTTAACTAACTATGGCATTGAAAGAGTCAGAGTGAGTTTAAGGGCAGAATATAGTGGTGCTGGTCTGACCATCACCTCCATATTCGAGCCAAATCACCCAGCCTTCCCACCACATTTACCATGTGGTGCTTACCGCCTTTCTTACCATTACATATACTCCACTTAGGTACAAACATATTTTACAAGACACTCAAACACACAAAATTTGTTATTTCCATTATGTGGTCTAAATCATCGGATGGTGCTAATTTGTTTGCTTCTATGATTGGAATGCAAGTGTGTGTAGTGGTAAGCACTCATGGTCTTGGTGCCGCCTAGGATGGCCACTCATACAAGGACGGAGCCAGAAACAAATAGGACCGGTGCATAAATTTTTTTTAACTAAAATATAATAGAGTTTATGACTAAAAACACATTTCAATGTACCGAGATCATTTAAGATGCATTTGAGAAAAATCAATGTTTTTTTTTAAAATTAACATTGCATCGAAAAAATCCATATATGTCTCGGCACCCAGAGGACCCCATGGCTCCGTCCCTGCACTCATACTTGCGTATGGCAAATAATATTTGTAGAGAAATCAAAAAAAAAAAAAAAAAAAATCCAATTTCAATTTAAAGTACTAATCTATTTTTTTTGTCAATTTAATGTATCAATTTTTTCTTTCTCATGCAATGTTAGACAATTAGTAGGTTTTTGTGTTAATATGTCTGGTCACTAAGTTAAAACCAAACACCCCTTTTTTTTCTTTAGTTACACTCAATTAGGGGTGAAAACGAGCCAAGCCGAGCCCGAGCTCGTTTCGAGCCTAACATTTTGAGCTCAAGCTCGGCTTGTGAATTTTTTACAAACTCGAGGTCGGCTCGAGCTCGACTAATTTATATGATGTGTAAAGTTCAAATTGAGCTCGGCTCGTTAACACAAGGCTTGAGTTTGGCTCGTTAACACAAAGCTCGGCTCGTTAACACAAGGCTCGAGCTCGTTAACGATGTTATACATATAGAAAATATATATAAGTATATATTTCTAGGGCTCGTTTAGGCTCGCGAGCCTAAACGAGCTTTTTTTATAGAGCTCGGGCTCGAGCTCGTTTAGGCTCGGCTCGTTCGAACTTTTTACCGATTCGATCTCGAGCTTTTCACGAGCGGCTCTGCTCGTTCCACCCCTACACTCAATCCAAATATTAGTCTTCTTCAATCTCTTATTTCCCTTCCCTCAACCGCCATCTCCAACCTCTTCTTTTTATCACAACCCACCACCTGTCAAACACCACAACCGACACTACCCATTACACACTACAACGCTGCCTACCATCAAAATCCACCACCCGTTAAACACCACATTCATAGCTGCCAACCACTGCCCACCTCCATAGTCGTTGCCCACCACCACCTTCGCCGCCATTCTAACACCACAACAGCCGGCACCACAAGTTTACACACATTGAATTCATGGTAATGTTTAATGAGGGTAGGAGTTTGTAGACATTAATAGACATGAGCAATATCACCGCCCACGCGGTTAACAACTTTTATATAATAGCCATTGTAACTAAAGTAGTGGTAGAAGTAAAAAGTTAAAAACTATGATTAACAACTTATAGAGTTTTGGCATAAGTTGGTATTGCTGCTATGGTATAGTTTTTTACTTCTAAAAGTAGGCACTCATGGTGGTTAATAGACATGTTTAATGAGGGTTGTGATGGTGGTATTGGTGGTGTTTAATGATGATGGATGAGAGGTTGAAGAAAGAGGAAGAAAGAGGTGTTTGGAATAAATTTTCAAATAAAAAAGTTGTCAAGAAGGATGCCACATTTGCGGTTATTGCCAATTCAAAAGAAAATTACCGGTTACCAGACTAGCAGGTAAAAAGGTCCTTCATTTGTCTATTATGGTAACTTAGATACTTGAAATTAGGGATAAAATTAGGTTTATAAAGATAGAAACATCTTGGCTGTGTCTGGTTTGATTAAGAACGATGGTAGAAAGGTAACTTGCATTAATGTATATTGTCCTCAACGCATTAACGATAAACGGATGGTATGGGATAAAATTAGATCATTGGTTTCGGTTGATGATGGTTTCCGTGTGGTGGGGGGAGATTTTAATAGTGTTAGAGATAGTGTGGAACGTCGTAACTCGTATTTCAATGCAGCAGAGACGAATGAATTTAACGACTTTGTCGATGAGGCGGGTTTACATGAGTTCACGTTGAAGGGTCGGAAATTTACTTATTTAGTGGGAGATAAAATGAGTAGAATCGATCGAATTTTTGTGGATTGGGATTTTCTTAACGAGTGGCCAAATGCGGAGTATCGGGTTTTAAAACGGGAGGAATCCGATCATTTCCCGCTTTTGTTAAAAGTTGTGTCCAGGAATTTTGGAGCTAAGCCTTTCAAGTTTTTTAATTCTTGGCTCCAGAGGGATGGTTTTGATGAAGTCATTAAAGATACTTTGGCTAGTGTGGACGTTGATGGTGATCCAGACGTGAAGTTAGTGAGAAAATTCAAAATGCTTCGAACTAGAATCAAGGAATGGAAAGATATGTCTATGCGCTGTGAGCTAGAGGAAACAGATTTGTTGCATACTGAGATTAATGATCTGGAACGGATATTGGAGGAGAGAGATCTTTCAGAAGAAGAATGTTGGACTCTCCAGGAAGCGAACTCGAGGTTAAAGCATTTGCAATTTTTGAAGTTAAAGGATGTGAAACAGAGATCTAGAGTTTTATGGGCGAAAGATGGCGATGAGAACTCCAAGTTTTTCCATGGTTCGATTAATTCTAGGAGAGTCTCAAATAATATAATGGGTTTATCGGTTAATGGTGAGTGGGTGACAAATCCAAAGGAGATTAAAAGAGAAGTGTTGCGATTTTTTAGTCGCAAATTCGTTGAAGATATGCATGATAGGCCGAAACTTAATTGTTTTGGTTTGAAAAAATTAAGTGTGGCTGAGGCGGATCTTCTCATCAGTCCGTTTGTGGAGAAGGAAATAAAAGAGGCGGTTTTTAGTTGCGGTGGTGATAAAGCCCCGGGCCCGGACGGATTTAATTTCAGGTTCATTAAGAGGTACTGGGATCTGTTTTCAGCTGACTTTGTTGATATTTTGAGGCAGTTTGAGGCTACTGGTAAGATAAATCGCGGGGTCGCATCTTCTTTTATTACCTTGGTCCCAAAAGTTAAAGATCCGGTTAATTTAGGAGAATATCGGCCTATAATCGATTGGGTGGTTAGCAAAGTTATATCTAAAGTGTTGCCAATGATTGAAGCGGTGATGGATAGTATAATTAACGAGACTCGATCGAGTTTTGTGGCGGGTAGGTTTATTCGGATAGTCCGTTGGTGATTAGTGAGGTGTTGTCTTGGTCAAAAAGAAGCGGAAAGAAGATTTTTATGTTTAAAATTGATTTCGAAAAGGCTTATGATAATGTTAATTGGGCCTTTTTGATATCAATTATGAGGCAAATGAATTTCCCGGAGTTGTGGTGCATGTGGGTAGAAGGGGTTTTACGGTCGGCTCGGTCCTCAGTTCTGGTTAACGGCTCGCCGACTTTTGAATTTAATTGTGATAAGGGCATCCGGCAAGGTGATCCTGTCTCGCCATTCTTATTTATCATAGTCATGGAAGCTCTCTCAGGTATCATCAAGAAAGCGTGCTCTATTGGTACTTTTCGGGGGGTTGGGCTTCCTAAGGAGGGTCCGGTTCTGTCTCATTTGTTATATGCAGATGACGCTATGGTGATGGGGGAGTGGTCGGAGAACAATTTTACTTGTCTGAGACGGATGCTTCGTATTTTTCATATGTGCTCAGGTCTCAGAATTAATATTCATAAATCTACTTTATATGGGGTGGGAGTCGACAGGGAGGCGGTGGGTCTTATGGCTAGTGGGTTGGGTTGTCGTTCGGGTGAAACGCCTTTTACTTATTTGGGGATTCAGGTAGGTGCAAATATGACCAGGATTAATAACTGGGATCCGGTGGTGAAGGTGTTAAAAACGAGACTCTCCAAATGGAAATCCAAAACTCTTTCAATTGGAGGTAGGTTGACCCTCATTAAATCCGTTTTACAAAGCCTTCCTTCGTATTATTTCTCTCTTTTTAAGGCTCCGGTGGGAGTAGTGAATATTTTGGAAGGATTGATTAGAAGGTTTTTGTGGGGAGGTAGTGAGGATGTTAAGAAAGTGCACTGGGTGGGTTGGGACAAAGTTACTACTCCTATGAACCAAGGTGGTTTGGGTATTCGTAAGCTTGAAGATTGCAATAATTCGTTTCTGGTTAAGTGGTTATGGCGGTATCGTCAAGAAGGAGGCGCTCTTTGGAGGAGGGTGGTTGATTCTATACATGGGTCTAATAGAAAATGGGAAGTTTATCCAAAGAGCTCAACATTTACGGGTACGTGGACTAAGGTGGTAAATAATGGGATTCGGCTTAAAGTGGGTGAAGTCAACTCCATTAGTATGATCCGGGGCCGTCTTGGTAATGGTAGAAATATTCGTTTTTGGATTGATCCTTGGGTGTCTCGAAGCCCTCTTAAAAGCCTATTTCCGGATCTTTTTTCCTTAGAAAGTAATAAGGGATGCAAGGTGGGGGATCGACTTTATGGTGAGCAATGGAGCTGGAAAATACCTTTGAATGCGGAGGTTGGAAAGTGATCAAGCTGCGGTGTCTGCGGTGATGAGGAGCAGGTCTTGGAGAGTCGAACGATCGGTGGTATTGGGATGGAGGTACATGCAGCGATTCTCGCTTTTGAAGTAAAGAAATGGATTGATAGTGGTTACTCTAGTACTAGCAACGCGCTGTTTACTTGGAGCAAATGGGTGCCTATTAAATGTAACATATTTATGTGGAGAATGTTGATGGATCGGATCCCGACAAAGCAAGCGTTAGCTAGGCGAAACATAAATTGTGGGGATGGTTTGTGTACGCTTTGTGAAGACCAAGAGGAGAGTGTCGATCATTTGTTTTCTGCTTGCATCATTGCAAATGGAGTGTGGAGTGGGATTGCTAGGTGGTTGAAGATCCAACCAGTCTTCTTCTTCTCTGTGGCCGATATTGCTCATGAGTTCACGTCCTCTTCATGGTCGCCGAGTAAGAGATTGATTATAAAGGGTATTATGATTATTGCTTGCTGGCGTATTTGGAAAGCTAGGAACGAGAAGATCTTCAAGAATGAAAGGCGAAACGTGACAGAGATCATTGTGGATATAAAAGTGTTAAGTTTTCTTTGGTTTTCTAATCGTTGTAAACAGGGTACGGTGGGTTGGAGGGACTGGCAGTATTTTTCTTTTGATGTGATGTAACTTGGTTAGGGAATCTCCGCCTTGGAGATCTCCCGTCGTTTGTTGTGTGTTTATAAAATTCGCCTTTCAAAAAAAAAGATACTTGAAATTGGGGAAGTCGGCTACCTTAAACTAAAATTGGACCAATGTTTGATACATTTTATGCGATTTGCCTTAAATTCTCATGTGACTCACAAATTTAATTTACCATTAAAAAAAACTTTAATAAAATAATAATGTTATAGTCAATTTTATTGACTTAGTGTTAAATTCATGTTTCTCGATTTCGAATCCTACTATCATTTTTTTTATATCCGATTTTTTTAAGCTTTGAAATTCTAAACTTTAGTAATTTTAACTTATAATAATAATAATAAGTCTATTGTCTTTCCTATTTTCGAGGAATTCGATACGGAGGCTTTGGACAAACTTTCACGTATTAAGTCTATTGCCATCAGCCACTCAAATAATGCTAAGAGTGGTGTTTTTATCTTTTATAAAGTAAGCTTTCGTATTCAGAAAATAGTGGAAGCACAGTTTGTGTTTAGACTTCTATCCAACTTTATGTAAAAGTATTATGTTTAAATAAAATATAATAATATAATGATAAAAATAATAATAATAAAATAAAATAATAATAATAATTATTATTATTATTACTATAATAATAATAATAATAATAATAATAATTTTAATAATAATAATAATAATAATAATATTATTATTATTGTTATTATTATTATCCACATGCAGTAAGCCGAAACTTTTATTTGCACTTTTGCAATTCACAGGATAAAACACAAAAAAATTGTTTACTTTGTATCATAAATTTATGATAGTATAACGATTAAATTTACGTACAATTGAACATAATGAAAACATGATATTTAACTTTTTGACTGTATAACCCTAACAATATGATGCTCAGATGATAAAACCGGATATATAGATTTTTAACCGTATAACCCTAGCTTAAAATGCATCTCAATTTTATACCTGGTGATGACGGCGAAACTTGCAAATTTGGTGCTGGTGCTGGTGCTGGTAACGGCGGCGGCGATGGTGGTGATGCTGGTAACGGCGGCGGCGATGGTGGTGGGGGTATTGCTATATAACTCTCGTCAAAAAACGGATAAATCTCGTACCTAAAGTTACACATAGGGAGAAGAATTCTTCCTCCGACTCTCCCACTAAACGAAATTGGATACTGATTGATTACATATATCAAGCAATCACTGCACTGCTTGCTTATTAAATCTGGAGTACACTGCACAAGCCCATAAATGGTTGTGTCATCAACCCCAGGTGTTTTCCCGGTGGCAAACTTGCGATACGAATCACCAGCAGCCGCCTTGGGTATCAGACCGTTCAACAACAGCCGTAGGGCCTTATTGAAACGATCTGGATCAGATGAGTTGTTGTCGTTCTTCCACAAAAAAAGAGATGGCTTCGGTTGATCTTTCCCCAGTATAGTCTTGTTAGAGTACTTTAACAAGCAGTCGTCGTAGTATATGGTTGCTTCCTTCTGGTTAGGGCAATCTAGTCCCAACCTAATAATGGAATCCTTCAGACAACTCTGGCACACATCAGGTTGGACGTCACCTTTGCATAGGGCGATAGAGTTGACTGTATCAATGCCTTGCCCGGTGGAGTAGTTAAAAAAACCGAAGCCAGAGTTGGTGGTTGGGAGGACAGAGAGGGTTATGTCTAGATTCATTTCGTACGCATTGTTGCTAGTATAATTAGTAGCATTTCCACACATACTGGAAATGAAATCGGATCGTGATAAAGTTATGATCATGTTTTTGAAAACAAGCACCAGCCATATGGGTAGTTTTTGGGTGAAAACAAGCACCAGCCATATGGGTAGTTTTTGGGTGAGTATGATCATGTTTACGTGCAAGGAAGGATTTAAATATTGGATGGTTTTAAAGGGTCATAAGAAATAATGAACTTTCTCAAAATCCATCTTATAATTCACTATGCATATTTTTGCCACATCTATTTAATTTTTTTGAGAGAAGTATGAGTACCTATATAGATACGTAAATGACCCGCTTGATAATGATCATATGATATATGGCCACTCGTTCCTTCTTATACTAGAGGAGTAAAAGACCCGCTATATCTTGTCAATTCGTATCCTCCAGAGTTTTTATTCAAGCACGGAATTTTATTATGACTTGACAAATATACCCTCAAGAAACTTCAAACCCCGATTTAAAAGACCTGCTATTTGGTCAGATTGTATTCTCCTGGCAATCTAAACGCATTAGAATATTATTTTTTTTATTTAATATTATACACACCCAATAATATTAAACATGATAAATGATGTTAAACAAAAGAAGGATTGTTGTTCATTAACTGTCGTTTTTTATTTATTTATGATATGTTTAACCATAACACTAATGCCGGGTATGGTTAGCAAAATCTAAATAAACATAATTACCAAAAATAATGAGTGGTCGACTTGCAGTCAAACATGATCTCAACGTGAGCAAAATGAGGATAGATTTTAGCCAGAAAGAAAAAAATGGGCCAGCTTACTTTGTTGGAAACAATAGGAGTACGTTTAGTTGGGAAAACATCATTGTTTTCCTTAAAATGTTTTGTGGAAAATAAGAAAAACAGAGATTGCGTTAAAATAAGCGTTTTCTAACAAAATATTTTGCAAAACACAAAATCCCCTATTTCCTAACTTAACAAGGAAAATTACAAAACAAATTTTAGATGTTTTCTTGTTTTCCCTTTTAACGCACACCCTCACTTTCCCTCTTCAAAATAGAAAATACAAACATCAACTAAACGCGTTTTTTATATTTTCAAGTGTTTTATGGAGATAAATTTCCCTTCGAAACTTTTACAAAATTAAACATAGAAAATAAGAGAATTTTTTTTCAAACTAAACGCAGGTATGAGTGAGAAGACTTGAGGTCAAGGGAATCTGAGCCAGGGAACAATACAATTTGTGCACGTCAACGGTGACTTCCAAGTCTTCCGGGGCCCATAAGTTGCTATTCATATATGGATTTCTACATGAATCATTTTGTTAATCATACGAAGCCATGTTTTACATTTAACGTAGGCCGGGTTAGAATCATGGGGAAATAGGGAATACTCTGTTTGGTTTAGGGATCTATCTGATCATGTCCAATGGTATTAATTCAGTGGCAATGTTAACAGACAAGTATTTTTGCCTTAGGGGCTCGAAATCGGTATGGTGGCTCAAGCCCTTTAGGTGTCTAAAGAGAACTTGCAAATTGGGTCCTTTTCGATTAAAATATTTTACGTATTTTTGTTTTTCAATCGATTAGAATTATGGAACACTATGCGAAATTAAGAGACTGAAAATTGGAAAAGAAAATGAGAAACAGAGAACCAATTGTGTCGTGCTCAACACATTGCTATTATATTTACTCATGCGAAGCCTGACCTTCTAAAGCTTAACCTTGATACATATTTCAAACAAATTGTCAGGTCAATCCCTGAAGCTTTGGGGTTGTTTCAAAAACTTACCAAGTGCGATTCACCTTTCTTATAATCAATTTATGTTTCAACTCCAAATTTTGTTAGGAAGATCACCAACATCTTTACCGAGCATTTTTATTTAATCCTACCAATATGAATTAACAAGTTTTTTTCTTCAGTCCTATCAAGTTTAACTGAGACATTCCTCGAATATATGGGGAGACTTAGGAGAGAACAAAATATGAGGAAACATACCATAAGTGAGTACATTGACTCGTATATGGTCCCTTGCTCCAAGAATGGCATCGCTGAACTTTTAAGCCTTTTAAATATGTCATGCAACAGCTTTCCTGTGCTTCGCTGCCAAAGAATTGCTCAAACATGATGATCCAGAGACCTCATAGTAACCAGCAAGTACAAATACAAAGACGCCAATGAGCCTAAGCAGGTACAGGTTTACTTTGACATTATAGTGTGAGATTTTGCGGAAATGGTTCAGGGGTGTTATTAGGAGTCTTATTATTCAAGAAGCATTTCAAACCTTTCATATTTTTGAAGGGAACCATGGACAAATAAAATACACGTTACAATCGCGATGAAAGTTCCAAAATGAAAAGAAGCCAAGGCTAAATAGATCTTATGGAATTCATATACATGTGAGAAGTATCTGTTGTCATCAGTAAGTATTCATTGTGCTTTTTGATACTATTTGTAAGGCTTATCATATTTGGTATAAGCAGTTTGCAAGTTGTTATGGTTTATCCCACATCGGAGTAGAAGAAAATAATGTGTTGAAGGACTGCTATAAATATAGTTTATTTAGTATAGTAAAAGCCATGATCCTTCAGGCACGTTTTGATGGGAAGTGATGAGTGGTCAATACTTGCATTTAAATATGCAAGTTGGGGTGTCCGCCCAAAGCCTGTTACGACAATTGGGCACCTCCTATTTAAACCATCTGATCCCTACTAAAAACTTTTTTTTTTTTCATTTCTTTTCTTAAAAAATTTAAATTTTGTTTTTATAAAATTTAGATGTACCTACGGGTTCCACTCATCTTTTGGAACCTGATGATGTGATTCTTTTGTTAAAGTGAAATGCCGGGTATACTAGCTCTTCCTGTAAATTTAGTAAAGTGGCAGGATCTATTGTGAGAGGAAACATCTTTTTACTCCTCTATGATCCCATATCGAGTAAACGAGCTCAATGGGTGTAAGTTGTTGTAGTGATATGTGCAGACTAATATTTTTATCGCTGCTGTTGCGGGCGATATAAATAATATATTTTTTTCCCCCCTTTTTAGAGATCATTTCTAGCAAGGTTAATCATAGAATTTTTCACATAAGCTATAACCACTCTTTTAAATAGTTCCAGAGGGCGAAGAATTATTCTATATGTTCAAGATACAAGAACAGACTAGCAGTGCCCACTACAAGAAAAAAGCCCTTTAGTGACATAAGTGATTTCGTCACTAACAGTGTAAAATGTGGTCACAAAACCGTTTAGTGACCAAACTCAAGTCGTCACTAAAGCTCCGTCACAAATTCAATTAGAGACCAAAATATGCTTCGTCACAAAAATGTGACCAAAATATTCGTCACTGTTTTACCCAATTAGTGACGAAATATTTCGTAACAGTGATGGTAGTGACGAAAAATTCGTCACTGATATATACCATTGGTGACGAGATAGTGGTCACAGACTACAGACCATAGACTATTAGAGACCAAATAGGTGGTCACTAATATGATCATATAACCAAAAAAAATTTGATCCTGTATTCATTTCACTGCTTACTTATTTTTACAAACTAGAATCTAAAACTATGTAATAGCGAAAATCAACATATTAACTTCATTCACAAGTGATAACTTATTCACAAAACACAAATAGTATGGTCGAACCTCGACACGAACTAAACCAGTAACCATATCAAATTCATGCACCGTGTGAGTTACACTAATCATCGCAAACAAGAAAAGCTCGTCTCGAGGCTTTAACCTAGCTTCAGTAATATAACCAGTAATTCCAGCACTTTTCACTTTTCAATGCTAAAGTAGTGATCACATGTTGCAGTTTTGCACCCAAAAGTAGAACAACCTGAGCATAAAAAGGGTGATGAGAAATCATAACATAATGTTGAAACAAAGGTCAGCCAAGTAAGGTGAACTACGGTTTCAAGATTTGTGATAGTGTAGGGAAAAGATTTACATACAGGAACTAAAGCAATCCAGAAATAGACAGCAAGAAAAGTATATAGCCAAATTAGAAGGCATTTCAAGATTCCGCAATTTCCATTTATCCCTATACCCTTTTACTTGTCAAATGGTCGATTTGGCTTATGCTCGGTGTCTGACGGGTCAAGCACGTACATTTCTAAGATAATTAGCTTACAAGGGAAAATGCCAAATAGGTCAAAAAAATAACTTGATCAATATTTGGTACAACTTCTAAAACCATTATGACCCAAGGTTCCTTGAGAAAAAAAAATCCCCGAGTCAATATCACATTCAGACATGACCCATACAAAATGATACCTATTTTGCCATTTCTAATATTTACAATGTGACCACCCCTTGAAAATACATGTGTCTTGTTCAAAATAATTCCGTACCTTCCACATTAAACAACGTGAAGGCCACAACCCTGCCCCAAAGAGGTGCGCCGCAAAAAAAAATAATAGTTTCAGCCTTTTACCTTTTTGAACAAGGCAATAGCCATAAAGTGGATTTGACAATGGCAAATTGCCTCCTAATCGTCTCGTTCCTTGATATTTCTGCATAAGAATGTAAGGTTATTGATCAACACCACATACCGATTTAAAACCAAGGGGATATCTTGTTTCTTATTATAACTCAGTAATATAGGTAAATTGGAACAAAAGATCTATAATTTGGCCAATTACCCTTCCTCAAGGATTCATCAGCAACCCAACCACTGAACAGAGAACCAATGAAGGCACCACCAAGACACGTACTAACCAACAGACCTTCATTTACCACACACTGAAGCTAATAAGCTATAGTTTAAATGCAGATAACTTAAAGTTTACAGATTCTTTGAAAACAAAAAGATACCTTCTGCTAGGCTATTCCCATTGAAACCAAGATCATGCGAAATGCTTTCAAGCGGTTCATTCACTACCCTGCACATAATGGAAATTAGTTTACATATTTCAAACTTAAAGACTATAACTAATATGTATGGAGAAGGTAAGTATAACAAGAGATGTCTACATCAAGAACGAACCCAAGATGGTAATCAAATAAGAACGAGACTATGGATGCCACAAGTACAGAAGGCAGAGAACGTCCAGAAGGGGGATCTGTAGATTCTTGGACCATATCATCCTACAAAAACTCTTAGTGAACAATGAAACAATTTCAGCATTATAAACACCCGAGTTGCAAGAGATATACCAGAATCATGATAAATAATAGTAAGAGATTTACCAGATTCATCTTCTGAACTGAATTTGTCTCGTCTCTAGATGGCATCCGCTTGTACATAGAGGGAGAACAGTGTGGTTGTGCCCGCATGCCAGAATCCCTTCAAAACTCGATTCAAGATTGCCCAACTTTGAGACCACCAAAACCACTATCACCCACCCATTAAAAAAACAAAATGTCAGCTATACGAATCAACTCGTTAAAATAAAGCCTCAAAGAAAAACTAAGGTTTCACAACACTAAGCTAAGAAATACCATGAGCAAGAGACCTCTTAAATTCAATGTTAGAGTAGATAGTGAATTCACGTGAAACACGTTAGTACGTTTAACAGGTATGTCTTAGACCAACGTTGCCCAATTGACTCTATATTTCTTAATCAATAATTGAACATGACAAACCCTAGTTCCGGACCCCTGATTATAGATAGGGTGTTTGTCTTAGCTTATTTGATGGGCTAAATAGCATATAGAAAATTTGATAAGCTTGTAAGGTCATTTTTTGTTTTGGCATATGAGCTTATCAGCTTGCACTTGTAGCTGATATGAGTTCATAAGCCATAAAAATGAACTTATGAGCTTATCATGTTTTCAGTAAGCTTATAAGACAAACACTTCCTCAAGCAGCCTCATAAGTAGAACAATAGCTTTCCTAATCGTAATACATTTAACTCAAAGGAAACATCTAAACCTTGAGATGATTTTATCATTCAACTCTTCTACGTCAAACACCACACAAAGTTCAAGGCCCAATATCCGAGAAGCTTGTACACTATTCTAACACTATGTGGGAGAACTTTAATCCATTAGTATGCCATTAATCCACTGCCTTTTTAGTGCAATAGGATATAGTAGCGTATGAATCCAAGCAGACAAGTTTTTCATAGTTCATAATCAGTTGTACTAGGGTTACAGCTAACTGGCTATATGATACTTCAACATATAAATATAAACTTTGCGTTAAAACAACAAAACACTTACTAACAAACCTTCTCAAGGTGTCAATTGCTTTGCAGTCTCAACCGTAAAGAAAGTGCCAACTAAGGCTTTATCCGAATGTACCATGAATGAGAGGGGATAGAAGAGGGAAAAGGGAGCAGACCTCAATTACTTCATCAATCACATCTTGATGCAAATTCCCTTGTACAAAACCTGCCCGAATCCCTTTGGCCCGAATCCCTTTGAATTTAGTGAGGGCCTGCACTTATCACATAATAGAAGCTAGAAACAAAAAATACACAATCTCAAATCACAACCTACTGCATAAATTGTCTTTAAGGAACCTCACAAGCTTTCCACCAGAAAGTATGTTGCTCTCTGTAGATTCTACACCAATGACCTGATCAAGGATATATCAACCGTGTTCAAATATAAACCAAGGATATTATTATCTATAAAAAGTGCCAGCTTTGAATTTATTGATTTCAAGTGGATCGTGAAAGTACCTTGACATCTGGATTTTGATTCTTGAGGAAGCGACCAACCCCAGAAATAGTTCCACCGGTTCCAATTCCCGCAATAAATATGTCCACTTTCCCATTGGTGTCTTCCCAGATCTCTGGGCCCATTGTTTCATAACGTAACCATAGAGAAATAGTTCCACCGGTTCCAATTCACGCTCACAGTCTGTCAACCATGGGTGTGCCTGCAATATTTTCAATTAACAATTAGACACCAAATGTGTCACATTTTACGTACATACGATAAGTATACAAAGATTAAGTTTACCTTTAGATAGATATCAATTGCACGATAAATGCCATCTGATTGTGGGCGAGCGTAGTCTGGTAGCAACAGCAAGAGACTGAAACTTTGATAACTTTGAAGAGCAATCATTGTGTCTAACCAAGTGTTGAACACGTTTATTAGAAAGAATTCTGTTTGTATAATTAGGTTTTCGTCTCCATAATAATCAGTTATTTGGAGGTACTCTGCGGCACAACAAAGGCCAATAACATTGTGGGATGTGAGCTCAAACTTTACACCGTAACAGAATTTAGCTATAAGCTCAAATGTTTTGGCTCCACCAGGTATTTCATTAAGATGCACAACACAAACCTATCCATCATCACTATAATTGTCTCCTAGCAGCTTTGCCAATAGCCCACTTTTTGAAATGAGCGGATCTGTACAAATGATATAGATGTGTATAAATGAGAAAGAAAAGTACATATGCTTACTAAAGCATATACGAAACAAATAATGTGGTTTAACAAATTAAAGTATATTTTGAGTATGCACCTTGTGGAGATTAAATGTTTTTTCTCCTATCTCAATTGTGACATCACTCGGGAGCCGGCTCGCACATTGCCTGGATAGGAATATTATCACTTTTATTATCAAAAGAATGAATGAGAAACAATTCAAAAGTAGTGTGATTTACTTTTTTTGTTTACACACCCGAGCGCCTAATGTAACGATCCTTAAGTGGTTGATATCTATGACTCTCTTCAATCTTATGCAGATAAAATGAATGAGCTATCCTAACATCTCTCTACAATCTGCAATCTGTAATTATGTGGTCTTATCCTATTGTAGGTGAACAAATCTTGGTGTCGTTAACATATACATCTATTTTAAAAGACCATCTGAAAAGTCATATGATCTAAACAAAAAGTGGTTATAAACGAGCATCATCGTCACAACTAACAATCCTATCATGACTTCTAAGCCTCGTTATTCAATAATGCATATTCAGGTGACCATAAATCTTATCTAGCTAGCATACTTTCAACTTAGCCACTCTATCTTATAACCACATACAATACGTAGTATCACTAAATTTGTCACCACCTAATTAAGCATTTTCAATTAGTTTAACCAAGTTAGTTGGCTGCTATGAAACCAGAATTTGTGAAGCAAACTATATAATATTATCCATCAATCATCAGAATCTATATACTCGACGAAGCATAGTATGTATATTAAACGCTTAAGCATATAGAAATTCTGAAATAGCTTGGATAAGTACCTGACTGATAATATAATTGAAAATCGACTATAAAATTGACTAACTAAACCAATATACACAACTGTTAACCAGCCCCAAACACTTAACGACGATGTTAAAAAAACTCCGACCTAATTCCACCTATAACAAGATCTATTCCGACCTAGTTTTCATTGAGGCATTTTATCAAACACTTTGTGTGCATGCTGCAAATGAAAAAAAAAAGTAAACTGGCAATTATATAATAGGTGAACACATCAATCACGATGATAAACATATTATAAAATCACAATATAAAACTTAATCAGCAACATACCAATAAGAAGCTCACCACGTTTCCATAACTGAATTCGATAAACACTGATGAGGAAATAAAATTGACTTTGAATTCAAGCAATTATGAAGGAATTAATGATACCTTTTCGATTGAAAAAGTTGGTTGACTGTGCGGCGGTTGGTGGTAGTTGTTGCCGTGGTGGTTTACCGGTGGCGCGTGGGTTACGGTTACGCCATCATCTGGTTCGGTGAGATAATGGTGATAGGTAGATAATGGTGATTTAAGTTCACCGTCGGTGAGATTTAAGTTAGAAAGATTTAAGCGGGGCTTTGGGAAATGTGATGAGTATATGACTACTAAACTACTTAAGTACTATTATAAACATGTGATGAGAATTGTGACTTGTGTATTAGTAAAAAGTAAGTAAGAAATAATGTGACTTGTTTTATTTTTCTAATCTAAACTATTACTGTATTTCTTTTCACAAGTTATACATATTATTTTTACGTTCTTATATATAAATGAAAATTAATATGGTATTTTAGGGGAGAATTGCATAGAAAAAGGTAAAATATTTGCAATTTACATATTTTCTATTACAAACTTTGTATCCGTATCGTGTAATAGTGTTTACGAATTTTTGGATAAATATATGGGGAATAAGTAATTTTAGTAAGTATATTAATTGTCCACTTAATCATTTTCTAGAATTCACTCATAGCAGTACGTGAACTAGTGACCAAAATTTCGTCACTAATGTTTAATGACGAAATTTCTCGTCACTATTGATGTAATTTAGTGACTAACTAGTGACCACTTATAAGTTTCGTCACTGAGTTTCTACCGATGACCAAAAATAATGACCAAAAATTATATCGTCATTATATTCATCTATATAGTGACCAAAAATTATTCTCGTCACTAAATTCTCGTCACTAAAGCTACTTTTTCTTGTAGTGGCCATTGCATTGGATATATAAGTTTGTCTAAAAGGGAATTGAAACAAATTGAGTGGTGAACAACCCAAAACGGTGAACATTTTGTATAGGATTGATGGGATATTTTTAAGTTTAAAGCTCAATCTGGTGAGCTTGACTAGAACATCTATAATACTTAAAGCTTATCCCCCTTAATTTAATGTGCAAGGGGGGTTGTGCACAACCAAAAGTACGGTACATACATGTCTATGCATACTCTTTGAAGGCTACAACATAAATGTATGATCATTAATCGTAGGTATATGAAGAGACATGAAGTTACTTGCATTTAGTTGTTGCAACACTTCGTTTTCATGCAAATACAAACCACCATGGAGTTATAGTTACGTCTCTTTAGCTTCCATAAGTTACAACTTATAAACAGATAATAGAATGTCAATATAAAAGGAGCTTCCTTTTCAAACCTAATGTTGGTGCCTCTTGGCTGGACTTGGGGCATCATCAGCTTGATAGTCCTTGCAGCTTTCAACGCCTATTCTACCTTGCTTTTGGCATGTTTTCACTTTGTAAATGGACAACGGTTCATTAGATATCGAGATCTTATCTTTTTTCATGTGCAGGTCGAGAATTTAAGATGGTCCAAAATTATATCAAAATTTAAGCTAATTTATTTTTTCATGTGCAGGACGAGAAATGTTCTATCTTACGTGGATTTCCCAAATTATGATCCTTCTTCTTACAAATATGGGGTTCATACTTCTTGGAGAAGGCGCTCAGTACGGGTTCTTATCTTTTCTTGCCACACGTTTATTTTGGATTAGTTTTAATCTATGTCTAATGTTTTGAGCAGAAATTAATTCATAGTTTGGTGGTGGAGCTCATGAAGCGGGTCAAGACATATTTCATCAAGTCTTGGAAGCGGCGAGGTTACATGGAACAAACACGGTTATTCTTTGGTAAGGCCTCCATCGTTGTCTATCTTATGCCATACAATACTTTTACATTTTATATTAGTGGGTGTAGTGATATTAACATGAACTTCTTTATAATTATCCATATACATAGCCCTTGGCTTGTTGTTGCATTATTCTAGTCGATATATGTGCTTTTAGTCACTCATTTTTCGATTTGCGAGCCTTCTAGCTCGACGCACAACAATCGACAAAGCGACTACCATTTGTCTCCACCTTAATAAATTTACTCACTTACATCAAAAGCGTGGCGGTTAGTAATATTAACATGAACTTCTTTATAACTTTCGAAATATATGTAGCTACGGCTTGACTATCGAGTTATTTCGATCGATATATGCTTAATGCGGTTTTGGCGGGAAGTTTTGATCGTAGTTTGCGGTAGCATGGGGTAGCGGTGAGTTGATACCGAAGTGGATCCGATGGGTTTTGTTGTGTTTGGGAGTTTCGAGACAATGATTCTACTATTAAGCGAATGAATGCACATGGATCCATTGTAGGATTATATGAAAATGATTGTGTGTGCGTTTTGGATGATGAGTTTGATGTGAAATATGTATTTGTGTTTGGAAACATCTATAGTTCATGAATAAATGTTAAGAGAAAAGTTTAACAAGGATTAATTGCTCATGAACTCATAAAGCTTTTATTAGTAAAAGATTAACAAGTACCTAAAAGTGTAAATCGAAATCACGTATAGCTCGGTGGGTGCAAGCTGAAACCGCTAGCGAGAAGTTTTATATATCCTTAACGAAGTTTTAGGAATTCGTTAGCATAATTATAATTTTGAACCCAACCATTTTGTTCACAAACACAACATTCGGTTTAGAGCCATTTAGCATGAAATTGGGCTTAGCCTACATTCGAGAGAAACATAGAACAATGCTTACACCAACTTATAGCCATTGCAAGAGTTGATCAACCATCCAAGCTTAATCACTTGCTTACGGAATAACTTGCGCTTACACTTTCATACCAATAGGCGAAATAGTAGAAAATATGTATATAAGAAAGTAACATTGTGAAAATGAAGTACGGAGTAGTAAATATACTTTTCACATCATTTTGATTTCTGCATTGTCCTTCAAAGTATGTGAATAAACTTTAGAAATATTATTTTAAAGCGATATATAGTTAAAAGCACTCGAACCTCAAATTTTACTTGCACAGTTATGTAAGCGTAATAAATTCTTACAAAATAAATGTCATATTTGAGAATAAGTATAAGAAATTTATAAAGTTAAATTTTATCATCTGCGTCACGGATCAACTAGGGAAGTTATTCAATTCACACTTATTGTTGTGGACAAATATGCATCTGTGGCGAGAATACCAAGTATCACAAAAGCATCTAGATGATCATGCCATGCATGCATGCATGGAGTAACATTCAAGCATACCCTTTTTAAGATTAATAACTTTATAAGCTTAATTAAATATATCAATCAATGGTCAATAACATGATCACGAGTAAGCTTACATTTCAACTATCAAAGTGGCTAAACATTATAAAGAGCCATATATGGAGGAACACGTACAACTCACAAGTGAAGCACTAAAGCAACCTCAAATACTTAATATCTTAGGTGAGTTATTAGTATCATGTCGGTTTCTATTGAAGATTTGGCAACTTCAAACTAATAGGTATAGTGAAAAAAAGCATCACTATCTATTGCATGCATGTTATCCCAAAAGTCACAAATAAATAAGCAACAAAACACTTATGTAACTTACTCAAATTAAAATACTACATATGAAAAGACTATGTTAATAAAACTTTTAATGAAAATAAAATAATATAAATACAAAAGTAATTATAACATTATTAGACATCTAAATATAGATTCCACTAAAATAATATAAACTAAAGTAATAATAACATTATTAGCCATCTAAATAATAAATACAATGCAACTTCTCTAATAGGTATCTAAATACCATCATATACAACATTATGGATAAAAACATCACCCCTCAACCACTAGACCGTGCATCGCACGGGTTGAGGGAAGCCTCGTACTAATAAAACTACAAAGAGTTTCCAAACAGATCTTTACGATATAATTATTACTAGTATAAAATTACATGATTGGTTGGACTACTTAAAAAAAGGAACTCTCAAGAAATAGGCGTATGTCAACTTGATGCAACGAGCACACGGTATTCTTCAGTGAAAGGCGAAAGAATATTTCGGTTTGTGCTCATTGGGTGATTGCGTACCTTTTTCCATTTTACAGCTTGGTTTCCATATACAGCCATCCTTATTGTTGGTTTGTGGGAGTTAAAACACACGTAAACGACTAGAAGTGTGTGAGCCTATGGGGGCACACACGTTAAACACGTGAGTACGTTTTATACGTTTACTACTTGAACTATTTACCCGTTGTACTAGACCCGATCCAAGCCCATGACCGGTCACATGTAGGGGCATTTGGATCATGCTTATGGGCTAGTTGGAATTGCATGAGAATTAGGAAAGTGGGTAACTTGGTACTCAAATTTGAAGCCCAAGTGCATTAGGTTTTTGAGACTATATAAACCATATGTTAATACTCTTAATTCTCGACAATACATACATACCCAAAGTCAACCAATACTTTCCTATGCATGCAATTAATATTCATGTTGTACGCATGATTATTTGAGCATAGTGTATATATACATGTTATACGCATGATCATACATGCATGATAAGATGCATGCATTAATTACTTGCATGTTTTCTTTTTCCTTGTGATATTTGTTGTTCCTGGTCGAACAACAAGGCAGTAAGATATCGGACGTGTTTTACCTGATATTGGACAAAGGTGCTTTTTGCTTCTCGAGTATTGTAGTTGATCTCGGACAGAAGAAAAGAAGTGTTTTCTTGGTTTTCTTGGTTCGTAATTTGTTCAAGTATTCAAGGGTTGATAGGGTAAACATTCACGACTAGCTTTATCGGGCGTATTCGTGATTAAGTGTTTGTGTGTGGACTCGTAGAGGTATTCGTTTTGAATACTTGGTTTCTTGTTCGTTGATCGCGTCTGATTGGCGTAAAGGTTAGTTTTCTATTTACCTTTTATTATTATTGTTTATTATTTACGTGTTAACCTAATTGCATAAACTAGATCCATAATTCCGCTGCGTACTCGTTGCGTTACTTGGTTAACTAGATCTAAAATCCCAATAGTGGCATCACGAGCCATCTCGTTTTTGCGATTATGGGTTACACGTTTATTTTAATAAACATGTTTAAAAGGCTGCCTGAAACTAATTTAGTTATTCGTTTTATTTTTGTTTTGACAACTATATGCAATACTTGTCAATTATTAATAAAAAATAACAAGTCACACACAAATTAAAATTAAATTGTTAATTGGAATCAAATTTGTCAATTAGAATTAAAAGTTAATTAAAATTACTTGTTAATTAGAATTAAAAGTTAATTAGAATTACTTGTTAATTAGAATTAAAGATTAATTAGAATTAATTAATTGTTAACTAGAATTATATTGATAATTAGAATTACATATTGTTTATTAAATACATAAAATTGCGTAATTACTTGTTAATTGAGATTGTCATGCTTTTATGTGTTTTCGACCACAAGACCCACTCAATTGCTTACATGATGTATGGGGCGATCTAGGTTTTGTACCTAGTGGCTGGTCTTATGGTTCTCCTTTTGGGAAGACTCATGAGAGAACTTCGGAACAATATGTGGTTATATATTGATGTTTATGCTTATATGTTTGTGATTCCATTATGTGAATTATTGTTACTTGCTTTGACACCTAGTTGTATGTAATATGGAATAATACATATCGTAACCATACCATTAATATGGGTCTTTATTTACACGCCTAAATATCATGCTCATTGTGACCTGCTATTTGATTCGTGAAAAATCGTTTTTGTTAAATAAAGAAACCTAAACTATTGAAACAAGTTTTTCATGAATTTAAAAACTAGACACTATGGACACTTGGGATGCACGGCTCACCCACTAGAACAAACTAAAAATGGGGTTTAAAGAGGTGCGCATAGTCACATCAAAAGGATGTCTAGGTTATTACTTCAGCGCTTACCTGGTCCTCTGCCTCCCTGTGAGTTCGATTAGAGCTATCGTGAACCATGATGATCACTACAGTGTCATTACCAAAAGTTTTTAAAATTAGTGTTACAAAGTTGTTTTGCATGCTTCTTTGTACACGACTTTTACCATATTTATATGTGCATACCTATTTGTTAATTTTAAGTCTATGCCATCTAACTATGAACACGTGCATTTGGATTGACTTCTCTAGTCAGACCTAAGGGCCTTTCCAACCCATGGTAATTATTTCGCTTTGGTCAGACCTCTGGTTATTTTTACATGTTCATACTTGGTCGACTTATTTCGAGTTGGCTTGGTCAAACCTTGAACCCGAGGCATAAGAAGAGAACTAAACATGCTTTTGACATTATTACTTGATACTAATGCCTTAAACATTCTCATAAATCTAAGAGTTGCATTATGCAATTAACGCTCGTCGCTTACCTCTTGTCCTATTTTTTTACGCCCTGGTTAGACCTTTGGTAATTAAGTGGGAGTGCAAGATGGATCTTAGTCTTAATTAGTAATTAATTGGGTAGTTAATTCTTTTAAGAATGTAATTATCGAAAATACTATAATTGAACTTTTTATGTTCTGATTAAATTTTGCTGTTGCAACATAATTCGTAAACAAAGTTGTTTTTCTTTGAAAGAAAAACTTAGTCTCTTTTCATAGTAAGAAGAGTGAGACTTATTCCTATCTTTTCTCCTTAATTGACAAATTAAGATAAGATTACAAACTGTTAAACTCACTGATAATCTTTCATTACCCTTTTGTGGTCTAGAAATTATTGAAAGATAAAAAAATTTGTGTAACTAGAAAACATTGCGTTTATAGCTACCAAAATAAATAACATCCTGCACTTATCACGATGTATGAGTTTAAACCACAAAGAATAAAGAAATTACTAGTATATTTGCTAGGTAATTTTCTTGGACTCTTATTATTCCTAAAGTGCTAATTACCCTTGGGGCTATGTAGACAATAAAGGAGGAATTGCATGCTAAAGATTCAAGTTAATTGAAAGCAAGAATGGTTAGTCCATTGTCTACAATAAGTAGGACTTCATATACTCTGTTCAATACCTAAGTATATTGTTACTCGTAGGCATTTGAAGAGAATAGGAAAGTGTATAAAATTGCTATATGTTTTCTACTGGAAATGTAACACTTATAATGTTGACAAATCCAGTGGGAGCAGTTGCATTTTATTACTGAAATATCATTCATGTAATGTTGTCAATTTCAGTGGGAGCTACGGGATTTATTTCCTGTTAGTCACCCATATCATTTCAAACTTGCTTTGAAATAATTCATTACTTTCCAAATATGAACAACCATTGTGTGCAAGGAAAATTGCATTTTATTTTATAAGATAACTCGTTGCCTTTCTGCTGTCGCTCTCTGAAGCGTTATCTATAGAATAATAATCCACAATTCCTTATTACAGGTTATGGTTATATAACTGCTTATAATATCTATAACATTATCATATTGTTTACACAATCAATCACGTGTTGTTTGCTTTCATAATATGATGTTGTACCTTACACAAGTGAGAGCAATCTCAAAGTGTGTGCAAGGAACAACAATATTATTGGTATCTCTTGACCGCAAGGTAAAGGAAACTAATAATTCCACTAGGATTTAAACACATTAGATGTTTAATGCCCTACTACATGTAAATAAGAATTCTACTAGGACTTAAACACGTGAAATGTTTATCGCCCTATTATATTCTAACAATGATTCTATTAGAATGTAAACACGCTAGATGTTTATTGCCCTACTACATTCAAATGTCATGATATTGTGTACAAATACTTCAACATTTGACTACATGCTTTAGTCAACATAATTATGGTTATATGATAATGATCATAATTCTGAAGTATAAAATTAACTTAAAATTACTATAGAACTCAAGAATTTGTGTTCGTGATTACTTTTGTTAATATAATTATGCTTACATGTTAAGACATAATTATAAAGTCCTTGACTTGATCAATAACTTATAACATAAAGTATATATAGTAAAATGTTATATCTTCTAGTTAACACATAAACATGAGGCCTTTGAATTATTCAAAGACTTATAATGTATTATTGACATGTTCTGTTTTCTTGTAAACACATGAACATATAATACTTGAACAATTATGTTTTCTTGTGAACACGTGAACATAAGGTTCTTGTATTGTTCAATGAATATACATTATTACATGCACTTGGTTCGTAAATACTTGATAGCAATTTGGCTTGACCCAATTGACAAGTATTTGGTCCAAAGAGAATTAAGTTATCTATGGAATTCTGATATAGTTTCACAATTCTAATACTCGTAGAATACCACTTCATTATGGTATGTCTAATGTGTTGGATCAAACCTTATTCATATTGTTTGGTTCATGATAGCTTTAATTGCTCTACCTCCAAAAACATATCAAGGTTAGAAAATTGTGTGTGTCATAGATTCACTCAATATAGTTCAAACCTAGAAGGTATTCAAGACAACACATAACTGAAAACCCTAATTCATTAGGGATTTTAGGTTTTCAACTCAAACCAATTGAATCCTAAATCCTTTTGGATTTTTGATTATTCTACACTTCCTAGCTTGAAGATTGTAGTTTTGATGTTCTTCCTAGCTTGACGAAACACAAAACTGTTGCTAGAACTTTTGGTTAAAGAGTGATACTAAATTAGAGTTTTCTATAAACCCTAATTTGAGTTGTTGGAAGGAAATCCATTATGTCTTGATTTAAGTTCTGAATTTGTTAAAATCTTATGAAGCATTTTATTAACAAATCTTGATATGAAAACTTAAACTGTATTTTGTGGTTCTCAATTAAAAACAGTTTATTGTTGCTTAAACACTTAGTATTTAGATAATTGTCTCTACTTATAAAAGTCAGTGGGAGCATATACAAATCTCAAAGTTTTTGAGAACAAAATACTTAACCTTCTAAATCCACTTATTAATGTCATACTAAGGTTAAACATGAAAATGTAGACCAAAGTATAATGATTACTCTCATTCATAAATCCGAAATGATGCCTCATCACTTGAGTGATATTTTATATCAATGCTGAGGGATATGAGTTAGAAGATTATTGTAAATCAGCTAACTACTAAAATACATTATCACATCTTGAATATGATAAATGTTTTTGAACTATGAATAATAAGATGCAGTCCTTAAAAGGTAAATCGAGTTTTGTGCTTGATTGTTATTTCACCTAACAGTTAACCTACGAGGTTGGAATGAGTTTCTTTTGAAGAAAGACTCACAAGGACAAAATTGTATACATATTAATGCATGACATTTAATAAGAAGTTTTTAATCAAACTTAAGCAATTGACTTTGATTAAATTTTCTTATATATACACGCATTAATGATATAAAGATAATTAATTGTCATACATGTTTTCTTGTATGAGGAATATCACAATTAGATTTTATAACTCTTTCTTTTATGATTATCTTTTGCGAGGACGGTGTGTAATCAAAAGGGTTATGAATCTATATTATCTTTATGTAGTATACAA
This sequence comes from Chrysanthemum lavandulifolium, assembly GCA_022545495.1. NCBI lineage: Eukaryota > Viridiplantae > Streptophyta > Magnoliopsida > Asterales > Asteraceae > Chrysanthemum > Chrysanthemum lavandulifolium. The sequence continues at coordinate 65,710,201 of CM040239.1, read as the reverse complement.
AATTTATGAAATCCAAGTTTTGGATTGAATCATGCATCTAGGAGCTGAGATCTTGAATTTAATTACAACATGATTCTGATTGAATTAAGATAACTCTAGAGTACATCTGACATTGAGTGGGAGCAATGTGTTTTTCCTTAAAATTTATATGTTGAAGATATCATTCCATTTAAGCTAGGTATTGATCCTTAAGCTTGGAATGAAACTTCACTTGGAATTTAGGTAATAAAACAAACAACCTTGAAATATATGTTTATATGGAATAAATAAATGCGGAAAAATTAAGTCTAACACAAATGCAATATATTATTCAAGCAAGTCTTAAATGGTATATTTCACTTGAAATAATTTAATACATGGATGAAAACCTTATTTTGTTTTAACCAAGGATTTATCATGTATATATTATATTGTGTATAAGACTAGTTGTAGCTTTTGTACAAGAACAAAATGAGTTGACAACAACAATATCTAATTGAGAGTGTTTAGATTATTGTTAATATAAATGTTTACGAATTATAAAGCATAGTGTTGTATAAGTACAAATGATGCTAGAGGATAATTGATACTAGTTGTAGTAGGATTTTATATTTTGTGAAAAATCTGCTAACTAGTTATGCTCAACATAGAGCATTGTTGCATTACACATTAAGGAATGAGAATACTTTATATTTTTAGAAACTGTAAAGATGACTGTTAGTATGTCGTTGATTTCTAATACCTCATGCAAGGTAGGGCGACATCTCCATACTATAACTCTTGCAATAGTATGAGCATATGAGATAAGACACTCATTTTTATTTTAAAACCCTAAAACCGATCACCCCTGAACCTCTCCAATCGATCTTCTGATTTACCTCCTGCTTACCCTAATCGTTTTCTCCCCAATCGATCTTCTGATTCCTAGATAACGTTGCTTTATCCTGGTTTTTGTAGATCGTGTAGGTTAAATCTGTTACGGTATTGCTCTTTATCCTAAAATCGTTTTTAGGGGCTGATTCTTATATCGAACTGCATCAGTTATATACATATTATTATCTGAATCCAATTATCGGATCATGGGTTGATCGAGTACCTTCATGGATTAAAACCCTAGTTTTTACTAGGGTTTTCTCATACGTTGTGTTAACGTGGTATTGTTAGTTGAATCGATTTGTTTCTTTTGAGTGTTAGGGTTTGTTTTACTGTGTTTGAATGGAGAGGGTTGCTGATTTTGAACTGCGTGTAAGTGATGCTAGTATGACTCGGTTGAAGGAAACTGACTTGGGAACTTCCGGTGTTGGTAACAAGGCACAAGTGGAGCCGATTCCACTTGTTCCTAGCCTTAGTTGTGACACACTGGAGGGTCATGATACTTTATCGAAAATTAGTGCCATTGAACAAAAAATCTTAGAGGGGAAGTTTGTTTTAGTGGGTGATGACGGGCTTCCATTAAAACCAGTTGGGATAGTGGATTCGACAACTTCCATTGGGGCTACTCCACTTGGTTATCCAATGGTGCCGCAGTCTCAGAAGGAGTTGGAGGATATGCTTAAGAATATTGGTTATCAGCAGCAACAACCGAGTGATATGTCTGCAAATCTGAGCGTGTCTAGGGATGATTCCAATCTACCCCAAAGTAATCCAATGTCTTATGTCAATGCTGTAATGCTTCTATCAAGACAAAAGCTAATTTTCGTCGGCTGGAATGTAATAATAAGACGGATGGCGTGGATCTTATTGTCCCTATGAAAGTGATTGAAGAGGTAAATTCTCGTTTTGATAATACCTTGTATGGTTACTTTCTAGGTAAACGGGTTGCCTTCCCGGTGGTGGACTATTATGTACGTAATGCTTGGGGTAAGTATGGTCTTCAAAAGGTCATGATGAATGCTAAAGGGTTCTTTTTCTTTAAGTTTCCTACAAGGAAAGGTGTTGATGATGTTATTGAAAATGGTCCGTGGATGATCCGTAATGTTCCTATTATTCTTAAAAATTAGACTGTCAATGACAGGCTCGTTGTACCAATAAAAAATAAACCTAATTACCTTATACTAGATAGGGCAAGCGGGTATCGTATCCACGAGGAGTATGTGGTTCTAATTTAAGATTTGAGGTGATCAGCGATCAATAAAAGTTTTGGTTTTGAAATCTTAATAACTAAATTACTAATTAAACTAAACTCTATGAAATAACTAATTAATTTAAGAATTAATAATAAAACTAATGATTAACTAAAAAGCAAATAAACAAATAAAAGCGAAGTTGTGAACAATTGGTGAAAAGTAATCCCTCCCGCTCGGATATATTGATATGACTAAGTTCTGATTATTACTAATGCTTGCTTTGTATTAATTGAAAAGGATAATTTTAGGCGCAAGTTATGTTTACCACACGAATTGTCTTAATACCTAAACTAGTTGGACTCGGCACAATTCGTTGACTAGCAATAACATGTCTTCTAATAATCCTATTAATTAATTTTATAATTATTTAACGAACAATTTTGGGAACAAATTATGTTAAACATCGACCGTCTTAACCCTTACGCTACTTTGGCTTGCAGACAATCATTGTTCATGCAATAAAATGTCTCACAATAATTCAATAAAATAATTATACTAAAACATTAAATTCAAACAAATGATATGCAATAAAATCATATGAATTAATGTTTGACAATAAATTATAATCCGTAAACATGATCAAACCAAATATATCTTTTACCGGGAGAGATTACAAAAGATTTAGCCGCGCATCTCGTTGGTGGACATCGAAGATATTATATTAATTATGATTTGCATGCTACGTACGTATAACACCAAAACCAAAATAATACAACCTTTTAATTGCACGCTCGTCGAGATAAGAATAATGATATATTCTAAATGACCTTTGTTTTCTTCTTATTCAAATGAATTGCAAATGGTAGCTCGTCTTCGACTTGATGTAAACCAATGACGGCTGACCCCTTTTTTTTCTTTTCTTTTGTCTCGGTTGAATACCCCGTACGAATGAGAGATGGTAGGGTTTTTCCCTTTTTTTTTCTTGTCGTCCACTCCAAAAACCCACAAAAAGCCCAAAGACTTTTTGATGCATTCTGCTACCGACTCAACCCAACATAATGGTTTTATTATTTTCTTCTTTCTGAACTTGATATGTTAAATGAAAGCCCATAATTCTTTTGCAAGCATAAGCTACGAACTGACTTGCCGAAAATGCCGCATTCGATCAATCATGAATTCATTTAAGGCAGACTCGGATGAGAAAGTTATGACCAAAACAATGCACAACATCAAAACTTTCATTTCTTCGTATTAACTCGTAATATCGCAACTTTAGCTCCTTTTCGCGCATAGCCTACACAATCACAAAACATCCTCAAAGTACATGCATAACGATGAATAATAATGTAACAATGCTTAATTAACATGCTATGAGGGGTATGTAAAATACACCGATCAAACCCCTCAACTTAACTCTTACTCTCCCGAGGAAGAAATCTACTATATCTTGGCATGTTAATTACATAATTGTTAATCATACCATTAAAATTCCATCAAAAAGATTAAATTCAACCTAGTACACTACTAAACATCCTATGTAACAAATAATCCAAAATGATTACCAATATTTTTGTCCTTCTTAAACACTTAGCATAACCGCTCCCATTGGTTCCATTTACTTTATGTTTCATATAATTAACCATGTGCCCAACATGCTTAGTACACTCCTATAATCAATCTAAACATAGATCCAAAGCGAGAGGTGAGAATACCTTATACCTTTTATAATACCGAGTTTTATTCCATAGGAGCAAACTTTTTAAGAGCACATTAGCTCTCATACATCACTTTAAGCGCAATCCTTTTTTTTTTTTTTTTTTTTTGCACTTGAATTTTACTTCATATTTCAAGCATTTTCTCATACCATGCATAAGCTCCTTTTTTAGCCATCCGGGACCGTTTCTTATACATGTCATCCCGAATGCTTTATACACTCCTTTTAAGGTTGATATAAAGACCAATCATTTGAGAGTATGAATATCTATCCTATAGGTGGATACTAAGACACATCGGCACACGGGAACCGGTTATTTGTTCGTTTTAATTAAATGGGAGCAGTTATGCTTCGTGCCCTCTTGGTATATCATATGATGGAGTTATCTACCACATAGTCTAATTAGTTAATGCACTAAATTAAACCAGCCTTCCTAATTTCATTATCAACAATACAAGGATTGGGTTATTTCACATAAAATTGTCTCAGTTAAGTGCAATGCTATCCATCATAAAAATTGACGTCTGACCCATGCTAACAACTAAAATATCACCTTGCGCTGGTGACGAATCAGATAGGCAAGCCCAACATATGACTACCACAAATAATTATGACAGTTCTCCAACTTTTTTCTATGGCCACCGTCTTGGGTGACAAGCCAGATAAGATCAATTTAAGTGTCCTAACCCAACTATTACATTATTATATTTCATATTATATTATTTTAACTTTCTTCCCGTTTTAAGCAAAAGTAAGTGAGGAAATTCAATCGGGTATGGTTTGATCATCTACTAAATATACATATGCCTAACTACATGCAAACTATCAAATCAATTTATAACCAAATTATACAATGAAATCGGGTGCACCTTATAATCATGGTTGGGTCTTCTGGTTTGCTCCAATAAGTCATCCACAAGCTAATCTTCAGAATCTGCAAACACTCAACAAATATATGTAGAAGAAACTTCCACATCCAATTAGCACAAAAATCAAATATTGTGATTCATTTTTTTTTTTTTTTTTTTTCAAAATCACATTTTGACCCATTTTTTTACCACAATTTCACACAAAAACATGTAACACATGTGACACCCCCCTCAACTTAAAGCATTGCATTGTCCCCAATGTAAAAACTTTAAGTTGAAATTTTGGTTAAAAATCACTTTGACAAACACACACACACACAAAAACCTAACTCACTTTCGTAGGAATCATGGTTGCATTTAGCGCATGCAACAAGCCTTTTAAACCACTCGGTAGCCCGAGTGGACGAGTTTAGTCTCGTGAGGGTTTGTAGTGAACACACCCACAAAGTTTTTAACACACACAAAAAATAAGAAAAATAAAAAGAACAATAAACTAGAAAGAAAATACACATACTACAACCCACGGGTTGCCTCATGCTGAAGCGCTAAGTTTAACGTCGTCGACCGACATAACTCATTGGAGCTATTGAGGCGGTTGGGTGGTTCCAAGTAAACCACATCAACCGTGGCCATATGATCACTATCCAACACAACATACTGACTTCAAAGCGGTGCCATTGACTTTAAACGACTCTCCACCTACCATATTTTTTATTTCAATGGCTCCATGTGGAGACTTGAGTCACAATATGGACCCGTCCATTTACTTCTTAATTTTCCGGAAAGAGCTTAAGTCTAGCATTGAATAACCAAACTTTTTGACCACGAGAAAGATTTCTTGGTGATGTGTCGGTCATGAAAAGCCTTAGTTTTCTCCTTATAAATCCGGCACTCTCATAAGCATCGCGTCTAATCTCATCTAATTCGGATAATTGAAGTTTCCTAGAATTACCGGCATTATCTCGTCCATATTAACACGCTTAATTGCCCACTCATTTTATGCTCAATCTCAACGGTAAATGACACGCCTTGCCATATACCAACCCATACGGTGACATTCAATAGGGTCTTAAAAGCCGTCCTATATGCCCACAAGGCATCATCTAACCTCGGGGACCAATCCTTCCTATCACTACGACGGTCTTTTCTAATATTCGCTAATCTCCTATTAGATACTTCACATCCACTAGTCTACGGGTGATAAGGGTAGCTATTCTATGATTAACCCATAGTGTTTCAATAATTTTCCAAACTTGAAGTTCTTAAAGTGGGAACCCCATCACTAATGATGGCCTTGGGATTCCATGCCTAGCAAAGATATTTTTCTTAACAAACTTAAGAACTACACTATGGTCATTTGTTCTTGTAGCCTCGACTTCACCCACTTAGAGACATAGTCAATTGCCACCAAAATATACATATTACCATGGGAGGTAGGAATGGTCCCATAAAATCAATACCCACACGTCAAAGATCTCAACAACAAGTATTGGATTCATAGGCATCTGATCACGCCTTGAAATCCCACCAACTTGTTGGCAACGAGTACATGCTTTCACAAAAGACTGGGTATCCTTGAATATAGTCGGCCAAAAGAAGCCGCTCTGCAGGACTTTGTGCCCAGTTTTCGTCGCACCAAAGTGTCCTCCACACGCATAAGAATGGCAATGAGCCAATATGTCCATATGCTCGTCATCGGGAATACACCTCCTAACAACTTGGTCAGCACACACTTTATAAAGATCCGGATCCTCCCAAAAATAATGCTTCAATTGAGAAAAGTATTGTCTTTGTTGTTTGGACCGAGAATCCGGAAGCTTTTAACTACAAGGTAGTTAACAATGTTTGCATACCAAGGGATCTTAGAAACTTGGAATAAGCTTTCATCGAAAGCTTTCTTTAATCACGTCGGATGGATTGAGCGGAGGAGGATAATCACGGACAAATGGTCGGCAACCACATTTTCCGACCCTTCTTATCCGGATTTCAGTTAAATTCTTGTAACAGTGAGAATCCATCTAAGCAACCTCGGTTTTGTCTCTTTCTTGGTTAATAAATGTTTCAAGGCACTATGATCGAAAATACTATCACCTTAGAATGCCCCAAATATATGAACGGAACTTATCGAGAGCAAAAACCACGGCTAGCAATTCCTTTTCAGTAGTGGTGTAATTCATTTGAGCTTCTGAAAAAGTCTTACTAGCATAAAAGATCACAACGGGTTTCTTATCGATCCGTTGTCCCAGAACCGCCCCAGCGGCATAATCGCTCGCGTCACACATGATCTCGAAAGGCTTCGACCAATCGGGTGACTGCAGAATTGGGGCTTCTACAAGATTTTGCTTAAGCATATTGAATGCTTTAAGACATGATTCATTAAAGTCAAATCGTGCCTCTTTTGAGAGTAAATTACAAAGAGGCTTCGATATAGCACTGAAATCTTTAATAAATCGTCTGTAGAACCCTGCATGACCAAGAAAAGATCGCACAGCTTTAATGTTAGTAGGAGGAGGAAGGGTTGAAATTATTTGCACCTTGGCACGGTCAACCTCAAATCCTTTTTCAGAAACGACGTGTCCTAATACAATTCCCTCTCGAACCATGAAATGGCTCTTCTCCCAACTAAGCACTAGATTAGTTTCGGTGCATCTTTTTAACACACTTTCAAGCTAACCCAAACAGCTTTCGAATGATTGACCAAAGATGGAGAAATCATCCATGAATATCTCTACAGATTCTCCAACCATGTCCGAAAAGATGTTCATCATGCACCACTGAAAGGTAGCGGGTGCATTACACAGACCAAACGGCATTCGACGGAATGCAAATGTCCCATAAGGACATGTAAAAGTGGTTTTGGCACGGTCATCGGGATGGATGGGTATTTGATTATATCCGAGTACCCATCCAAGCAATAGAACTTCGACCGAAAGCTTCTCAACTATTTGATCAATGAAAGGTAGTGGGAAATGATCTTTAGATGTGGCATCATTAAACATGGTAATCTATGCACACTCTCCACCCATCATTTGGTCGGGTGGTGAGTTTTTCCCCGCTCTCGGTTTCCACAACGGTGATACCGGCCTTTTTAGGCACCGTTTGCGTGGGACTTACCCATTTACTATCCGAGATGGGATAGATGATACCAGCATCTAGCCATTTGAGAACTTCCTTCTTCACTACCTCCTTCATATTGGGATTCAAGCGCCTTTGCGCATCTCTTGATGGTTTAACATCTGGGTCCGTAACAATTCGGTGCATACATAATGAAGGGCTAATTCCTTTCAAGTATGCAATTGTCCATCCCACTGCTGCTTTATACTTGGAAAGCACTTTCAACAGTGCTTCCTCTTGTGATCCAGAAAGATCAGAAGCAACAATAACAGGTAAAGTATTGTTGGGACCTAGAAAAGCATATTTGAGATTGGATGGCAAGGTTTCACTCAAGAGTTGGAGGCACCTCTAGCGGCGGCTTTGTGGTCGTGTCAAAAGTAGCGACAAGGGCTCCACTTTATAAGACCAAGGTGGTTTTGATGGTCTAAAGAACCGACCAAACACTCTTGAATCTCTTGAACTTGACAACATCAAGAATCTCCTCATTCTCACCGATTAAATATAAGTTTAAAGGATCAACCTTAAGCATACGGGGTGCATGCTTTTGGACTTCCTCATCAATTACATCCACTTGGTAGCATTCATTCATAGTAGGAGAATTCACGGAACTAAACACATTCAATCTTAGCTTCTTATTGCCGAACTAATATCCATGGCTCGATTCGACAATTAATCCTAGCGTCTATCGTGGCTAGGAATGGTCGCCCAAGGATAATGGTTGGTTGAACATCCTTGTATGGTGTCTCGGTGTCCATAACAAAGAAGTCAACTGGGTAATAGAAGTCATCAACTTTCACAATAACATCCTCTAAGATACCTCTAGGAATTTTGGTAGATCGATCGGCTAAGGAAATTATAGTGTCAGTCTTACGAAGGGTTCCTAAGTCATACTTATCGACCAAACTAGCAGGAAGGATGTTGATACTAGCACCGAGATCAAAGAGCGCCTTCTTAATGGCAATATTTCCCACCACAACTGAAATCAATGGTGCTCCAGGATCTTTGAATTTTGGAGGAAGAGAGTTAGATAAGACTGCACTAACATGCTCAGTTAGGTCAACCTTTTAGATACAGATTGCCTTGACTTCCTCTTTGAGTACACAAGTCCTTTAAAAACTTGGCATATGCGAGAATTTGCTTGATAGCATCAATAAGGGGAGATTGATCTTTACTTGCTTGAAAGTCTCCCACATATCCTCAGAATGAGGACCCTTTTTAGCCAATCTAGCAGATGCCGATTTTTCCAAAGCTGCGGGGTAAGGAGTGGTTGTGCTTGATACACCAGCCTCCCCAACTTTGGGTGATTCAGTAGCTTTAGGATTCTGAGTTGGTGGTTTTGGAAAATCATTTGACAAATCATTTACTAACTCAGAATCGAACTTAACATTTTCAGCTTTTTTATCTTTAACAACAATTTCATCATCAGTAACGAAATCCTCGACATCATGCGAAAAATCATGAACACTTGGAATTTTGATGTCATTGTTGTAGGTTTTACCATTTCGAAGAGATGTCACCATATTCACATGCTCGGGACCATCCGCTTATGCTTTGGATTAAGAGTGGGATAGCTTGAAGCTTACCCGCTTCTCGTTTGTGCACCTCTTGCCAACCGCCCATTGTCTTTCAAGATTTACTGATTTGAAAGGGACTCAAACTTTAGGTTTGCACCTTGATTAGACTTGGCCAACTCGCTTAGGATTAAGTCAAACTTCGGTCAACATTGGATTGTTGGCCATTGTTTGAACCTTGACCTTGACTTTGGTATTGTTGTGGCCTTTGTTGGTAATTATTAGCGACTGTCGTCATCCTTCCAACGGAAGTTGGGGTGATTACGCCATCCGGATTGTAACTATTAGAGAATGGGTCGTTTCGTGGATGGTTTCCATAGACTCCATTTACCTCCGCATTGGTGGCGCCCAACTTTGACAATTATTGAGCTGAATGACTCGGATCACCACACATTGAGCACACATCATGCGACACATGCGACACATTTGAAGCACCTTTTCCTAGATTTCTCAACAAAAGATCAACTTTCTTACTTAACTCACTAATTTCAGAATTTGTGCCATGTTGGTTAGACACAGAATTGGCGGAAGATTTGTTGTTTCGATCCACTGAAGCTTGGGTCTTGGAACCCTTGCTCAGCTTTTCAAAGAACTCCCATTCTTCCTCCATGGGCCGTGAGAAAAACGTTCCCCCACTAGTTGCCATTACAAATTGTTGGTTATGATAATCCAACCCGTCATAAAAGACTTTGACAAGCTCCCATTTTGGAACATCGTGGTGAGGGCAAGTTCTTAACAACTCTTTGAGTCTACTAAAAGCTTCGTGAAACTGCTCGCCTGGGATTTGACGAAAGGATTTAATCTTATTTCTAATGGCAGCAGTTTTGCTTATAGAATAGAATTCATCAAGAAAGGCGGATTGCATTTCAGACCATGAGTTAATACTACCTGGTTCGAGAGATGTGAACCAGGCCTTAGCTTGATCTTTAAGAGAAAAAGGAAAAAGGCGAAGTCTTACCCCATCCTTAGTGGTGTTATTAACCTGATATGTATCTTCAATGGAGAAAAACTCGCGCAGATGTGCGTACGGCTCCTCATGACCTCTAAACATGGGTAAGATCGCTATGAGGTTCGGCTGGATCTTGAAGTTGCTCACAACCCCATTAGCGGTAGTCGGATAGACAATCGGGGAGGGATCATCGAAGTTCCCCGGTTTATAATAGGAATCCACACCCGTGGTGGGATTACCCACCGGCGACATCGTCGTCACCGGCATTTCCGTGAAAAGCTCTTCTAAACCCGCAAAATCAAGGTTAGTAGAAAACTGTCTAGCCGCTTTCCTCCTCAACCTTGCGCTCTCTCTACCTCGGGATCATAAGCTAAAGGTGATGTACGTCCCGATCTGCTGCGCGCATACACTAACTTGCACACTCACAATCAACAAAGCAAACAAACAAACAAAACAAAAGAAAATAAAATCTTTTGTATTTTTTATTTTTAATTTAAAACTATTAACAAAAATTAAACCAAAAGCGCACTCACTCAGCGGCGCGACAAAATTTGACAGCTCGTTGTACCAATAAAAAATAAACCTAATTACCTTATACTAGATAGCAAGCGGGTATCGTATCCACGAGAGTATGTGGTTCTAATTTAAGTTTTGAGGTGATCACCGATCAATAAAAGTTTTGGTTTTGAAATCTTAATAACTAAATTACTAATTAAACTAAACTCTATGAAATAACTAATTAATTTAAGAATTAATAATAAAACTAATGATTAACTAAAAAGCAAATAAACAAATAAAAGCGAAGTTGTGAACAATTGAGTGAAAAGTAATCCCTCCCGGCTCCGGATATATTGATATGATTATTACTAATGCTTGCTTTGTATTAATTGAAAAGGATAATTTTGGGCGCAAGTTATGTTTACCACACGAATTGTCTTAATACCTAAACTAGTTGGACTCGGCACAATTCGTTGACTAGCAATAACATGTCTTCTAATAATCCTATTAATTAATTTTATAATTATTTAACGAATAATTATGGGAACAAATTATGTTAAACATACGACCGTCTTAACCCTTATGCTACTTGCGGCAGACAATCGTTGACTCACAATAAAATGTCTCACAATAATTCAATAAAATAATTATACTAAAACATTAAATTCAAACAAATGATATGCAATAAAATCATATGAATTAATGTTTGACAATAAATTATAATCCGTAAACATGATCAAACCAAATATATCTTTTACCGGGAGAGATTACAAAAGGTTTAGCCGCACATCTCGTTGGTGGACATCGAAGATATTATATTAATTATGATTTGCATGCTACGTACGTATAACACCAAAACCAAAATAATACAACCTTTTAATTGCACGCTCGTCGAGATAAGAATAATGATATATTCTAAATGACCTTTGTTTTCTTCTTATTCAAATGAATTGCAAATGGTAGCTCGTCTTCGACTTGATGTAAACCAATGACGGCTGACCCCTTTTTTTTCTTTTCTTTTGTCTCGGTTGAATACCCCGTACGAATGAGAGATGGTAGGGTTTTTCCCTTTTTTTTTCTTGTCGTCCACTCCAAAAACCCACAAAAAGCCCAAAGACTTTTTGATGCATTCTGCTACCGACTCCAACCCAACATAATGGTTTTTATTATTTTCTTCTTTCTTGACTTGATATGTTAAATGAAAGCCCATAATTCTTTTGCAAGCATAAGCTACGAACTGACTTGCCCGAAAAATGCCGCATTCGATCAATCATGAATTCATTTAAGACGGAGCTCGGATGAGAAAGTTATGACCAAAACAATGCACAACATCAAAAACTTTCATTTCTTCGTATTAACTCGTAATATCGCAACTTTAGCTCCTTTTCGCGCATAGCCTACACAATCACAAAACATCCTCAAAGTACATGCATAACGATGAATAATAATGTAACAATGCGTAATTAACATGCTATGCGGGGTATGTAAAATACACCGATCAGTCAACACCAATTTGCTTAAAGAGGATTTGACCAACATTCCGGTGTGGGTTAAATTCCTTGAGGTTCCCGTTTCTATGTTTTCTGAAGATGGTCTTAGTCTCCTAGCTACATTGATTGGTACGCCTAAGATGTTAGACTCTTATACTAGTCAAATGTGCTTGGAGTCTTGGGGCCGTAGTAGCTTTGCTCGCTGTCTAATTGAAGTTAAGGCTGATGAGGCTCTCAAAGAGAGTCTTACTGTGGCTATTCCCTTACTTGATTCTCAGAGTTTCTTTATTGAAACGATTCGGGTTGAATATGAGTGGAAACCACCTCGGTGTGATACTTGCAAGATTTTTGGACATACTGGTGGCACTTGTCCTAAATATGTCCTTCATACGGTACAACCTTCACATATGATTGATGATGGATTTCAGGCTGTCAAAGGTAAGCAGACGAGTAAGAATGGTAGTCAATATGCTTCGGGCAAAGGTGGTTTTACTAAGCCGAATGTTGGGCCTAAGGTTCGGTATCAACCAAAGGCTCCTAATGTGACTAAGAAGGTGGATGGTACACGTAAAAAGGTGGTAGAGGTAGCTAACACTAGTGGAATTACTATCACTAATGCGTTTGCAGTTCTTAATACGGTTGATACTGATAGTACTGTGCCTGATAATATTATTACAAAAGAAGGGGCTCAACAAACTAATAGTTTATCACAAGCTCCGATTGTGGTGGATGATAACATGATGGAGCCAGTGGTGGTTTCTAGTGTGCAACAGGAAGTGGGTCAGCCTTCTTCTTCCAATTCTATTTCTCCCCCTAAAAGGACTAATCCGTTCTCAAAAGTGGGAGAAATTGTTGTTTCTGACAGTGATGATGACCAAGTACTCCCCGAGGATAACCAGATGGCGAATTTTCTTGCCTCTGGAGGTGGTGGATATGAACATGAAGATGAAGAGGACTATGATGATTATACGAGCCACGTCTATGATCTCCCACATGAATTAAATGACTTTAAGCTCAAAGGGCGTGGTAAAAAGTAGTCTTGGTGTTCATATAGTGTTAGTATATCTCCTGTGAGTTGTGGTTTATTGTTTTATTTTGATATTGGAAGTGCATTATGTAAGTTTCCCCATGTAATGGGCTGAGATATGATATGTCACTCATATCCTTTGTACTTAAATGTTTTTTGGAGTAATAATATTTACCGGGTCTCTTGACCTTTTACCCAAAAAAAAAATAAGACACTCATTTTATATTTCAAATCTCTCACTATATGTGAAATTTGAAACAAGTATTCGGGAAGTTTACTCAGGTAACTATTTAGTTTTTCTTGTAAAAGAAAGGTTGAGAATGTTGGAAACATTAGACTTCAACTTACTAAATTAATTTCATGCATATCTGTTTTAGTATTTGGATAATTAGGATTGAAAGACAATTTTTACCTTATGATGAATAAAGATACTTAGTATTTGTTATTCATTCATATAAAAATTGTTATCCTATATTTGCATGTTTAATCCTTGAATGATTTATTTTTCTAAATATGTCCATTATCGGTTAACAATATGAGAATATTGTTATGTAAGGCAAATGTGAGTGTTGGTTATATTCTAACGAGAATGTGGATCGTTCCCGCCAAACTCATATGTATTCACTAGAGATTCATATTGGATACCCCAACTTTCAAACATTTACTTTTGGATCCTTGTCATAAGTAAAATATTGGAAATGGTTTGTTAAAATCGTCCTTAGACTTGAGATACAAGCAAGTTACATTATGTGTGGATATCATTTTTGTAAGTATCGCAAAACGCTATCCGAATAAGGTAGTTATAAAGGCTATATTTCGGAGTGATGTGAGCAAGCATCCACAACACTTGTAGTCGATAAAGGATTTGTTACTCAACTTGATATGTGCAGAAAGATACCATGGCGCCTCTCCAGATTTAATCAGATAACTTTTTGGCCAAATCCAAAAGGTAATGCAAGATGATTCTTGATTACATTTGGTATATCTGAATTAAAATCTATAATGAGATTCTAAATGGTTAAACTATATGGAATGAGTTAGGATCCATATCCATGGTTTAACGGTATATATAACAAAGGATGATTAAAAGCAAGACATTAATAACCATGCTACTGAGAAGATTTTATGAAATTATATCTCAGAAACTTTTAGTTAAAAAGCGAGTGAGAGCGTTGCTAGGCGTTTTCGTCATTAGTTTTGTGTGCCATTCGACACTCCAACTCCCAAGTGGGAGCTGTTGGTTTTGGGAGTTAAAATACACGTAAGCGACTAGTAGTGTTTGAGCCTATGGGGCACACACGTTAAACACGAGCACGTTTTATCGCTTACTACTTGAACTATTTACCCGTTGTACTAGACCTGCTCCAAGCCCATGACCGGTCACATGTAGGGGCATTTGGATCATGCTTATGGGCTAGTAGGAATTGTATGAGAATTAGGAAAGTGGGTAATTTGGTGCTCAAGTTTGAAGCCCAAGTGCATTAAGTTTTTGAGACTATATAAACATATGTTAATACTCTTAATTCTCGACAATACATACATACCCAAAGTCAACCAATACTTTCCTACGCATGCAATTAATATTCATGTTGTACGCATGATTATTTGAGCATACTGTATATATACATGTTATACGCATGATCATACATGCATGATAAGATGCATGCATTAATTACTTGCATGTTTTCTTTTTCCTTGTGATATTTGTTGTTCCTGGTCGAACAAGAGGATTGAATTGGTGTCTGGCTTGTTTTCGTTCTCGGTCAAAAAGGCAGTAAAATATTGTACGTGTTTTACCCGATATCGGACAAAGGAGCTTTTTGCTTCTCGGGTATTGTAGTTGATCTCGGACATAAGAAAATAAGTGTTTTCTTTGTTTTCTTGGTTCGTGTTTTGTTCAAGTATTCAAGGGTTGATTGGGTAAACGTTCACGACTAGCTTTATCGGGCATATTCGTAATTAAGTGTTTGTGTGTGGACAGTGGCGGATCTAGGTATCTGAAACATGTGTGGCACAAACGATTTTCCTCCCTTAAATTCTAACTAATACAAAGTACTTGTATAGAATAAAAGGTGCGGTAGTAGAAATATATATACAAGCTAATATAGCTACTTCAATCACCCTGTGTGGCGGATCTAGGAATCTATTGTAGGGTGTGTACTATCCACTATAATATTTTTTATGTGTAATTATAAATTTCCTAGTCGGTTCTTTTGCCCTCTGATAATTCTGTTTTTGTTTATCAGTTTTGATAATTCCGTTTTTCTTTTGCCCTCTGATAATTATAAATGTACACTTCACTCTAAACGAATAAGACCCTAAATTTACAATCTAGAGAAAAAAAAAATATACAAAAGCTAAAATATGTTGCAAACTATATTGGAGAAGTGAAAAGTCAAGTAAAAAAAAGATCACTATATGTAAATGGGCTTGCTAAATTGAGGTTTGTTAAATATAGTTGGGCCTATTCCTAATAAAAAGAACCATTAAATACTTCTTTGCGCCTCCTTCATCTTCTTCAAGAACCCTTCACATATAACATCAGTCAACTGTGATTTATCACCAGAATGGGAAAAAAAAATTAATGTCACATGACAAATCCATGTGTGGCACGTGCCACATATGGCCAAGGCATAGCTCCGCCCCTGTGTGTGGACTCGTAGATGTATTTGTTTTGAATACTTGGTTTCTTGTTCGTTGATCGTGTGCAGTTGACGCCAAAGGTTAGTTTTCTATTTACCTTTTATTATTATTGTTTATTATTTACGTGTTAACCTAATTGCATAAACTAGATCCATAATTCCGCTGCGTACTCGTTGCGTTACTTGGTTAACTAGATCTAAAATCCCAACACTTACTGATTCTACTAATTACCGGTTGATGTGGGATAAACACAAGTCTCCATACTACTCCATAGTGCCCCTTTCTCATTCCCACTAATTTTTTCCATCCTTGTCTTTGCTTCTCAATCTTGTATTTGGATGCAAATTAGTAAAAACCAACAATTTTGCCAGGAAACTTATTGTTTCTCCTCGTTTATAGGGAACAGAGTTGCTATGAAAATAGAGTATTTGTATCACCTATAACTAAAAAACACTATGATGAGTTTTGGGAGTAAGGATTTAACATATTTTTGCTTGTATTACATGCACGACAACCTTCCTGGATATATATTTCTTTGTTACTAATTACCGCGGAAATACCATTCTTTCCTCTAAAGCCCTTTTTCAAATGATGGATGGGAAACATGTCCAAATATTCAACAACAAATCTTCTTTGCTTCAGTTGCATTCTATGTTATTAGCACAAACAAAGAGAGATACAGATAACAAGTTGAGATGAAGCTTATAAAGCTCTTAAACATAAGTAAATATATTAGTGAGCAAACTTATAGCATTATAGTGGGATGTGTAGAGAAAGGGAGGGAGGCATTGAAATTCATGATCATTAATAGTAGTGAATGTCATTTTTGTAAATAAATATTTGAGGTCTGTCCATCCAATTTGTATATTATACTAAAAACCGTACAAGGTTTGTGTGCAAACCATGCATTTGTGTGCAAACCATGCATTTAATGCAATCTTTCTAAACTTGGCAAAAACAGCCTCTGAGGTTCAAGTGGCGTTGCAAACTTAGTCCTTTAAATGCAATCTTTCCGAACTTAGCAAAAACAGCCCCTGAGGTTCAAGTGGCGCTGCAAAGTTAGTCCTTTAGCATTAATTGCTATCTGCAACCTGGCAAAATTAGTCCCTAAGGTTTAAGTGTCGCTACAAAGTAAGTCCTTTCAAGCCAATCCCGCTGCATCGCGCGGGTTTCCACACTCGTTAACCCGAAATATTGTACCAACCGCTCAAGGCATAAAGTTTTGAATCTAAACCATCTTAGACGTCTAACATAACGGCATTAGCTACTAACATTTTTTTTTTTCAATTTAATTAGAGAAAGAAATGTTTGTAGTTAACAACTGGGCCCGTTTTGATTCAAACTCTAAAGTTACAAGACTTGTTACTTAACAAAACCGACGTGGCTATTATCAGAGCATCTACAATGGGTAAAGTTGATAAAGACTTTTCACTATTCCAAAAAGCTTTTTGACAAGATTTTATGCATTGCAACAAGGACTTTTTGGAAAGCTTTTTACAAAAGCTTGATGAACCTCAAGTCTTTTGTAAAAACTTTAATTATTAAATGAGATTTGCATTAAATGCATCAAGTCTTCAAAGACTTGATGCATTGTAGATGCTCTCAGTTATCACCATGCATGTATTTTGATTTTGGATAACGTGATTTGTGGCGGTTAAGTTCAGAGCCATTCTACCCCTTACCTCGATCACGGTTGTATTACATTATAATTGTTCGATACTTATCATATCTTTCTGTCTTTTACAGTTTAGAAGTTACTATAAGTTTGGATCTTAGAGTACGTGTGCAAATATATTGAATAAACCACATATAAACAGATCGGCAAGAATTCATACAAAACTTAAAGAATCTCACTTTATCGAATATGATCTTATGATCGTTTTCTGATCTGTATAACCAAACATGCAAAACAGTTGTCAAAAACTCTGATTGGTTTACATCAAGGATCTTAGTCACCCCATTGTAAGCACTAATCATAACTAAGAAAAAAACAAACAAAATTGTTACATATCTCTAACTTTAGATCTAAACTCCACCATTGATATGGATCTTTCTGATTGCTTCTACTGTTTACTACTTTACTTGTGATGGACTCCACTTCAAACCATCTGTTCACAGTAAAGTACAAAAATCTAGTTAGGCTTTCTACCACAGTAAAAAAAAGACCCAAAATATAAATCAACATTGTCTATTCTACAAAATAAGGAAGCTGTGTTAGTATAGCTAAAGGATAAGAAAGTTAATTACGAGTAATATGGTATATGACCGTTAAGAAGATATTAGTTATTTAATAAAGTATGAAAATGTTAGCAACTTATATAAACAAAAAGTGCCTGAAAACAGGTTGTGGAATGACCCTGCGAATAATCAAAACTGTCATCATCATTCATTGAAGCATCTTTGTTGCACATTTCCAGATCATTCTGAAAATATAAGAAAAACGTGATATCATCAAGCAAATTCAGAGAATACACAAATGCATAACATAAAGTGCAGTTTAAGTAAATCTTAATCGTATTTTATATGTAATGGATCAATTGATTCATTCAAGTAGGCTTGTGCAATCATGTGCAAAACCAACATTGAGAGTATTCATAGTTAAGCACATGGGCAAAAGATCATATTAATATATTTTATCAAGAGCTAATTCCCAAAATGGGAAAAAAAGTTTTCCGGTGGTTATCATTTGGTACAAAATATACAACTTTTCCCAAAATGGCCATGTGCGAATGTGTGAATGTGCGATTCCACTAAAATATTGACACGTGTCCAGATAATAAGTAAACTTTCAATCATTGGCAAGTACAAAGCCTTGTTTGACTTTTATATACAAATGTGCGAACGGTGAATGTACGAATGCGAGATTTGAACATAACTTTATTGGAAGGAAAACTTTTAAGGGAATAAAATCTACTTTATGGGAATAAAATCTTTCTTTATAGAACAATATCTTTCTTTATTCTTTAACTTATTTATGTAATTATAAAGAAAGATTTTATTCCCATAAAGTAGATTTTATTCCCCTAAAAGTTTTCCTTCCCAATAAAGTTATGTTCAAATCGCACATTCGCACATTCACTGCTCGCACATTTCAGATATAAAAGTCAAACAAGTCTTTGATAGTGATTGTACTTGCCAATGATTGAAAGTGCATTTTATTGTTCTGACCGTGTCAACATTTTAGTGTAATCGTACATTCGCACATGACCATTTTGAAAAGAGATATATATTTTGTACCAAATGGTGACCACTAAAGAAGTTTTTGTCCCCTATTGGGAATTACCTCTTTTATCAATGTCGCAAATCTCATCTTTTTACTTAATCATTATATACTTGCATAGTTTCATATTTGTGGAGTACAAGTTTAATCATCATATCTAAAAATGCAATGCGAAAGGTTATTGATTACTATTGCCCAAAAGCTCTCGCTATATTATACTTTTATAAAGTACACCAATGGAGCATTAGTTCAATGGTTGGAGCACTTGTGCTTGAGTCAATTGACCCAAGTTCAAGTCTCATCTTTGGCATTTGCTTCATAAGGTACCCACCTTCGCAAAACCTATGGGCACACCTGGAGAGACTTTGTCGAATAAGAGCTCGGGGTCCGAGTCTTGGCTCGTGCTCACTCCAGTTGGTGCCCCACTAGGCCAAGAGAGTTCACGGAGCTATTCCTCGTGGGGATGAATGACCTGGTGCCAAAAGGCACAGGTCGAAATGTTTCCACCAATCTACTTCTTTATGTGGAATACTTTTATAAAGTACGTATATAATCTCTAGCTTGAATTAGTATTACAAAATATGATGTTAACAACCAGATTCACTAGCAAAACAAGAATCCAATGTCTTGGAAATGAATCAAAAATATCAATGTGCATGACATTTCTATATATTTAGATACAAATGAAAACCAACCCACAAAATATATTGAAAACGTGTAATCGAATGATATATATGTACTTACGTTGGAAAAACCAAATAGCGGAGAACTTGCAGTGTCATCATGAAAATCAGGCAAATCTTGAAAACATGTTTGGTTAAGAAACTTTCGTCTTTTCCTAGAACCCAACGCCAATGTAGGATCACAGAAAACACGAATGCTACTCTTATCGTTATTGTTGTTAGAGTATTCGTCTTCATTATCTTGTTCTTGATGCTCATGAAAATGTTGTGGACCTGAAGATGCGTCCGACACCATGGACATATTATCATCTTCGTCGCCATCATCATATTCTTGATCATGTTCATGCGGACTAGTATCTTTATTCGATGAGAAATATTCATCATGGGGGAGAACCGAAACCTCAAGGAGTCACCCCTCCAAGTGTATCAACCACTAGCCGAGAAAAACATGAGGAGGTTAAACCAAATGGATTACATTCTCTTGATAGCCGTGGAGTTAGACTCATTCGATTCGAGTTTGTGGCATTAGAGGGTTGCATAGAGGCAGCTTGCAGTTCCTTAGACAAAGAGGTGAGATGTTTTACTTTGTATTTACATCATTGAGTCTGGTCAAATAGGCGAGAATGAAACATATTAAATGAATTGAACGGGTAATATTCAGAATCGTTTTTTTCTTTCCAAAGAAGCTATATAACTAATTACAACGTGTGAGGCGTTTTATTTTGGATACTGACAATCCACTACATACCAATGGATGCATCTGGGCCGTTAGATCAAAAGACATCTTTTAATAATAAAAAACACGGAGGGACCACTCTTGCCAATTCAACAAACTTACCCCACCAATCCCACCCCGAGACCTTTCACTTTCACAAATTCTCTATCAACAAAATCTGCACTTTCTCTCTCTAACCAAAATAAAAAACTGCCATAAAAATTCAAAATCAACCTCTTTTAGCTGTTAAAATCAAAGAAAAATACAAAAATGGAAGAATCATCGAGTGTAGAAGCAAATCCACACAAAAAAAAGTTAAAAATGAACCTACTGAGTCTAGAGATGAAGGTACGATGCTTCCGACTAATTATTTAGATGTTTTGTTAGAATCTCTAGTGATTTTGTATTTATTTATGAATATTAGTGCTACTTATGAAGGTTTTTGTGTATTTTTTTGTTGATTTTTGATGTGATACTGTGTGATGCATGTGATGGTTATGTACTTGTTTGAGTTTTATTGAGGGATTGTTATAATAAATTGATGAATGTTGTTATAAAATACAAAAAAATGAATTTGTTTTGGTGTGATTTTTATTGTGATTGTGACATGCTTTTGGTTGTGTTTTTTAGTGTTTAAATTTGGTTGAGTTTCGAGTTAAACACTCAGATACATGGATGCACACCAAGTGTTTGATGAAATGTGTGAGTGAAAAGTATCATACGTGTAGATCAATGTTGATATTTGAAGTCGAATCAGATATATGTATTATCACTAGTGATATTTGTATTATCACTTGTGAAATTTTTGCTTATTTGATAGGTTTTTTGTTTACTTGTTAAAATTTATTATATGTCATATATAGTACCACTTTTGATATTTTATTGTTATTGTTTTGTAATCATAGTTAAACTTTTTTTTTGCTAAAAGTTTTGATGATATACTATTTACTGTGAGTAAATGCAGTTCTGTCGTCAATCAAAATTTTGACTCCATCTCCAGAGATTCATAAAAGTAAATGTATATTGTATGTATAAACATGTCTCCTTTAGAAGAATTAACTGTGATAAACCCTAAATGTATGCGGCGTACTTGATTTAACATTTAGCTTATGTGTCAGTAGAATGCGTATGTATACTTTCAGTAGAATATTATAATGGTAACCCTAAAAACACGAATATTTATTCTACAGTATGAACACTTTGTTATTTTTGTAGATTTTAGTAATTTATTGAGAGATTGTTGTGAAAGTTATATGATTATTATGATAATATGAGAGACTTAACAGGCTAAAATAAATATTGTGACTGTAACATGCTTTTGTTAGATTTGTGGTAGATATATGTGCATAATCGATAGATTGGGCATGCTTCGATATGTTTAAAAGCGGTATTTGACTCTAGTATTAGTTGGTAGTATATCACCTATGATAAAACAGTTCCGACGATTGCTTATTGTTAGTATATCACATGTGATACAACAGTTGCAACGATTGCTTATTTGTAGTATATCACCTGTGATATAACAATTGTAATGATTGCTTATTGGTAGTATATTGATTCGATTGTAGTGAGTGTGTGGTGAAATAAACACAATATCAATTTATCAAATTAATCGTAAAACCCGACAAATCAACCTTTTAGGAAAAGGGTTAACGTGCCAAGCTCACGAATGTGAGTAAAGTGATACCGGGAAAGTGATTTCCCCGGGTCGTGTCCCAACGAGGTGTTAAATTGACGGTGTCATTGAGTGTCGTGATTACGACTTGAATTGGTTTAACAAATGTGGGTTTTGATTTACGTTATTCTACAAATTAAAGAACGGGAATGAAAACAAAGCAAGTAAAACAATGTAAACTCTAAATATACTACTACTAAGCCTAAGAAATAATAAAGCAAAGCTAAATTACATCCTAGGGTGCAAAAATACTAAAACGCAAAAAACCGAGAACACACCCGAGCCATAAACGTGAAAATTTTGCAATTTAAGGGCTACGAGTGCAAAACTAATTTTCCTACATTCTAAATGATTAAAAATAATTTTAGGAAAAAGCCGGGTATTTTTTCGACTTTTATTTTATTTATTACGAATTAAAAACTAAAAAGTAAAAAACTAATTATTAAAAATAGCAAATGATTTTTGAAAATTACCAAAAATTCCAAAAAAGTGCTTTTAACAATGCTTAGCATAAGAAAATTAAAAATGTCTATTAGCTACACTAAATAAGTCGATAAATAAGCAAATGAGAATAAGCAATTTAATCGAAAATAGCATAAAAGAAATAAATAAAGAAGAAAGGCGCTTAACATCAAGCTAGCATGTATGGCAAATGGGTTGCCTGTTGGGTCTCAACAAGCGTGCAAGGGAAGCCGAGGTCGTGGGTTCTATTCCCACCTCCTCCCTTTTGCTCTTATTATTTTTTTTTTAGTTTTTTCTTTTGTAGCTTAAAGAGCTTATCAAAACCAAGTATTTTTGTGAAAACCTTTTTCTTGAAAGCTAATGGCTTATGACAGCAGATTGCATGGATTACCCAAACACACCCTTAGGCAGATTGTAAGCACAAGAAAAGCAGTTAAAATAGCAAAGCAAGATGGGAACAAAATTAATACATAAATTTCTAACTAAAATAAGCTATGACAATCAAAAAGCAAACTAAGTGAAGGGGAAATAAGCAGTTGGCTTAAATAGCTAAACTAAAGGGGAATCCTAAACTAGAATAAAATTGAAAATAAACAATCTCAAAGATGGAAATAAGCTGAAATAAACTACGAAGTGTTGAACCTAATCTAATGCACCAATAAACAATTTAAACAAAGAAATAAGCTAATATTTGAGCTAAACCACTACAATAAACTAGAGGACAACAACTAAAACAATTAAACTCGGGAATAAGCATTTGGCATAAGAAAACTAAACTAGGAAATCCTAAGCTAGAAAATGGAAAATAAGCAAGAATAAGAGTACAAATAAGCACTAAAAAGCTAACCTAATCTATTCTAATCTACCTAAAAGGCAACAAATAATCCTAAATAAGCTAATAGTGAACCTAATAAGCACTAAGAAAAAAGAAAAAAGTTAATCTGCATTGGATTGCTTCATCAGAATGAGCCCCAAACAATTGACGGGCTATTGTTAAGCCAATCCTAAATGAGCAATAGTGGAGATGAGCTGAGCTTAAAGGTTCTTGAAGACAAGTCAGGGGCAAGCTTTTGCCCCAAAAATCCTAATTAGAAGCTAAGCCTAATGAGCTAGGGGGCTGTGCAACAAGCCTAGTAGGCTGCTGAAAACAGAAAACAGAACATGAGATTCTTTCTCTAAAACTTGTTTTGCAAACAAAATCAATGAGCAAACTTAAAATAACTTCTACCTTGACTAGTGCAAGACCCAAAGTGGGTCAAAATGGTAAGTTGACCCAGAACTAGGCTATTCCAAACACTCTATATAGGGCAGAACTTGAATTTTTTTGAAGCTATTAATCTTTTGAATTAAATGAAAACTGATTTGCTATATCACAAAAGCTTAAAATGAAGTAAAACAATTTATAACAACGCTTATTTAGAACCAAATCACGATTTTCAAGAACATTATGAAACCGAATTGCAATGAAATTAAAAGACTAAAATTAAAATTGCATTAAAGATTAACATTACATGAATTTTAAATGACAATGAAACTAAAAGGACTAGAACCGTAGTTTCTAGACAAGTTCAAAACTTTGGCTACAATTGATTATTTATACTAAAAGTTCCTAGGTCTTCTTTCTTCCTTCTTTTGCTTCTTTGTGAGATAAAACAAACAAAGACCCAACTTGTGCTTCTTCCGTGATCATCCAAGCCATCAATTAGTTCGTACAATCTTTGCATCAATCTAAGCCGCCTATGACTATATGGTGCCTTTGGATTGCCACAGTGGCATAGGGTTCTCGTGACTTTGCCTTGGGTGAAGGAGATGAGTGGGATTGGGATGTGGGACCGAGAGTGACAGGAGGAGGGGAAGGGTTTGGCGGGTAAAAGAAATGGTTTGGGTTTTTTTTTTTTTTTTTTTGGTTTCGGGATTTAAGAAGAAGAAGAGGAAAAGGGTAAAGTGGGTGAATGGGGGTTAAGTGTTTGTTTCCCCCTGCTCACTCTCAGAACGTGTCACGGGCTCTGAAAACGTAGAAAATCCACTCTCGGCTATGTCCGCAAAGCATTTTTTTTTCTGATTTCGGGTCGATTTTGCCCTTTTTCGCTCTGTTTTCAATCATTTTGTACCTGCAAGACACAAAACACACTCCAAGGATATTTTTAACATATTTTGATCTTATTTGGGTGTTTTTGGTCGTTTTTGTGGTCTTAGGTGGGTAAAAACGATAAGTGAATAAACACTCATCAAATCCCCCCACACTAGGCAATTGCTAGTCCCTAGCAATCAATCATGTGAAGTAATGAATGAATCAAGATTACCAAGAATACCCCATTTCGACTTTTTATTTGATGCGAGAAATTTAAACTAGACTAAAAGTAAACAACATGCTTGATTAACAAAAGTGGTGTCATGGAACGGATCCACACAAAATGGGTGTCTCTGTGGAATTATAATCGTCATCCTCTTTTATACTCTCAAACTAAGTCTAAACTTATTGTGCAAATGTTTTTGTAAAATGCTAACACTACTTATACAAATAATCTATGTAAGTCGAGACTTAACTTTTTACTCCCGCAATTTATACAGTTTAAGTTCGTGTGCTCATTTTCAAAAGTTTTACCATTGAAACCGACCTCGTTATGGTTGTTATCCACTTAACTAAAATCTTAACTTCCCGGAAACTACGAAAGTCTAAGGATCGAAAGGGCCTCTTCCATGTAACGGCTTTCTTCTCGGCACATCCCAAACCAGTTGGCTTTAGGTGACCGGGCTTTTGACACCTCACGGAGAATAGTACCGAATTAGCGGAATTCGATTCCAAAGATTTACGAGGCTACCGTTAAGTTAAAACTAAACCTAAATGGACAACAACCGACGATAATTTAGAAATTCGAGATTCAAAGGTGAGATCACTCCATGTAGCGACTTTCTTCTCAGCTTTTCCACTTAAGGAGGCTAGGTTTTCACCCTCGAGAATAGTATCGGAGCTTTCGGGGTCTTTGACTTCAAGAATTTCTAAATCACCGTCAAATTTTTAGACAACTTTGACGAATCCTAGTTCAACTTCCGACATTAATTTAAGAAAAAACAAGTTTCGCACATTTATTCATAAGCAACATAGTACTTTTATTTGAGGACTCATTTTTTTTTTTTTTTTTTTTTTTTCATTTTTCATTTTGTTTTATTCACTTTTTTTTTTTTTTTTTTTTTTTTTTTTGGACTTTAACTTGCAATTTACTTTTGCATCATTCAAGCACTTTTACGATACTTTCACTTTGCAACATTATTCGATTTTAAGAAAGTATGCTTTTCAAAATTTAAATAAAAAGTTGAACTTGAGCTCTATATCAATTTTGCTTAAAAACTTTTGTTGTAACAAGACGATTTGAATGTTCAAAAGTTTGACAATGAGCACGTATTTTAGGTTCGATTAGTTAGCTTCGGGAGAAAAGCCATAGATTACTTATATAAGCTCTAAAGAGAACCAACTACTCCACGCTTAGCATTTTCATTTGCACAACTCGTAAAAACTTAGCCTAATTGTTAAGAGAGCAGCTAGATCAACACTCTAGCAGAGTCGGGATTCCCTTTGTTCTAACCTAATCAAGACTAAACTACCAATAACACCGAGGCATTAACGCTTTATTTTCGTGCAAATTTTTTTAAAATTTGGGTCAAAACGGGGGTACTAGGGACTAAAGGGTACAAATGTGACAAAATTCGGCTGCATTCCCCCACACTTAGAACTCGAATATTGCCCTCAATATTCAAAGTCCCGCCCGCCGATACTATTGAACGGAAAAAGGTAATACCACTAACCAAGTGTGTGGACGAAATCTATCATTTTACACAAAAAGGATTTTTGAAAACATATCCCTAGATAAACGTTAGCAAAATGATCGGATATTGGGCGGCTGGATTGAAAACAGGCGCATCAATCATCACGATCAAAGGGATTCCTGAAAACATGAGCAAACACACAAGAAGCAAACACTGTGGAGGTTTCCCCCCACACTTAGTTGTTAGAAAATAGAAAGAAGTCAGAAACATGGGTGAAAACCCATGGAATGCTACTGTTTTTGTTAACCGAGTCGCTAGCTTGACTCGACCCCGAATTCATTGGTCCATGGGGAAGCAAGTGGAAGAGAAAATCTCCATCGGACTTTCATTCAAGAGGTTTGGATAACCATTGAATGTGATGAAGGTTCCACTCCGATGAGATATAACCGGCTCAGAAGAATGAGAAATGCCGGGGTCAAAGATGGTATCTTCACTCCTGTAGGAGTTAAGATATGGAGAAGAAATGGGAGGAGAAGGCAAAGTGACAATGAGATGACAACGGGTGGGATGGGTGGGCAAAAGATAAGATTGAGGAACATTGAGCGAATGTTCAGAAATCTTATCCACCACTGAAGCAATGAAAACAACCGTGTCAGGCTTAGAAGAGGTTCCATCATCCGGCGGTTTAGCAGGCTGACAAGTGGATGATGGACCTAAGCCATAATCGTCACTCTGAAAACTCGAAGGTATCGATTCATCCGGAGAAAGAAATGAGTCGACCTCTTTCATACGAGTGTCACTTGACGAATTATCAGAAGACCAATTGTAAAGAAGATTTTCCAATTCAGTAAGGTCGGCTTCAAAGTCGAAGTGAGGATCATCATCTCCCGGTGGAGAATGATTAATAAGAGCGAGTTGATCGGCGAACTCCTCGAGAAGGTCTAACGTCGAAGTGGGATTGCCACTATTCTTATCTTCGGGTAAAGATGGAGATGTAACGGGGTTTTCCATGTAAAGGTAATTATCCTCATTCTGAATGTCAAAGATTGGATTATCCGAAACTAAAGTGAATTCAGAATCAAAGTCAAACAGAGGATTAGTGAATGCCGTAGTGAAAGGTTCCTCGGACACCACAAGAATATCTTCATCATCCGTTTCAAAATCAGTGTCCATAGCAAGATCATCGGGATCAACATCTCTCACTTCTTCTAAGTCGACGAGCTCGAAGGTATCTCCTCAACATACTCGATGTCTCCACAAGATAACGAATCATCAAACGACGATAATCATTTTCGCACTCAAGATCGCCTCAACAAAGTTCTTTTGGGGTGGGAGAAGAATCATCAACAGAGGCTCATCACACATATCACTGAAATAACCTCGGATTCACTTGGAATTGGGACAAGGTTCTCAACACAAGATGTTTCCGCTTCCGAATAGTGCTAAGATGCTCGCCCCCATTAAAAGGTTATCCGAAGGTTCTATGGTAGATAGGCAATATGAGGGCGGAGAGTGGACATGCGGTACTTTGTGGACTTGAGATATGCACCTTGCCCTTTGTCGCCTCCCAATCTTCCTCATCCTCGCCATCGAGACGGCAAGCTTCGTTAAATAGAAAACGCCTGAGCGCCTTCGTTAAATAGGAGAAGCTTTGAGCCGCTCATCGGCTAGAAATCTTTCGTTATGAGTAGGTTGTTCCTCTGAAAGTTCCTCAAGAATTATACGAGGAAATTGATCAATGACGGAAGTTGTAATGGATGTGGTCAAATCCGAAGTGTTATAACAAGGATCAAGTCCATAGTAATTTTGATTCCACGATTGACATTGATAATCATCATGAGGACCCCCACACTTAGCACAATGAGGGTATTGAGGAGAGAAACTTTGAAACGATGAATCACTGAAATGATGATAGTACGGTTGTGGTTCGTATGCATTCTGTGGAGGGTAGTTGAAATTGTTTTGAGGATAATCGAAAGAGTTCGGGTTAGAATCATAAGCGAATGAATTCTCGGCGCAAATCGAACAACATCCATCAATAAGATAGTTTCCACACCACTCGCACATACATTTGCAACAACGGAAACCTTTCGGTAACATGTCTCCACAACCGTAGCAATACTCTTGATCGAACGAAGTATCTCGGTACGGAGTAGGAATCGAGGCTTAACAACATCACAAATGGTAGGTAAAACGGTATTTCCAAGTTGAAATTTGACGAAATTCATTTAAGCAATTTTGAATTATGTTCATGAAATCATCCGAAAAGGTTTTGAAGATTCCGAGGTGGACAAGTGGTGTGCTCTCGTAGCTAGCAATTTCCACCACTTCCGCTTTGGTCTCCGGTTCTTGCTTTTTCTCTTAACCTTAACCAGAATTGAGAAAGATTTTGATCAAATCTAGACGGTTTACGATCGAAACAATAGAACAAATATCGGGTTGTGGCGGGTGGTCGGGAAAACTTGGAGAATCATCGAGAGTTTTTATCGGATAATTCACACCAATAGCAATATTTGCTCGCATCACCCTTCCACACCGCTACATAAACAATCGTGATTTTAACAATAAAGTCGATCCTCTTCCATACGACTTTTGCAATGGAAACAACGACGATAATCGAACGTCGCCATGAGAATTAAACATGTAGAGGGTTAAAGAAATAGAATTAAGTGATCGAGAGGAATTGAGAAGAATATTTTTGGATATTTCAAAAACGAGTGCACATGCACTTTCAAAAACAACACTTTCAATTAAAACAAGACCGAGGCAAAACACAAGGAACTTAAACCAATAATCACAAGCGAATTCACGCAAGTGACACAAAGGCAAGTTTTGAGTCTTTGGTTCGGGAACTTATTATGATAACACTCAAGTTGAGAAGTGTTATATTGATTGTGTGTTCTATTTTATTTAAAACAACAAGCAAAATCTTTTTGTATTTTTATCTTTTACATATATACAAAGAAAAGGAAAATATTTTTGTATTTTTCAAAAAGCAATAACTTCACGAGGAAGGATCTTCAAGTCACTAATCGCAAAAACTTCACGATATTGTCGCAACACACCTCCCCTGCAGCGGCGCCAAAATTTGATTCGATTGTTGTGAGTGGTGTGGTGAAATAAACACAATATCAATTTATCAAATTAATCGTAAAACCCGACAAATCAACCTTTTAGGAAAAGGGTTAACGTGCCAAGCTCACGAATGTGAGTAAAGTGATACCGGGAAAGTGATTTCCCCGGGTCGTGTCCCAACGAGGTGTGAAATTGACGGTGTCATTGAGTGTCGTGATTACGACTTGAATTGGTTTAAAAATGTGGGTTTTGATTTACGTTATTCTACAAATTAAAGAACGGGAATGAAAACAAAGCAAGTAAAACAATGTAAACTCTAAATATACTACTACTAAGCCTAAGAAACAATGAAGCAAAGCTAAATTACATCCTAGGGTGCAAAAATACTAAAACGCAAAAAACCGAGAACACACCCGAGCCATAAACGTGAAAATTTTGCAATTTAAGGGCTACGAGTGCAAAACTAATTTTCCTACATTCTAAATGACTAAAAATAATTTTAGGAAAAAGCCGGGTATTTTTTCGACTTTTATTTTATTTATTACGAATTAAAAACTAAAAAGTAAAAAACTAATTATTAAAAATAGCAAATGATTTTTGAAAATTACCAAAAATTCTAGAAAAGTGCTTTTAACAATGCTTAGCATAAGAAAATTAAAAACAGTCTATTAGCTACACTAAATAAGCTGATAAATAAGCAAATGAGAATAAGCAATTTAATCTGAAAATAGCATAAAAGAAATAAATAAAGAAGAAAGGCAGTTAACATCAAGCTAGCACAGATGGAAAATGGGTTGCCTGTTGGGGTCTGCTGTGTGCATGCAAGGGAAGCCAGGAGGTCGTGGGTTCTATTCCCACCTCCTCCCTTTTGCTCTTATTATTATTTTTTTTAGTTTTTTCTTTTGTAGCTTAAAGAGCTTATCAAAACCAAGTATTTTTGTGAAAACCTTTTTCTTGAAAGCTAATGGCTTATGACAGCAGATTGCATGGATTACCCAAACACACCCTTAGGCAGATTGTAAGCACAAGAAAAGCAGTTAAAATAGCAAAGCAAGATGGGAACAAAATTAATACATAAATTTCTAACTAAAATAAGCTATGACAATCAAAAAGCAAACTAAGTGAAGGGGAAATAAGCAGTTGGCTTAAATAGCTAAACTAAAGGGGAATCATAAACTAGAATAAAATTGAAAATAAACAATCTCAAAGATGGAAATAAGCTGAAATAAACTACGAAGTGTTGAACCTAATCTAATGCACCAATAAGCAATTTAAACAAAGAAATAAGCTAATATTTGAGCTAAACCACTACAATAAACTAGAGGACAACAACTAAAACAATTAAACTCGGGAATAAGCATTTGGCATAAGAAAACTAAACTAGGAAATCCTAAGCTAGAAAATGGAAAATAAGCAAGAATAAGAGTACAAATTGTTGAGTTTATGATATATAAAATACAATAAAACATAAAGACATCAAGAGTACACAATGAAGACTAAAGATCATAACAAATAAATTAATTAACCGAAAGTATGCATAACGCACCTCTTGCGAATATCAAATCTCTTGAGCAAGACCAAGAATTGGATTAGAGTTGTCCTCACCTTTCTACAACTCAAACCAATATGGTGTAAGAATAGTGTCTTACTACCACGTTCTTGTACACGAATTAACCAACGAATCAAGCGATTGCTAGATCTAACACAAGTCCTCGCTTTAAGAAAACGAAACCAAACTCCCTTACTTAGGGTGTTCGGCCAATATAGGACAAGAGAGAGAGAGGAGAGATATAGGTTAATTCAATGCACAAGTGTATGAAACCCTAGAACCTAACCTCTTTATATACTAGTAGGTAAACTTTGGGAACAAGTTAGGAATGGGTTGAAACCCATTACCCTTTGGCCGCCATGTAGACAAGCCCAAAGAGAACCCATAACTTTTTCCAAGTCTTCCATTTCTAGTCCTTCTTTTCCATTTAACGGTCGTTAGTCATTTTTCCGTTAAATACTTAACGATCGTTAACCGGACTTAATGTGCAATAATTAATCGTAAACATAAACATTAATTATTAACTTTAATTCTCATTCGCTAATGTGTGTAATCCGTGGTCACGAGTTCGAATCCGACATTCACATGTTTATAAATATATACATTTCCAACAGCCCCACTGGATATGTTTACAAAACGTGAAATGACATTGGTTAGCATCTAGCAACACGCCAATGCCCCCAGATAACTCGTGTATGGTTTTCTGGAGAAAACCAAGTTTGATTATTCATCATCATATTCATCCTTTGTTTCTAATACCATGTTAATAAGAATATGGATCTCACTCATTTCTTAATTAACTATTCATTTCTCGCTTTATATGATTTATTAAGATTACCAATTCTTCCGAACATATTCCGTAAGACCTTGGGTATGGCCATACAAACATCTTAACAATCCTACGAGGGCCCAAGAGTATTATACTTCAAAATAAATTTGAAGGAAACAAATCCCATTTTGACTACAAGCGTAATTCATAAATTTCGCAACACTTCAAAACAACCCTTATAACTACCGATTACGTGTAGCGTTAGATTGCTTCACAAAATGCACTACATCCATGACATATCTCTTGTATCTCAAGTCGAGGATAAATATCCATGATATACTTAATGACAAAGATCCATAAAGTATCATCATGTGGGTGGGATAAGTCCTATACTCAATTCATTGAATATCATCCGAATTAGTCATGCTACGCATCAATATACTTTCAAGTATATTCTAACTAATACTCGATTTGTCTTAATTCAATACCATTCCCATGTTATTGATCGACAACAGACTATTTAGAATAACTTAAGTTATTCAAGGATTTAAACATGCAAATATCGGATAACATTATAATAAATGAATAATAAACATAACAAAATACTTTATTTCATTTGAATAATAATGTTTACAATATCCTTTATCCAAATACTAAATAGATCAATACATGATAATCCTTAGTTAATGAATTTTGCCACAAGTCATGCAACTCATACTTGTTGACAAGGCATAATTTCAACTAACTTTGATCTATAGGAATTTTGAGAATACTTATTTCAAAAAAATTCAATAAGTGAATTTCTTGTATGTGTTTACACATATCTTGATATTGTCATATCATTCCATAAGGTGCGTGACAACCTGAACCACCTATATATGACAATCATCTTTCAAAACTTTTAAAGTTTAAAGTATTCTTTATTCTTTAATGTATAATGCAACTATGCTCTTAGTTGAGCATAACTAGTCAACATGGTCATCGTCAAGGATACCATGACTAGAATTGAGTGTCATCTCAATTATACCAGCATCATTGTGTACAACAATATGCTCTTTAAACATCCGTAAACTTTGAATATTTATTTGTTTGGTGCCATTCAAACTTCAAGTTTGTTGACTATAACAATTACATAACAATTTTTGTATAGAATATGGGAGCAACTCCAGGCAGAGGAATGCAATTCTAAATCCAAACATAAATATTACAATGTTGTTAAATCATCTTGCAATCAAGCATGTCACAATAATCTTACAACATGATGTACATGATGAATCTTCAAGTTAGACTTTAAGATCTCATTATATATCCATCATGTTCTATTATACTCATTTATTTACCGCATATGTTTATAGTAATAAACATATATTCCAAGGTTGTATATATTATTTCCAAATCTTACAAACAAAGTTTCATTCCCAACTAAAACTTAATTTAAGTGGAATGTAGTTGCCCATACAACATATAAGATTTAAGAAAATAATACTCCCACTAGCTTTCAGGAATACTTATGAGCTATCTTATTTTAATTATTAAATCAAACATGGATTTAATATTAAACATAAGAATCATCTCCTAGATGCATGCATATATCCATTCATGGATTCTTGCAGTCTGTACATATTCAAAGATTATTTTAATTTATAAAACTACTTTGTATTACTCATTGTCCTCGCAAAAGTAATTTCAAAACAAAGAGTTTTGATATTCATAGTCAAAATTTCATATCAATGAAACTAAGTATGACAATTATAATCTTTATGCTTCTATTTAATGTATCTAGGAAAGAATATTCAATCATAGCTAATTGCTTAAATATGATTAATATTATTATCACTAGACATACATTAAATACGTGTACAATATTGTCCATATGATTTCTACATAAAGATTTAAACCACTCGGGTTTCCATCCTTTGAAGAAACTCATATTCATTATTAAGATAAACCAAATATCTAAAGTTGATTATCTTTATGGACATCATCTCAACATTCATAGTATGATTGATTTACCACAATTCAACATTTGGTAATTTTATCATTATGATTAACAAGCTTACCATGATCCTGTAACTCATATTCCTCAGCATATTAAATATCTGAGATATCCTTACGGATCTATGAATGACAATTCCATCATATTGAGGTCTATCATTTACATGTTTAGCCTCATCATGATATTTGCTAGTGTATTTTAGAAGATTATGTATTTTGTAATTCAATCTTTCAAGATCTAAACAAAACTCCCACTTGCCTTTAACAATTTAAAGATTACCTTTAAATAGTTTAGCAAGTAGAGCAACAATACATTGTTCTATTTTGGGATATTACAAAAAACATTGACAGTTCCTGACATTAGTTTGTTACAACTCACTTTACAAGTAGTTTAACAAATTCAGAACTTCATTATAAGACTTAATGTGATTCATCACATTCCATAAACAAATGGTGTCTTATCAATCTTCTAGGTTGGAGTCTTATTGAGTATATTCAATCTATACTCAATCTACTAACCATAATAACTTTTGGAAGAAACTATAGTTATCTTGAATCAAACATGCCAATAGATTTTGATTCTTCTAATCGAACATACCATAAAACTATGGTATTTCCTTAGAATTAATATTGTAAGATTAATCTAACAATATTTAAGATAACCATCTACTCTTTGGTTTATCCTATTTACCAACAAAGTAAAACTTAATGGTACAATAGAATTACCAAATCAATTGCATGCATTATAACTCAAGTATTTTGACCAAGTCAAAAGACATAACAGCTTATAATCCCACTATACGTTATAAGTCATTGATCAACTCATTGACTTTATGCATATGTCTTAAAACATAGCAAGTTAACGCCTTACTTTATATTGTAAGTCTCAGATAAAGACTTCATGTTTGTGACTTTACAAAGAAGTCATAAACATGTATAATTAAAGTAATTATGAACACCACCGGGTTTCAATTAATAATTTCAAGTTAATATTTACTACATATATTTAAGTCATTCAACGAATACTTAAAATCAAAGTAGTATTAGATTACTTCATTTAATTATGTCATTCCATGAAAAGTTCAACGAAGAAATCGCAAAATCATCCATGCTCGTTCTCACGACACATGGATATTTTACCTTGAGCTACAATCTAGTTCACGTTCTCACGTAACGTAAATTGTAATTACAAGTGTTACTTAAATATTGAATGACATAAATATTTAAAGTAGTCTTTGTTATCATCTTGACACATGTTTCGAATAGGGCAATCATACACATTAAAATGTATAATTCCTATTAGAACGTAACTCTCTTACCTTGCGATCAAGAGAATCCATTTAAATCATATTTATATGTGTTGTACCTTGCACACAATAAAGATTTCTCCCACTTGTGCATGGAACAACATCATGTAGCGTATAAACAACACGATACACGCTCGCTTATTTGATTAATATGATTTGTGTCATAGATATAATAAGTACATGTAGGACTATATTGTTTAGTAAGGAAACGCACATGACAATCCTTAAAACATAAGTGCCTACAATTGGAAAGTAATTATCTACATGATATTCAAGAGATAATTTTGATTACTACGCAAACAAATAAGGCTTGTAGCTCCCACCGAATTAGAAATCATTTCAACAACTTCTTATTCAAGAATGCAACACAAATGCTCCCACTAAATTTGACAACATTGCAAGTGTTGCATAACCAAATGAAAACAACTTGCTTGCTTTTTACTTTCCTACACCTTTGAAGAACCATACGTAATCATTACTAAGGTATTAAAGGTGTATTCTACTATGAATGATGGGTTATCCATCAATGTTATTAACTCGAAAAATTGGGTATGCAATTTCTTCCTTATGAGCCTACCATGCCCATAATGGTATGTAGCACCTTTAAAGGTTAAAGCAAAACAACTAATGCTAGTTTGCCTTTTACCAATTTTTCATGTAAATAGTCTAACTTCTAATTTTAGTAACTCATGTACATGTTTTCCAGCTAACCAACATTCATGTTTGTTACAAAAGGATTCATTCACCAAATGAGGTAATGAAATCTTTATGGAAAATAAGATGTGCAATTCATTGCTATGAGTTACATTAGAATTTAGACAATTCAAACGTTCCTATTATACCTTTCTCATTCATGAAAAGGAATAGGATTGAGTCTCATGCTTCTCCCATGGAAAAGAGACTTCGTTTGTCTTTTCGGTAAATTATTCTCGATCAAACATTTGTTTGAAAGCAGAATGGATCAATTTACTGATTTACGGTTAAATGTTGCATTTATACATTCAAAAGAATTACAAAATTCAATTTTAGTATTTTCGATAATTTTCCTTTTCAATAAACAATTAAATACCCAAGTTTCATATTCATATAACCAATTAATTATTATTGAAAACTAGGATCCAAATTGTCATAATTTCATCACGCCGTTGATCCGCTAGTAATGAACCTTATACAAAATGGTAGAGCTTTTGCTCAATTGCCAATATCAATTGCAATTCCTAGATTTATGGGATTTACATATAGCCAATTTCAATCGCCATGTAAACATGTTTTATCCCATCTTATGCCTCGAGTGCCGCTCACCGCTTAACTCAATTAAGTTGTCCAACTTAAGAAACCGCAAAATCATCCATGCCCGTTCTCACGCCACGTGGACATTTTACCCTTTGATTACGATCTAAGTCACGATCTCACGCAAATAAAAAGTAATCTTAGGTGTTTCCGCTTCGTTGGATGGCATATAACTTAAATTTTGATGTCAATCAAATATGTACAAAGATGTCATGCATTCATCTTCGTAATATAGGTTTTATTAAAACATTTATATCTTGTTTTAATGTTTAATTTTTCATCATTAAACTTTAATTGAGGTATTGGTTTCACTAATCAAGGAATTTAGTGTTAATTATCATCCATTATACCGTACTTTTGCATAAGTGTAAACACTTAGTGTTTCGGATAATTACCACCAAGTGGCGCATGGAATTAACACTAATTCGCCTTAAGATGAGCTTGCACATTTAATGGCTTACTAAGTAGCTCCATTCGAACTTACAGAGGGCGAGGACTGTGCACGCTAAAGCACAACCTTAGACATCCTTTCGGTGTGATGCATGCACTTCTTTAAACCCCTTTTCTTAGTTCATTCTCATGGGTGAGCCGTTAAGTCATTTGTACCAAAGTCATCAGTCAATTAAACGATTATAATTACTATTCTTAAAAATACATGTTTCACCATTATTTAGGTCAGTTTATTTTTCTTATAAAAATACCCTTGTTACACATAACAAACAAGCAAGTATTTGAAAAAATAAACAAATAAACAATGAATGCATAACAAATAAAAGTCATGCATATCAAATAGCCACATGCAAACAGCTTTGATAAATCTTATTAATAACCAATTCTAGATCATCAATATGCATATATTTGATTAAGACTTTCACCCGCTTTTCATCTATGTACAAGTGAACCACATGCATCGATTCATCGATTCATGTAAGTCAAAATTAAATATATACCACATATCACATAATTGATTAAATTAATAATTATTGAGGTCTTCCCCAATTTAAGATCTATCATAATTTAATGTATATCACTTAAAACATGAAAGACATACAATAAAAAACAGATCCATGATAAAACATGCAGATAATTATCATGGATATAAATTACACTTAACAATTAATGCAATTAAAACAGAGTTACGCATATACACATAAAGTTGCATGCATCTTAGGGTTTCTAATCCAATTAAAACAATAGTTTACAAAACCCTAATTAGGGCACCAAATAAAGCGCCCCCCTCAAAATTAGGATTTAGGTTTTGCAAACCCTAGATCTAAGCATACAAATAATAACACATTCATGTTTATTTTAATTATGTGTTTCAGTAATTAATTACTTGTTATACAAGGCTCGTGATGCCACTGTTGAGTTTATGATATATAAAATACAATAAAACATAAAGACATCAAGAGTACACAATGGAAGACTAAAGATCATAACAAATAAATTAATTAACGAAAGTATGCATAACGCACTCTCTTGCGAATATCAAATCTCTTGAGCAAGACCAAGAATTGGATTAGAGAGTTGTCCCTTACCTTTCTACAACTCAAACCAATATGGTGTAAGAATAGTGTCTTACTACCACGTTCTTGTACACACGAATTAACCAACGAATCAAGCGATTGCTAGATCTAACACAAGTCCTCGTTTAATAAAAGCGAAACCAAACTCCCTTACTTGGGGTGTTCGGCCGAATATAGGACAAGAGAGAGGAGAGGAGAGATCTAGGGTTAATTCAATGCACAAGTGTATGAAACCCTAGAACCTAACCCTCTTTATATACTAGTAGGTAAACTTTGGGAACAAG
This sequence comes from Chrysanthemum lavandulifolium, assembly GCA_022545495.1. NCBI lineage: Eukaryota > Viridiplantae > Streptophyta > Magnoliopsida > Asterales > Asteraceae > Chrysanthemum > Chrysanthemum lavandulifolium. The sequence goes on along the minus strand of CM040239.1, from coordinate 65,671,966 downwards.
TTAGGGAATGGGTTGAAACCCATTACCCTTTGGCCGGCCATGTAGACAAGCCCAAAGAGAACCCATAACTTTTTTCCAAGTCTTCCATTTCTAGTCCTTCTCTTTTCCATTTAACGGTCGTTAGTCATTTTTCCGTTAAATACTTAACGATCGTTAACCGGACTTAATGTGCAATAATTAATCGTAAACATAAACATTAATTATTAACTTTAATTCTCATTCGCTAATGTGTGCAATCCCGTGGTCACGAGTTCGAATTCGGACATTCACATGTTTATAAATATATACATTTCCAACACAAATAAGCACTAAAAAGCTAACCTAATCTATTCTAATCTACCTAAAAGGCAAAAAATAATCCTAAATAAGCTAATAGTGAACCTAATAAGCACTAAGAAAAAAGAAAAAAGTTAAATCTGTTGTTGGACTGCTCGCTGTAACAGTCCCCAAACAGCCTGACGGGGCGCTGTTTAAGCCAATCCTAAATGAGCAATAGTGGAGATGAGCTTTTGAGCTTAAAGGTTCTTGAAGACAAGCTGGGGGGCAAGCTTTTGCCCCCAAAAAATCCTAATTAGAAGCTAAGCCTAATGAGCTAGGGGGCTGTGCAACAAGCCTAGTAGGCTGCTGAAAACAGAAAACAGAACATGAGCTTCTTTCTCTAAAACTTGTTTTGCAAAAAAAATCAATGAGCAAACTTAAAATAACTTCTACCTTGACTAGTGCAAGACCCAAAGTGGGTCAAAATGGTAAGTTGACCCAGAACTAGGCTGTTCCAAACACTCTATATAGGGCAGAACTTGAATTTTTTTGAAGCTATTAATCTTTTGAATTAAATGAAAACTGATTTGCTATATCACAAAAGCTTAAAATGAAGTAAAACAATTTATAACAACGCTATTTAGAACCAAATCACAGATTTTCAAGAACATTAAGTGAAACTGAAATTGCAATGAAATTAAAAGACTAAAATTAAAATTGCATTAAAGATTAACATTACATGAATTTTAAATGACAGTGAAACTAAAAAGGGACTAGAACCAGAGTTTCTAGACAAGTTCAAAACTTTGGCTACAATTGATTATTTATACTAAAAGTTCCTAGGGTCTTCTTTCTTCCTTCTTTTGCTCCTTGTGCTTCTTTTGTGAGATAAAACAAACAAAGACCCAACTTGTGCTTCTTCTGTGATCATCCAAGCCATCAATTAGTTCGGTACAATCTTTGCATCAATCTAAGCCGTCTATGACTATATGGTGCCTTTGGATTGCCACAGTGGCATAGGGTTCTCGTGACTTTGCCTTGGGTGAAGGAGATGAGTGGGATTGGGATGTGGGACTGAGAGTGACAGGAGGAGGGGGAAGGGTTTGGCGGGTAAAAGAAATGGTTTTGGGTTTTTATTTTTTTTGTTTGGTTTCTGGGATTTAAGAAAGAAGAAGAGGAAAAGGGTAAAGTGGGTGAATGGGGGTTAAGTGTTTGTTTCCCCCTGCTCACTCTCAGAACGTGTCACGGGCTCTGAAAACGTAGAAAATCCACTCTCGGCTCTGTCCGCAAAGCATTTTTTTTCTGATTTTGGCTCGATTTTGCCCGTTTTCGCTCTGTTTTCAATCCTTTTGTACCTGCAAGACACAAAACACACTCCAAGGATATTTTTAACATATTTTGATCTTATTTGGGTGTTTTTGGTCATTTTTGTGGTCTTAGGTGGGTAAAAACGATGAGTGAATAAACACTCATCAAATCCCCCCACACTAGGCAATTGCTAGTCCCTAGCAATCAATCATGTGAAGTAATGAATGAATCAAGATTACCAAGAATACCCCGTTTCGACTTTTTATTTGATGCGAGAAATTTAAACTAGACTAAAAGTAAACAACATGCTTGATTAACAAAAAGTGGTGTCATGGAACGGGATCCACACAAAATGGGTGTCTCCAGGGAATTATAATCGTCATCCTCTTTTTATACTCTCAAACTAAGTCTAAACTTATTGTGCAAATGTTTTTGTAAAATGCTAACACTACTTATACAAATAATCTATGTAAGTCGAGACTTAACTTTTTACTCCCGCAATTTATACAGTTTAAGTTCGTGTGCTCATTTTCAAAAGTTTTACCATTGAAACCGACCTCGTTATGGTTGTTATCCACTTAACTAAAATCTTAACTTCCCGGAAACTACGAAAGTCTAAGGATTGAAAGGGCCTCTTCCATGTAACGGCTTTCTTCTCGGCACATCCCAAACCAGTTGGCTTTAGGTGACCGGGCTTTTGACACCTCACGGAGAATAGTACCGGAATTAGCGGGAATTCGATTCCAAATATTTACGAGGCTACCGTTAAGTTAAAACTAAACCTAAATGGACAACAACCGACGATAATTTAGAAATTCGAGATTCAAAGGTGAGATCACTCCATGTAGCGACTTTCTTCTCAGCTTTTCCACTTAAGGAGGCTAGGTTTTCACCCCGAGAATAGTATCGAGCTTCGGGGTCTTTGACTTCAAGAATTTCTAAATCACCGTCAAATTTTTAGACAACTTTGACGAATCCTAGTTCAACTTCCGACATTAATTTAAGAAAAACAAGTTTCGCACATTTATTCATAAGCAACATAGTACTTTTATTTGAGGACTCATTTTTTTTTTTTTTTTTTTTTTCATTTTCATTTTGTTTTTATTCACTTTTTTTTTTTTTTTTTTTGGACTTTAACTTGCAATTTACTTTTGCATCATTCAAGCACTTTTACGATACTTTCACTTTGCAACATTATTCCGATTTTAAGAAAGTATGCTTTTTCAAAAATTTAAATAAAAAGTTGAACTTGAGCTCTATATCAATTTTGCTTAAAAACTTTTTGTTGTAACAAGACGATTTGAATGTTCAAAAGTTTGACAATGAGCACGTATTTTAGGTTCAGTTAGTTAGCTTCTCGGAGAAAAAGCCATAGATTACTTATATAAGCTCTAAAGAGAACCAACTACTCCACGCTTAGCATTTTCATTTGCACAACTCGTAAAAACTTAGCCTAATTGTTAAGAGAGCAGCTAGATCAACACTCTAGCAGAGTCGGGATTCCCTTTGTTCTAACCTAATCAAGACTAAACTACCATTAACACCGAGGCATTAACGCTTTATTTTCGTGCAAATTTTTTAAAATTTGGGTCAAAACGGGGGTACTAGGGACTAAAGGGTACAAATGTGACAAAATTCGACAGAATTCCCCCCCACACTTAGAACTGAATATTGCCCTCAATATTCAAAGTCCCAACCGAAGCCGATACTATCGAACGGAAAAAGGTAATACCACTAACAAAGTGTGTGGACGAAATCTATCATTTTACACAAAAAGGATTTTTGAAAACATATCCCTAGATAAACGTTAGCAAAATGATCGGATATTGGGCGGCTGGATTGAAAACAGGCGCATCAATCATCACGATCAAAGGGATTCCTGAAAACATGAGCAAACACACAAGAATCAAACACTGTGGAGGTTTCCCCCCACACTTAGTTGTTAGAAAATAGAAAGAAGTTAGAAACATGGGTGAAAACCCATGGAATGCTACTGTTTTTGTTAACCGAGTCGCTAGCTTGACTCGACCCCGAATTCATAGGTCCATGGGGAAGCAAGTGGAAGAGAAAATCCCCATCGGAATTTCATTCAAGAGGTTTGGATAACCATTGAACAGACAATAGAGACTGCATGTAAGTAAGCAAAGACAGTTGCAGAAAAAGAAGAAGAAGAAGCTGCAAACTAAAAAGAATTAAGTGGGAAAGAAGACAAAATGAGGGGATGCTCATAAAGCTGGCAAGAAGAAAGTTGTAAAAAATAAAAAGACAAAAGCATCAATTAGTAGTTTTCTTTTGCTACTTAAATTGTAATTTTCTCTTGCTACTTAAATTGTAAACAATGGTAATTCTATTAAGTTGTAAACAATGCTTTTGGTTTATCTGAATATAACTTCTTTTGGTAATTTTATTTGAGTATCACAAGTGATATTAATGAAAAGTCAGATAAAAATACCGTTGACTTCATGAAGAAAACTATGAAAATAAAAAAATGACATATTCTAAAAATCAAACAGAAAAAGGATTAATTAAGCATAGCTTTTGAGTAACATAACGATTCGGCAAAAAAAGATCAATATATATATTAATTAAAGAATAATATCACAAGCGATACATGTCAGAAACAAGTAAACACAAGTAAACACATAAATGATGTAAACATTTCATCATTTTCATGCTTTATCACAAGTGATAAAATGACAAAATATTTCATAAACTCACAGAGACCTCATAAAAAATTCCAACTATTTATCACAAGAGATACATTACTTCTAATTTATGACAAAGACGGGGCTTGGAACCAGGAATCTCATCTGCAATTGCTTTTCGCATAACACCATCTTGATCGCCATAATGATATTCTATAACGCAAAAGCTTTCTTGAATGCTTGGAGTAACCATACACAAGATTCGTGAGTTTCATTCTTAAGCGCACTGTAATCAACAAGAACACGCCTCCGTGAATGTCAATTGCGTAAAAGGCACAAAAACCATCATGTACCGGAAAGAGAAATATCTCGGTGATAATATATACAAAATGTACAAAAAACAATGAAATCTCATAGGAGATATTACAAATTAAAAATCATACTTGTTTGTTTTGTATGTGACATAAAAAGAGAGGATATCACCAAACTATTTGTGATTGCAATTTGCAAAAAAAATGGCTCAATCAAACGAAAGAATCAACAACAACTGCAACTGTGGTTCAAAAAAGTACAACAGCTCCACAAAACAAATTGAGGAAGCTCAAACAACTTTGATATTGCATGTGATATCATAAGATCCTCCATTACCACAACTGATTCAACAAAATAAAAGAAAGATGACACACATGTGATAACACATTTGATATCACCAGTGATATCACTTGGGATATCAAATTTGATATCACACTTGATATCACCTGTGATACAACTGAGAAACCAGCAATACAAAAAAGAAAAAAGGAGAAAAGCGTAACCTCAAGTACAACACACTGGGTCTTTTTATCTTCTACAATTAACCGAATTACATGATTCCAAACAGGGTTTAAGCTGTAATCAACAACCTTTCTTTTGAACTTTTCAAGTGGCCAAATATATGCAATCACATAAGGATCAGACGTCCCAATCATTTCCATGTTTTTCAAATTATTTGCCTTCACGATTGTTAAGGTAAGCAGTCCTTGTGTCTTAAGCTCTAGGTCACTGCGCAATTATCGAACAATACATCAAATTTGCATCACCTTAGATATAGAGTGATGGAGAAAGCAAAATACAAAACGCTCTAAAATAATTCAAAAGGACGCCATTCAGAAAAATGAAAATAAGCATCAACTAATGCAACATAGGATATAATTACTCATTTACAATAACTACAGTGCACTTTGATTAATTTTCTAAGGCTTGTTTATTCAAATAAATATTTTTGATTTGGTTACATATGAAATGATAGACAAACAGGAACATGTGATTGCTTCTCAACTTGTGCATCCCTCTCTTAGGCATTTTGTCAAACACCATTCATGTATCAAATTTCCAACAATTCACCCATCCCAAAATGATATCATACTAAAACCTAACTCTACTCACAATCTAAAACATAAACTAAAAGTATCAAATAAACAAAATTTCACAAGTGATAATACAAATATCACTAGTGATAATACATATATAGTTCAACTTGAATATCATGGTGATACTACACGCACGATACATAGCGATTCAAAACAACAATCGACATAAAAACAAAGATTCAAATGCGCTTAAAACAAAAATTCAACTAACAACTTAATTAATAAGCAAAATTACATGTGCAGATAACAAGATTATCAAACATTTTACACTCACACATTTCATCAAACACTTAGTGTGCAACTTAATAAGAAGGAATGTTAACAACTTGATCCACATAATTAACAACCGATCAACAACGTTATCAACCGCAACAATATCAATCAAATCAACTTCTGAAACAAACGGTTCATTCATATCAAAAGAAGACACAAAAAAAATGATGATATGATCGGGAGGTGATGATGAAATGATGATTGGATGGTGATGGTGATCCAACTGGTGATAATCAAATGGTAATAGTTGATTGGAATAACTACTTTTGGAGGGAAATGATGAGAGTAGGTTGGGAGGAAAACACACAGTAACTGTGTGAAAAAAAATGAAGCGAATAAAAAAAGAAGAAGAAAAGGCTTTATATAGTTGGGATATTTAAGGTTAAGCATATTAAATCTTAGGTTAATCCCCACCATTAGATCAAAATAGATGGATGGTAGGGATTTGTCCATTGGTAAGCATCAAAATAAAGGTAAGCAAATGAAAATTTCTCTACAACGTATAACTTTGTTCTGGGATCATATTACATCAATGAATAATTTCCAATACACCAAAATGACAGGCAGGTGTTAAGTAGGTCTGTTCGACCCGTTACCAAAGAGCCCTTTGCTTTTTTATTGGGTAACCATGGTTTCCAACATTTTGGTTGACTAATCTGTTGGAATTATATAACATGACACTTCATAAATATAAACAATAAACATCAAAGACACATGCGGAAGCTTAAAGAACATAATAATGAATAATTAATTAACTAAAACATAAATAGTATGCGTACCTTTTGATTCTAGCCCAACAAGAATCAATTCCTTTAAACTAGCAAGTGATGAACCCTAATTAGGTTTTATAGGATTATATGAATTACCCCTTACCGATTTTGTAATTCAATCCATGATACTAACAAATGTATGTTAGTACCACATTTTTATACACACGTACTAAATCAAATTAAAGTAATGCTAGTTTTAAGAACACGAAAGATTTTTGTTTTGGAAAAACAAATGATCGACACCCTTGGGTGTTTGATCGATCGGTTATGGAACAAAAACACACAAACAAGTTTTAGGTTTTTGATTAGAAGTATAAGAGATGGAATACAAAGACCCTAGGCCTTGTATTTATACACAAGATAACTTGGTTACCAAGTTAAGCATGAGTTGGGCTTGGAGAACCCCTTGGCCGATCGGTGTAGGCATCACCAAGGGTTTCAGGAACCTTCCCAATCTCTCTTTTATTATTTAGTCCTTCCATTTAACATTTAACGATCGTTAGTCCATTACACTTAATTAACTTAACGTCCGTTATATATTTCGTGTAAATAATAAATAAATATAACATTTATATTTAATTATTATCTTTAATTCTCATACGCAAAGTGTGCACTCCCGTAGTCTCGAGTTCGATCCTAACACACATCTATTAATATTTTGTCAATTAAACCAACACTCCTGCTTGGACATATCTTAATAGTGTGATCACATCGGTTAGCGTCTAGCAACACTTCGATGCCTCTAGTACAACTCGAGTAAGGTCTCCTGGAAAACCTTTTAATGATTTCTCATTATTATTATCATTTTGTTTCTAATACCATGTTAAATAAAGATATTGATTTAAGTCATTCTTTATTCAACCATTATGTTTCTCGTTATTAGTGATTGAGCAAGATTATCAAATCTTCCGAACATATTCGGGGAGATCTTGGGCGTGGCGCGCAAACATCTTGTCAACCCTACGAGGGCCCAACAATATTAAACTCCAAAATAAATTTAAAGGAACAAATTCTATCTTGACTACAAGAATAACTCACAAACTTTGTAACACTTCGAAAACAACCCTTATGACTACCGCCACGATAGCGTTAAGTTGTTCCACGTATGCACTACATTCATGAGACTTATCCGTATCTCAAGTCTAAGGATAACTATTCATGATTTACTTAATAACAATATCCATAAAGTAAAATCATGTAGTTGAGATAAGTCATATATTCAATTCATTGAATATCATCTGAAATTGGTATGCTTTCTCATCAATATACTTTTAAGTATATTCTACAAAATCACTCAGATTTGTCTTAATTTAACGATACTCCCATATCATTAATTGACAACGGGCGATTTAGAATAAATAAATTTGTTCACCAATTTTATGACAATTTAAACTTTCAAACATTTTAAAGTTTAAAGTATTCTTATTCTTTTAGTGTATAATGCAACTGCGCTCTTATTAGCACAACTAGTTCACATGGCCATTAACAAGGATGAAATCCTACCACATGACTAGTATTGAGTGTCATCTCAATTAAACCAGCATCATTTTATACAAACAACAATATGCTCATTAAAACTCCGTAAACTTTTATATCTTATTGTGTAATGTTTGATGTCTTCCAAACTTTCAAGTTTGTAGCCGATGACAATTTGCACAACAATTGGCATATTGTTCATCCATAGAATCTAGGAGCAATTCTAGGATGAGGATGTAATTCTATTAAAATATTCATTACACAAGTTATCTAATAACTTTTAGTTAGATATCAATATTGTCAAATCATCTCTCATTCAAGAATGATACAATAATTTAAATACACAACATGATGTACATGATGAATCTACAGGTCAAACTTATATTTCATTTATGTTCTATCTTGTCAAAAGATATGTAACCATTTCCCAAATGATATATCATGTTTAATTATAACCATTTATATTACTGCACATGTTTATTAACAATAAACATATATTCCAAGGTTGTATGTTTTAAAGTTTTAAATCTTACAAGTGAAGTTTCATTCCAATACAAGACTTAACATTTAGCTTATAAGGAATGTTACTTCCTGTATGTTATACAACATATAAGATTTAAAAATCGTAACATAATACTCCCACTAGCTTTCAGAAATACTTAAAATTTACCTTATTTCAATTATAAATCAAAACTAGGATTTAATAATTAAACATAAGAATAATTTTATAGATGCATGCATTTATCTGTTCATGAATTATTGCACTCCGTACACTTCCAAAGATTATAAGAATTCAAAAAAACCTTTCGATTACTTACCGTCCTCGCTCAAGTAATTTCTCAAGAAAGAGTTTTGATATTCCCTTGCCATATTTCATATTAATGAAAACAAGTATGACAATTATCATCTTTATATATTTAATGTGTCTAGGAAAGAATATTCAATCATATTTAATTGCTTAAGTATGATAAATAATCTTGTCATAAGACAAGCATTAAACTTGTGTACAATATTGTCCATATGATTTCTATATATATAAATTCAAACCACTAGGGTTTTTCATCTCTTTGAAGAAACTTATTTTCATTCTCTAGTCTAACTATTAAGATAAACCAAGTTTCCAAAAATGATTATCTTTATGGACAACATCTTTAACATTCATAGTATGAGTAATTTACCTAATTCAATATTTGGTGATCCATCATAATGATTATCAGGTTTACTATAATCCTGTAACTCATGCTCTTCTCAGCATATAAATCAAATATCTGAGATATCCTTGCAAATCTATGAATGAAAATTTCATCATCTTGAGGTTAACATTTCATATCTAGCCTCATCATGATATTTACTTTAAGAAGATTATGTATCTTGTAATTTTATCATTCAAGATAAAAAAAAACTCCCACTTGCCTTTTGTAATATATATACTATCTATATATACTTAGCAATTAGAGCAAAACTACATTGTTCTTTTTTTGGGACATTACAAATACACATTGACAATTCCTAACTTTAGTTTGTTAATAACCTACTCATAAGTAGTTTAACAAATTCAGAATCTTCAATTTTAAAACTTAATGTGATTCATCACATTCCATAATGAAATGGTGTTTTATCAATCTTCTAGGTTGGAGTCTTATTGAGTATATCCAATCCATACTCAATTTTCTAACCTTGATTACTTTTAAGTAAAAAGTTATGGTTATCTTCAATCAAACAAATCAAATAGAGTTTGATTCACCTAACTGAACATACCATTAACTTGTGGTATTTCATTAGAATTAATATTGTAAGACAATCTAACAATATGTAAGATAAACATATTCCTTTTGGCTTACCTATTTACCAACTAAGTCAACTTAATGGTATAATAGACTTTCCAAGCCAATTGCATGCTTTATAACACAAGTACTCTTTAACAAAGTCACTTCATATCCATGTCTCATCAAGAAAACATAAACTGTTACAATCCCATTATACGTTATAAATCATTGATCAACTCAATGACTTCTTGTATATGTCTTAATTAAAAAATATAACAAGTTAACATCTTACTTTATTATAAGTCTTAAAAGACTTCATATTTATGTCTTTACAATGAATCATAAACATGTTTAAATAAAATAATTATGAACACAACTCTTGATTTCAATAGTAATTTCAAGTTAATTTATTACTTCACAATAATATAGGACTACATTATTTCTTCATTTATTTATGTCATTCCAAAATTCATAAATATACAAATTTGAAGTAGTATTAGATTACTTCATTTATTTATGTCATTCTAATAATACATAAATATTTAGTTTGAAGTAGTCTTATATATATTATCTTGACACATATTCTAAATACTTTTCTAATTTAGAAACTGTAAATTTATTCCAGATACGATCCCACGTAACATGGAGATTTACTTTGTTGTTGCAATCTCGCCAAGCTCTCACATGACGTAAATTGCAACACCAAGTGTTTCTTAAATTAGATATGTACAAGTCATATTAGAACGTTAGTCTCTTACCTTGCAGTCAATAGAATCCGTTAAATCATATACCTATATGTTGTACCTTGCACACAATATAGATTTCTCCGACTTGTGCATGGAACAACATCATGTAGCAGATAAACAACACGACATATGTTTGTTTATGTGACCAATATGATTGTGTCATTGATATTAGCAGAACTAGTAGATGTAGAACCACTTCATTGTCTAGTAAGGAAACGTACATGACTATCATTGAAAACATAAGTGTACAAGTGGAAAGTAATTATCTTAAGACAGTCTAGAGATAATCTGGGTTACTACCAAGATGACAAAGCTTGTAACTCCCACTGAGTTAGAGATCATTACAATAATTCTTTATTCAGTAATAAGAACACAATGTTCCTACTGGATTTGACAACATTTTAAGTGTTCCATTAACCAGTGAGAGAAATTAGTATTTTGTTTACTTCCCTACACCTTTGAGAAAGTCCATACATAACAATTACTTATGCACTTAAAAGAATATATTCTACTATGTAGATGATGAGTTTATCCATCAATGCTATTTACTTGAAAATTTGGGCATGGAATTTCTTTTTTAATAGTTCTACCATTCCAGCAATTGTAAGTAGTACTTTTAAAAGGTCAAAACAGAACAACTAGATAAAATTTACTATTTTGTATTTTACCAATTATGCAGTAAATTAGTCTATCTTCTAAATTTAATAACTCAGAAAATGTGCAATTTTCTTAACTATTAAAATTTGCTTACGAGTTATGTATTTAGAATTTAGACAATTCTAACTTGTCCTATCATACATTTCTCATTCATGAAAAGGAATAGAATTGAATCTCACTCTTTCTAATGAAAAGAGGACTAGGTTTATTCTTTTAGTAAAGTTGACTCTACCAAAAAACCCTTACAGGTGTAGATTAATTTACCAATACAAGAATAACCTACGTTTACGGTTTAATGTTGCATTAATATATTTAAAGAATTAGTAAAATTCAATTTTAGTATTTTCGATAATTAAACTTTCCAGGAAAATAAAATACCCAAGGTAATATTCATATAACCATAGAATTTTCTCAAAAACTAGGATCCAAATTATCATAGTTCCATTACATCAGTTGATCTGCTAGTAACGAAAGCACATAATAAGGTAATTTGTCAAACAATAATTGGCAAACCTTTTCCAATTCCTAGAGTATTATGGGATTTACATTTTCCAACGCTATTGCAAATGTAAACATGTTTTATCCCATCTTGTGCCTTGAGTCGAGTTCTCATTTACTACTCAATTTAAGTCGTCTAATTTAAAAAACTGTAAATGTGTTCATGCAAGGTCTGACTTCACATGAATATTTACCTTTCCATCACAATATCGCCAGGTTCCCACATGACGTAAATTGCAACTTCGAGTGTTCCTTTAACTAGATGGCACTAACTTAATTTTAAAAGGGTACTTGTTTTGATTTATGGTGTCAAATCAAATATGTATGACGAAGCATGCATACAACTTCGTATCAATAGTTTTTAATAAAAAAACTTTTTATTAACCAATTCACAAAGATTAAATTATCAAAGTTTTGATTGAGGTATTGGTTTCGCCAATCAAGGAATTTACCTTTAATTATCGTCCATTACATCGTACTTTTGCATAAGTCCAAAGACTTGGTGTTTCGGATAATTACCACAAACTGGCGCATGGAATTAAAGCTAATTCGCCCTTAAGATGATTTTGTACATAAAATAGCCTACTTGGTAACTCGAATTTTGACGCACAAAGAAGCGGAGAATTTGGTCAGCGCGAAGCAATTAACCTCCTTCTTTTGGGTCAAAATTTAATGTGCTCCCTTCTTATACCCCTCTTATAGTTTGTCAAAATTGGATGCGCCTTTCTCACTATTTGTACCAAAATTCATCACTCAATTAAACTTATGAAAATTTCAAGTCTTCAAAAAACAAATCAAATTTCACCATTGTTTAGTCTAATTTATTTTTCTATTCATGAAATTTCCCTTTGCTTAAAACTTGTCAAATATAATAAACAAACAAGTAAGAAAATAAAAAAATAAACAACTAAAACAATGTGCACATAACTAACAATTATTATGCGTAAACAAGTAGCCACATGCAACTTATTCGATAAAACCTATTAATAATCAATATCTAGGTTAATTAACGTATATATTAACTAGGGTTTCACTTCAACAATAGAAGTGAGCCACATACATCGACGAATCGATTGCGTAAGCCATAGTAAAAAATATACCAAATTGCACATAATTGATTCACTAATATTATTGAGGTATTCCCCAATTCAAGATTTATCAAAACAATAAACATGTGTATAAAACTTAACAATTAATTTTTGCATAACCAATCTTAACAATTAAATACATATCGACAATAAACCATGCCAAACATGCACGTTTTCATGGATTTAACATAACAATTATTCACGTTGTCACAAGATCGCATACAATTCCATGTCACATAACAATTATTCACGAATTAATTCACGTAACATATATACAATTCTAGGTTCAGATATCGATTAACAAAACAATTTTATAAACCCTAAGTAAAATTTATTCAAATCGACAAATAATATTTTAGGTCGACATAAATTTTTTTTTTTAAAAACAATTAGGGCAAAAGCCCTAACCCTAAAATTAGGGTTTACATAATAATAAACAAACCCTAGAATTAATCATATCAAACACAATACAATATCCGTTTTTTACGTGTTTAGTAATTAGTTACTCATTAAACCAAGCTCGTGATGCCACTGTTGGAATTATATAACATGACACTTCATAAATATAAACAATAAACATCAAAGACACATGCGGAAGTGTAAAGAACATAATAATGAATAATTAATTAACTAAAACATAAATAGTATGCGTACCTTTTGATTCTAGCCCAACAAGAATCAATTCCTTTAAACTAGCAAGTGATGAACCCTAATTAGGGTTTATAGGATTATATGAATTACCCCTTACCAATTTTGTAATTCAATCCAAGATACTAACAAAAGTATATTAGTAGCACATTCTTGTACATACGTAATAAATCAAATTAAAGTAATGCTAGTTTTAAGAACACGAAAGATTTTTGTTTTGGAAAAACAAAGGATCGACACCCTTGGGTGTTTGATCGATCGGTTATGGAACAAAAACACACAAACAAGTTTTAGGTTTTTGATTAGGAGTATAATAGATGGAATACAAAGACCTTAGGCCTTGTATTTATACACAAGATAACTTGGTTTCCAAGTTAAGCATGGTTGGGCTTGGAGAACCCCTTGGCCGATCGGTGTAGGCATCACCAAGGGTTTCCGGAACCTTCCCAATCTCTCTTTTATTATTTAGTCCTTCCATTTAATGTTTAACGATCGTTAGTCCATTACACTTAATTAACTTACAACCATTATATATTTCGTGTAAATAATAAATAAATATAACATTTCATATTTAATTACTAACTTTAATTCTCATACGCAAAGTGTGCAATCCCGTGGTCTCGAGTTCGATCCTAACACACATCTATTAATATTTTGTCCCTTAAACCAACATAATCCACGGGGTTTGAGCATAGACCCAAACCGGGTAAACCCTTTTGATCATCTCTACTAAGCTACTTTCTTTCCATCTTATCATGATTTAGGCAAGGACGTTGGAGACAGAAGCGCATCCAGCTTTGGATAAGTTGACTACCAAGATTAGCACACTTAATCTTGAACGAGTTTGTCAAATTAAAAGTAGGTTGGTTGCTGTTTCAGGACGTCACTAGAACAAAAAGTGGATTTGGCTACACCGAATATGTGTGACGATATACATATAGTCACACATGATTTTTCGACCGTGTGTGACTAAAGGTCGCGCGACCATAGGTGCCCTATGGTCACGTGTTTAACTTTTTTTTAGTCTCTTTTGCAAAAGAGTAACCAAAACCTTAACATGTGTGACTAATTAGGTACAAATTTTGTTGGATTAATCCATATTAGTGACCATAAACACTGTATAGTCACACAAACCATGTTTCTTTTGGGTATTTAGTCACATACAATTAAGCATAAAGTGGTCAAAAGTGTTAATAAGAGTGACCATATGGTGTTTAAGGTAAAGAAATATGTTTTTTTTGTGACTATTGATCATCCAATGGGCACTTGAATTTTATGTTTGTGTGGCCTTTTGTAACATTTAGTCACACAAAGCATGTTTGTTTTGTGTATTTAGTCACATACAATTAATCATAAAATGGCCAAAAGTGTTAATAAGTGTGACCATATGGTGTTAAAGTGAAGAAATGTGTGTTTTGTGTGACTATTGATCATCCAATGGCCACATTAATTTTATGTTTGTGTGGCCTTTTCTAACATTTAGTCACACAAATCATGTTTCTTTTGGGTATTTAGTCACATACAATTAATCATAAAATGGCTAAAAATGTTAATAAGTGTGACCATACGGTGTTTTAAGTGAAGAAATGGGTGTTTTGTGTGACTATTGATCATCCAATGGCCACATGAATTTTATGTTTGTGTGGCCTTTTCTAACATTTAGTCACACAAAGCATGTTTCTTTTGGGTATTTAGTCACATACAATTAATCATAAAGTGGCCAAAAGTGTTAATAAGTGTGATCATATGGTGTTTTAAGTGAAGAAATGTGTGTTTTGTGTGACTATTGATCATCCAATGGCCACTTGAATTTTATGTTTGTGTGGCCTTTTCTAACATTTAGTCACACAAATCATGTTTCTTTTGGGTATTTAGTCACATACAATTAAGCATAAAGTGGCCAAAAGTGTTAATAAGTGTGACCATATGGTGTTTTAAGTGAAGAAATGTGTGTTTTGTGTGACAATTGATCATCCAATGGCCACATTAATTTTATGTTTGTGTGGCCTTTTCTAACATTTAGTCACACAAATCATGTTTCTTTTGGGTATTTAGTCACATACAATTAATCATAAAGTAGCCAAAAGTGTTAATAAATGTGACCATATGGTGTTTTAAGTGAAGAAATGTGTGTTTTGTGTGACTATTGCTCATCCAATGGCCACATTAATTTTATGTTTGTGTGGCCTTTTCAAACATTTAGTCACACAAAGCATGTTTCTTTTGGGTATTTAGTCACATACAATTAACCATAAAGTGGCCAAAAGTGTTAATAAGTGTGACCATATGCTGTTTAAAATGAAGAAATGTATATTTATGTGACTATTGATCATCCAATTGCCACATGAATTTTTTTTGTGTGGCCTTTTATAATATTTAGTCACACAACGAATTAAGTAAACAGTGACCAAAAGTGTTAATAAGTGTGACTACATACATCTTTTAGTCACATTTAATATATCAATATATCAAAACAAATTCAAATATATATCAAAACAAATTCAAATACAATGAAATTAGAATGTATATAACTGAACCAAATATAAAATTCGCATATAACTTTATACCCTAGGACCTCCTTTTATACACCAAGAAGTCCTAGTCGGCTTACAATACTTTCCTAAGTATCTATAATCTTTTCCATAAACAACTAATACATATCATATAAGCAGTACTAACTATATAAACCAACACTACTAACTTATAACTAATGATTATAACTAATACACTATTAACTTCAAGCGGTCTTAATCTCGAGCAATCTTAACTTTGTACTAGAAGTACTAACTTTCACTAGCAAGAGTAATGTGAACAACGGTATGAACTATGAAGTAACCTTTTGTCTTTGGTTTGTCTAATGTAATCATCTTTATAGGAAGGAAGACCGTAAGAAGACGTTGAGGGGTTCCTCGATATTTCAACAAGTTTTCAAAGTGCCTCAAAAGCATCGAGCCTTCTTGCACGCCGCAGTTGCATTTTTATTAGAACGGACACTCAATTTAATCAAGTTAATAAATGATATTTGAGTAAGATCAAACCTTTGCCAATGCCTCAACAAGATGATGAAGTTCGATATTACTCTGAATCACAAGCGCACCCTTAGTAGGGTCATTACATGTCCAAACTCAAACCATATAAGTGCATTACTTCCCTTATTAGAATTTACAAATGTTAAGGATACACGGAAGCATGAGATAATAAACGCCCAATTGTGGGCCAAAGTTAGTACAAAACGCTTAACAAGCGAAATCTAATACATAATTTACAATGAATAGACACGCAAGCCAAAAGAACATGTTAAAGTAGGAAACTTGAATAAAAATCAAATGTGATAAATGTGTTGTAACACTTACTTCTTTTGTAGGAAACCCTTCAATGGGAGAGTTCATTCTAGTAGTTACTGACTTCAAGCTTCATTGTCCGCAAATTGTCCCATTCGCTCGAAATTTCGATTTGTAAACTGTTATCTATTTCTAAGTTATCTAATGATTAATAAAAGCGAAATAGAATATGAACCCACTTTCGATGTGATACTTTTGCATCGGTAAGAAGTCGTAGTAATCATCATCGATAGAATCTGGTCAAAACAAGACAATGTAAATAACACACGGCTATGTTAAATAAGAAAATGTAACGATAAAGATATCGGTACTTGATGAAACCGACCTACATCATAATGCTCTTACTACTTGTAAAGTTCATGTTAACTCATTTGCATGGTAAGAAACTTCATGTATATATCAAGATACCAAAGTCTGCAAAGAAAGTAATATGACACGTGGAGAAAAACTTCGTCGAGTTGAACTAAGAGATCTAAATTTTGTTAATAAACGCATACTCTCACTAGCTTGGTGATACAAATTAAGGTGAAGATGGGAAATTTAACAAGGACTTATGGGTGATAATGAAGAGTTCGAAACGTAAATTTAAATAGGTGATAGGAAACATAGCGCACCAAAACAAAGAATAGATTCAATTTAAGCAAATAGCGAAAAAGATGTCAAGAAAGTTCTAGCACATATGTTCACATTATCGAATCGTTAATCAAGAAACACACACCACACATGCGAGTGTAACTTATCGAGTAGGAAGACTACTAGGTCCACCGAATAACTTGCCAACATTGGAGTGTTTCCGATTCTCATCATAAGCAATGCCCTCCCCGCACCATACCCAAATCCTAGACCAACTCCACATCCAAAGACCAAACCCAAAACCAATTTGCACTGAATTCCGTGACCTAACCTCGCACATGAAGTAATTTGCGAGACACAGGTATAGGTTCATCTCTTTGCATATACTAGCTAAAACTTAATAAATATATTGACAAAGAGATGAACCTATATCTAGTTTATAATTTCAATTTATGTTATGTATTAATAATTTTAGGTACTTTAAACATATGTTTTGAGTGTGGGATGGATGGAGATTTTACCTAATAAACCGAATCACAAGAAAAAGATTTGTGAAACTTCATGTACAAAATCGCTCTACTATCGCAACTTAAGTGATTGAAGAATACCAAGAAATGAGATTCGTGAGCCCAAGATACAAATCCAACAACAGGACCTCCATTAATGTACTACAAAGACCAAAAAGTAGGATTATGGAATCAAGAATCATTTATGAACAAGAACCCAACTTAAATTTAATTCAATTTCTAACTATATTAAATTTAGTCAATAAACAAAAGTGTAAACCTTTCCATCAAGAATAACAAGTTCACCATCCACCCATCGAGGATTTTTAAACTCGGGTGCATAAGCCTCCCTTGTCCTCGATATCGAGCAATCTAAATGTCCAAAAGATCTCGGAAAATATAACTCGCAAGAAAATAAAAATTAAATAAAATAATAGTTGAAGACTTGCCACTCCAAATTCTTCGGGATGATGCCTCTATGAGGAAGTCGATACTTGGTTCCAATTTTTGCACGAAATGCAACTCAGTAAAAGAAAACAGAGCAAACTATAGTCCCGAAATTTTCAAAACAAGAAGCAAAGAGTGGTATAAATGATTCTTAAATAGGAGAAGTAATCTTAATCGCTTTACATACTCATAAAACTCAACATTTGAGAACTCCTTCATGCCAACATCCTTTGCCATTGGCCAAATTTGCGTTTAATTGTATAACCTCGTATATATATCCCATGTGGCCTCACAATGTCTTCTAGCCCAAGAAGCTACCACCGTACTCGCATAATTATCAAGATAATTCGCCTCACAATATTATTCTAATAACAACACGAAGATAATAAGGACCTTATTAGAGTCAAGGACATGACTTACAATGGTAAGATCAAGAACTTTGGTGACTTGGGTTGGAACTCCGGTCGGTAGTCATACTGCCTCCAAAACCATAGAGACACTAACTCTAACCGTAGATATAAACACCCTTGGTCATTCCTCTTGATCGATGGCGGCCGTGATAGGTGCGGTGGCGGCTCGGTGGAGGAGGCGGCCGGTGGCGATGGTAAAGGAGGAGGAGTAATCACTATCACAGATGGTAGAGGAGGAGGCGGCCGGTGGCAGTGGTAGAGGAGGAGTGACAAATATAATCACGCTAATAAGGCCTTGTTTGGCTAAGCTTATTTAGTGGGCTTAGGCTTATTGGCTTATGGCTTATATAAGCTAAGCTTATAAGCCCATGTTAGTGTTTGGATTAGCTCATGGTAAATAAGCTAATAAGCTCAAAAGTGTTTGGTTTGGCTTATGTTGGCTTATGTTGGTTTATGTTAGTAAATGACTAAAAAGGACACGATTTAACAAGCTTAAAAAAGTCATCTCCCTCAATCACACAACCTTCAACATTCGCTCACTCTGTTTATACACTCACAAACTAATCCTCCAGCTTAAAAGTCATCTCCCTCAATCTTCCTAGATAAAAGCATTTTCATGTTCCATTTATACTTCTATTAACTCCACCACCAATGACACCATGACGCCAGAGCAACCACAACAACCACCACCAAGACGGCCAGTTCGAAAACTAGTCATAGACGTTGTTAAAGCTCGTGACCTTCTTCCGAAAGACGGATTAGGGAGCTCAAGTGCTTATGTTGTAGCAGATTTCGACGGGCAGAAGAAAAGAACATCTACTATATCAAGAAGCTTAAATCCGGTATGGAACGAAAGTTTGGAATTCGTCATATCTGATCCAAACACAAGGAAACATCATTCTCAGCAACTTATACTTTAGCTCGAATCTGGCCCTTTGTTCTATTAAAATGGGTGGCAGAAATGTTAATACCGGGGATGATGAGTCTGGTGACGGAGTTTGGTGCTGGTGGTCGGAGAATGAGGGAGGTTGATTTTGAAGATGAGTTTTCCAAGATTGTGTGTGCTAATATGCAGGAGCAGTACTAAATTATGGGGGGGAGAGAGGGAAAAAATGTAAAATGACAAAGAGTGAGTGTAAATAAGCCCAATACCTCATAAAAAAGCCTCATTTTCTTGGCTTATTAAAACACCCATAAATAAGCTCATAAGCCCGCTTAAATAAGCTTAGCCAAACACTTGATTTGGGCTTATGAGCTTATATAAGCTAATAAGCTGATAAGCCCACTAAATAAGCTTAGCCAAACACCCCCTAAGTTAGGGTTTCGTTTTGGTTAAAGTATCTCCCGCTAGGGAATCTCAAAATTTTGGGGGAGAAAAGATGATGTGAGATCTGAGAAAATAGATAAAGATAGGTTGGGGGTAATTTGATTTTGAGGGAAAATTTAGGCGGGCTTGTGAAAAGTTGAGAGGGAAATTTTATTTTGGGCAAAAATAGGTGCGCTACATGTTAAATATTACATATAAATTTAACACATGAAATATCTTAATCTTTGTGTATGGTAGGGGCGGAAATGAGTCGAGCCGCTCGTGAAAAGCTCAGGATCATATTAGTAAAAAGCTTGAATGAGCCGAGCTTAAACGAGCGCGAGCTCGAGCCTAACTTTCAGCTCATCTATCAATCGTGGTCGAGCCTGAGTTTTACATATAAAATTTGATTGGGCTCACGAGCCTAAATGACACTATGATATTTTACATATTAAACATATATAAAATGTTATGCATTTGTATTATAGGTGAACTTATTAACAAGCTTATTAACGAGCTCAAAATAGATATATTATGAGCCAAGCTCGAGCCAAACTTTAATTTTTTATTTTTGAATCGCATAAACGAGCCGAGCTCGAGCCAACTAGAGTTCGTTCGAGCTAATTCTTATCGAGCTTTGAGCTCAAGCTCAAGCCTATCAAATGAACTCGAAATGTTTAATGAGTTGAGCTCAACCTTATATAAGTTCGACTCGAGTTATTGTTGAATTTTCGAGCTTGTAAGTGATATATACTAAGTGTAAATACCTATTTATGAATGTATCGAGCTTTTCAAGCTGAAGTCGAATCGAATTCGATTCTTAGGTTATATTTCAATTTTAATTTGTGTAAGAAAACACATTTTTACAAATAAATTGAGCTTTTCGAGTCAAGCTCAAGCCGAGTTCAAACTTTATCGATCCCGGATAACATGATCGGGAGGTCCCTGGATACTTGCTTCTTAGTGTCTGTGACAAACGATATACACCTACCAAGCCGGTGCAACCCATGCATGACTGCCTTTAATAACGTCAAATATAATTCATATAACCTCCAAACTATAACTATACACCTACCAAGCCGGTGCAACCCATGCACGACCGATAATAATGACTAATTCACATGGGTCATGGGTCGTGTGCGTTAGGTTATCACTGGTCACATTCATTAATGGGTATTTGACATCATATGGGTCATATGCATTGGTTCTAGTTGCTTAGAGTGTCATGTTACGACACATCCATGACTGTTGACAATGGGTAATTAACATGAGTAATGGGTCATGTGCATTGGGTTGTAGTGGCTATACTATCATGTTATCGACCAATACATGACTGGTGATCGACAATGGGTAATTAACATGGGTCATGTGCATTGGGTTTTGTAAACTAAGACAAATACTATACAACATTTTTATACGTTTTGTATTTTTTTTACGTTTTCATCCGTTTGTAACGTTTTTCGTCCCCTTTTGACCGTTTTCAATCGATTTTGAGCGATCTCGCTAGTTTTCGACTAATTTTGACAATTTTTGACAGATTTCGACGGATTTAGACCGTTTTAGACCGACTACGACCGATTGCGACCGTGTTCGACCGATTTCGAGCTTTTCGACCGATTTCATCCATTTTTGAACTTTTTGGCAATTTTCTCTCGTTTTCATATGTTTTCAAGCTTTTTTTAACGTTTTCCTCCGTATTAAAACCTTATGAAACGTTTATTACGTTTTCGTATATTTTGTACGAATTTTTCGTTTTCATACGTCCTTCTCCTTTTTTTCGTTGTTTTGCTACGTTGTGTTCACTTTCGTACATTTTGTACGCCTTCATACCATTTTTTTAAGAAAACGTTAGACAATAGACAAAAACGGTCCCAGACGTACAAAAATAGTCGAAATCAAGAAAAAAAATGAACGAAAACGGTTTAAACCGTTATGATATTTTACTCTTTAAACCAAATAAGCTACAACTTATTTAGTTTTGCTAGATTCGAAATTTTAAAAGTGAAACAAATTGAAAGTAAGCAGAGGGAGAAAAAGTCACGGTTTAATAAGCAGCTTCTATAAGCACTCTTTAAGCTACTAGCCAAAAACAATGAATCTTAAACTTCTATATTAAAAAGGAAATGCATTACATTAACGAATATGTTACTCTGGCAAGATGGTAGATCACTTGACTTTCGTAGGGGAAGTCGCAGGTTCGATTCTCGCTGCGGTGTAACATCCTTTTTTATTTTCTTGCTATTTTTTATTACTCGTAACATAATTTAGTCACACATTTGTGATATGTATCGAATTGTGACTACACTTAAATAATGTGTGACAAGATATGACTCTATGATTTAGACAACTAAATAAATACTTCATGTGACCATACATAACATCTTGAATTTAGTCACACAAACACTCAATGTGACTAATATCAAGGTTAATGATAAACCGTCGGGCGGTGTTTACGTCGGCCTAGAAACTCGGTCAACGACGCCGAGGAACCTTAGTCGTTTGAAATAGGCTCCGTCGTTCACGTCGGTCTAGGAACCGTCGGGCACGTTTACATCGGCCTAGGAAACTTGGTCACGACGTAGAGGAACCTAGTCGTTTGAAATAGGCTCGTCGTTTCACGCCGGCCTAGGAACCGTCGGGCACGCGTTACGTCGGCTAGGAAACTCGGTCTATGACGCCGAGGAACCTTGGTCGCTTGGAATAGGCTCCGCTGTTTCACGCCGGCCTAGGAACCGTCGGGGCACGTTTACGTCGGCCTAGGAAACTTGGTCTACGACGTCGAGGAACCTTGGTTGCTTCGGAATAGGCTTCGTCGTTCTACGTCGGCCTAGGAACCGTTTGAGTTCACATTTTGCTACACATGAATACTTCATAATGTGACTAATTTGAATGTATTGGTCACATATAATACCCTTATAATGTGGCCATAAACATAATTTAGACACACATTTGTGATATGGTGTGACTATTATAAGCAGAAAAGTTTAGTGGTTAAAGCCGCCAAGACAAAGTTAAGTCCGGTAGGTTAGTTTTAGTGGTTAAGGCTACCAAGACAAAGTTAAGTCCGCGAGACCTAAGTTAAGTCCTTTAGTATTCGTAGTTAGTTCTATTTATGAAAAACAAAATAGTTTTTGTGTGACTATTGATCATCCAATGGCCACATGAATTTTATGTTTGTGTGGCCTTTTCTAACATTTAGTCACACAAAGCATGTTTCTTTTTGGTATTTAGTCACATACAATTAATCATAAAGTGGCTAAAAGTGTTAATAAGTGTGACCATATGGTGTTTAAAGTGAAGAAATGTGTATTTTGTGTGACTATTGATCATCCAATGGCCACATGAATTTTATGTTTGTGTGGCATTTTCTAACATTTAGTCACATAAAGCATGTGTTGTTTTGGGTGTTTAGTCACATACAACTAATCATAAAGTGGCTAAAAGTGTTAATAAGTGTGACCATATGGTGTTCCAAGTGAAGAAACATGTATTTTGTGTGACTATTGATCATCCAATGGCCACATGAATTTTATCTTTGTGTGGCCTTTTCTAACATTTAGTCACACAAAGCATGTGTTGTTTTGGGTATTTAGTCACATACAATTAATCATAAAGTGGCTAAAAGTGTTAATAAGTGTGACCATATGGTGTTTAAAGTGAAGAAAAGTGTATTTTGAGTGACTATTGATCATCCAATGGCCACATATTAAGTTACGTGACCATATGTACTGGATTTTGGCTACACTTAAATAATATGTGTGACAAAACGTTTAGTGCGACCATATATGACATTTGGTCACGGTGTTAGTAGCAAATGTGACTTTATAGATTAGCTTTTGGCAATCTAACACAAACTAAACTTTAAACACACATATTAACTTACGTGAACATATGTACTGGATTTTGGCTACACTTAACGAATGTGTGACAAAACATTTAGTGTGACCATATATGGCTTTTGGTCACAGTGTTCAAGTGTGTGACATATATTTGTCACTGTTTATATGTATATCGTGACTAATGTTGCAACCTTGCTTTTCATTTGTCACTGCTCCAATTCGGATGTGGCTAAAGAGTTGGCAAAACATATCATCACCCTTAAATAATGTGTGACAAAACTTGACTTTATGGTTTAGACACACAAAAATTACTTCATGTGACTAACGATCAAGGTTACTTGTATTTGTCACGTTCCAATTTCATATGTGGCTAAATGATCCGAAACAAAATCACAGATACCTCTAGCCACACAATGTTCAATTGTGTGGCAATATATTTTAATGGTCACACAATCAAAATTTTCATGTGTGACTAATTAGTAAATGTTGTCAATTTCGTACCTTGACCACACAAATATGAGAATGTGTGGCGTTCCATTTCGACCATGCGTGACCAAATCCGTTTTGTACTAGTGTTCAATTTGACGGTGAGTGATAGGCTGCTACGGCACGCCAAAGAACAAGAACGTCAAATTGGTTATTGTCGTTATTGTCCGAAAATTGCAAGGAATGACTTACGTATGTTTAGTTTAAAGAAAACATTAGCGGGTCAAACAATTAAAATAATCCCCATTTTCAACAAACTTATACAATGTATTGATTAACATTTTTTCCCGACCGGAGGTTGTGCGGTTATTCATCCAACGTAACCAGCACCCACGTTGTCTCGTAACCTAGAAGAGCCGAGATCGTATCCGTGGCATTCGTGGCTGCATCGTTGTATAATCGTTACATAATAATGTCTTCTTCCGACGAATGAAATGGAATCGCCACATTGATGTATTGGTGTGATCAATAAAAGCTCGCCACTCGGACCCATGCAAAGTAATGCGACCACGAACCAATTTCGGTAAACCTTATGTTTGGTTCCCCTATTGTGGATTAGGTATATCCGGCGCTTCTTGGGTACAAGATGTTTCATAAACAAAGCAGAAGCATCTTAAATTTAAAAGTAATCACGTATATCAATTTGATGGTTACATTGATAAATTTATAATCTTAAGTAAGCATTTTAAGTACAACTTACCTGCAATGTCCTAATGTTTGTGCGGTTTGCCTCCACCAACAATTGGATGCTCATTCTATTTTAAAACCACAATCGTCTTAATGGTCAATAAGATTATCACATATGCATAACATTTCCACCAACTAATACAAGTCTTAGATGATCAATACATCTTTATCATTAAGGTGTCAAACAAAAAAATGATTGAAGATGTACTACTACATATTTAACTATGTTTCAAAAATCAATAATCATATAGTCCTTTTAGAGTAAACATCTGTATTTTTTTACGTTTAATCATCTTACCCTATACGTTTGTTAAAATCTAGTAACAAATCCATAATCTACCCAACATACCATACGCCATTGCTTCATCCAATGTTTAAACCTAAGCTCAGATAATTAATTACATAAGGTGTAGTGCTTTACCAAATCATATATGTTTACAAGTTGTCTACGTTTTCCACAATCCACATATATCCATGATTCTTTTTATTCAAATCATCCTATATTTACATGTCACACAATATTCTAAAGAATCAAATCGCATATAGTTCTAATAAAACGGTTGTTACATTATGATCAAAGGATAATATATTCTTTAGGATATGTTAAATATTGCAAAGAAAACACCAAACATGCATTTGTATCCATCAACATATCAGAAACATGCATGTCAATCACTTTACATTTGCAGTTCATGGTTAAAAAAACAAAAGAAAAAAATGTGTAACATTACCGATGATGCGGTTGTTCGTTGAAGAAGATAGACTTGAATATTTTGCTTTGACTATGTGATTAAGTGTAGCCGTAATATATCACGGTTCTCAAACCGCAATGATTACTATTAATTAAGAGAAGGATTTTTGTTTTATTTTTTAGCTTGTATTATGGGAGCATTGCATATATACCCACTAAAACTCAAAAAGTTGCATATTTCTCCATAATACAAGTTTTTAATGCATGATGTACAATGCAACTTAAGCATGTTTTGGGTATATATGCAAATATGTAAGTTTTAGTGGAACAATTACGTACCAAAACGGTACATTTGAAAAAGTACGCAACTATTTTATGACCTAATCCCTTGATTATATACATACAAAATATTTGGTAGAATCACCTTTAAAATTAAGTACCTTAACATACAAATAAATAATATTACATTAACATACACGATGTCGTAACTTCTCGCAAATAAATACATATGTCGAATACAATATTGGTTAATCGAATATACAATGTAGCTATTGAATCACTACGGTGCATCAACGTTTGCAATGTTTTTGTACGATGTTTCCGTCCTTGAATGTCACGCTCATCGTGATGATAAAAACCCGTGGAATCCAAGTAACAAAAAAGTTAAACGTTGTAATAAAGTATATAATTGTAGGTACTTTTAAATAAGAAACATACTATTTAATAACTTAGCACTACCAAGATTAACTTAGCATCGCAAGTATTAACTTAGCACTACCAAGATTAACTTAGCACTACTTGTATGCAAATAGTAATAAATTTGGCTTTTACTTGCATGCTATTTGTGTTAGATACCTTCCAAGCGAATCAATATGAAATATGCAAACAATGAGTGATTCTGTATTTTTTTCATGCAAATGGTAGTCAATGTGTAATTATATGTTATACATGCGCCTATCACTATGCAAAACATATAGCCTTACTTTTCCTATTTAAGATGGTCTATCACTATGCAAAACATATAGCCTTACTTTTCATAACTTGTAATAAATAAGGAAGAAAACACAATGTCTAGACGCCCTAAGTGTGATCAGCTTAGAGCAGAAGCCAATTCGAATAACTGGTCCGAGATGCTAGTGTTAGATTGTCGCTAAGTCAGAGTTAGGACATTCACATGTCACAACAAATGAATGTCCTATGCGCTAGCTTGGTGAGTGTTACTTGTGAGAGGTTTACTTTTATTCAAGAGTTAGAAACAGTTGGGAACATTTATGCCCAGAAAACTGCAGAATATCTAAGAGAAATTCGAGCAAGAGATGAAGAAAAGCTCATGCAAATGCGCATTTTGGCGGTGGATTGGAGCTAAATTTTCGCATCATGATGTGTTCATTCGTAAACTTAAGGGCTTAATGGATTGGTAAGTGTGTTTGCATAGCTTGGGGAAGCTGTTGTTGGTCATGATGTCTTGTTTATGCTGGTCTTTGCATTTGCAGTTATGTACTTGTCTTGAATTTTATTTTGAATGTTGTTGTAATATTTGGTTTTAGCCTTTGGTAGGTGGTTGTAAGATATTTTAGCAAATAAAAGCCAGTGTTTGTGTTAACTAATTTTACGATGCTTACCTTTTACTGTGTTTGCATTCCATGATCCAGTCTGAAACAACATCCTCATCACTGGTTCAAGATTAATCTGTTGAAATGCCTCCGTTTATGGAGTCTGTTTACCGATTCTTTGCAATTAAAGCGGATGAGTAAAATTTCCATATACGAATCTAAATTTTCAAAGCAACTTTGTGGCACTTTCAATCAAAGTATTATTATTCGATGTCAAATTCCAGCCCATTCTACTACGACTATATACGGATGCTTAACATCTCTTGAGCCAATCATGATTCATTGGGACGGGTGTATGATAGGGACTAATGATTATATATAGCTTCTAATGAAACTATATACACGTGACGCCAACGGACGCCACCACAATGAAACATGATTGACCAAGAAATTTACCAACTTCATTAAAGTACAAGGTTGTGATAATATTATGCATATAAAATAAAACGGTCACAAACATGCGACATAATCGTCTATACATTGCTATAAACCAGGTCAAGATATGGGCAATCTCAAGTTTAAAACTACCGTCATAATTGATCAAAGCGTTGATGGTCATGGTAAGCTTAACATACAGATAATCCATTAGTCACAAAATCTGAGGCTTAGATAGGGTAGCAGTTTGAAAAATTGGATTGCCACCATGGTCGCAACCTTAACATCTTTGCCAAGCCAATATATGGGCATTATCATTTTGTAAAATACCCGTCAGAATTCATCATAGCCTTGATTTTGTTGGTAAGCTTACACCGCGCTTAAAGCAAAAAGGAAATAATTAATTTTAACATTAAAACTGAACCAAAGTCAAGATGTGCAAACTAATTGTCCATCTAATCACATAACCTTCACCAAATCATGATAAAATCATCACATAACACATTTCCTAACTGGGTCATTCATTCATCATAATCAAGAACCCAATTCCCAAATTGCAACAAGCTTATATTTTGACAAGTAGGTCGTCATTAAAACATCAGGTTAGCAATGAATTGACCCTAACTTTTTTTCTAAATTTCATACGACAAACCTATTTTAAGATAAAAACATTGATCTGCAAGTTTCAATATTTCCAAATAAAATAATGGTTTCAATATTATAGTAATGGTTTCCCCTATTTGCTAATATACACATAATTTAAGTCACAAACATTAGCATTTAACTATGCTTTTTATAGTTAATAAACTGCATACCTTATTGACTATTATGCGATCAGCGAACGCAATTTGCTCCGCTGCCTCATTGACAAATAATCTCATTCTTCGCGTCTACTAAACCGAAAGCCCCGTCAAGCTTAAAACATCATTATAATTTGTATTGCATTCACTAGCCCTGCAAACTTTTAAAAAATAAGTACGAATTTTAATCCACCAATGCATATTTATAATGATATATACTTCAAATGAAATCAAACTGCTGCTTCGTAACTGTATTCTCTATGACAGTATGAGCAAATCTCCCATTCTTCTTACTTGCCAACTCCCATATCATCACAATATCCTCAACACCCCCACCTTTTGCATCAACTATGGCAAATCGATATTCACCTACCCATACTGCATGTATAACACGTAATCGTTATTACCTCAACTAATGAGTCATAAATCATCAAACAACTACTTTTCCTATGCAAATGAATAATACCCTGACTAACATCCTAAACTAACATAACACAATATCATCTATAAATCAATAAACATCCTAAACTAACAAACTAGCAGTAAATTATAACATTTATACCTGAGATATTAGGCTCAATCGGAAGAGAATCAAGCCCTTTATAATAGCCATCAAGAATATTTGATTGACTAACATTTATTTTGATTGATTTTGCGTTTGATTGAAAACCCTAAATCTGCTATTTGAATCTAACTGTGTGTTTTGACCGAGTGTAAGAGAGATAAATGTGTGAAATACTGAAAGTCAAACACACACTACTTGACCATTTTCTAATAAAAGTAAATAAATAAATAAAACTAAATTATTTCTTCAAGGTAATAAAGCATTAAAACTTAAAACCATTATACTGATCATTGATCATTTACATCCATTACAGTTATAATTATATTAACAAAGTAGCAGTCAATAAAAGCATCCATACAACCATCAAATATACATCAAAACACAAAAAAAACTTCCAAAGCTTCCTATTCTTCATCTTCAGACTCATCAACTTCATCCAAGTCTGCAGTTTCACCACCATTGATGTGAATAGGCTTGCCAGTCTTCTTGTAGAATTTCCTAGTCCTCATGCTAAGAAGAGCTATTTGCCATTTTATATCCATCTCATCCAAGTCATCTTCATCAATTTGCTCTATGTCTTCATGAGTTAATATAGATCGTGTTCAAAAGGTTCGTCACTTTTATGTGAATAAAACATTTAGGTTTTAACTTTGGCCTTGCAAATTATATCAATCCATACTATTAATAACTAACTCACACTATTTTAGGTTAGGGATGAATTAGAACACTTGCTTGATGATAATGGAGATATGGCTGAAATGTATTTGACTGATAAACTAATGCAGCAACTCGAAAATGGTTTTGAAACATCATTTATGGACGAGCAAACGTTGATGAACATGTTCTTCAATCATAAGCGAATGACAGGTTTGCATCTTACCAACTACTTTTTCTTTTCTTTTCTATTATGAATCTGGAATTTTACTGTTATATCCTCTTGCATTATATTAGAGTTCCTATGGAAGCCAATGAGAGCATAAATGAAGTCAATCTTAAAAGAATGGATAGCCAACATGAAAGATTTTTAAGATCTAATAAACTTTGAAGAGAAAGTCCTATAGATTCAATTTTATGAAAATAAGCATCGACGGCAAGATCGCCCATTTGAATGACACGTAGCTCACCTTTTAAAGCGATAGTCCGTGTACGTTTGTTGTCGAGAAAGATTTTCTCAACTTGATCCCAAGCATCTTTGGCCATGGGAGGGTTTGCCTTGATTAGCCTACCTTGAAGAGTGGGAGCGAGAGTAAGAAAGATCCATGATTTAGCGATGGAATCCGCGGTTAACCATTCTTCCGTTGGTTGAGAGGAAGTCGAGGAGCCTGTGGCGGGACTTTGGATGTGCGTTAGGACACCAAAGTTGTTGCAATGTATCTTGTAAAAGTAGCACCACGATGAGTAATTTAACTTATCAATGTTTAGTTTCACGGGAATGACGTTGTTCAAGGCATAAATTTTTTCAACGAGGGTGAGTGTAGGGGATGATGGGGGTGTTGTGTTGTTAGTCATAATGATGGTTGTGATGATGGTTGAATGACGGCAGGAAGGTGGAGTGGGAGGAGCGGTATGTTATTAGGGTTAGGTATTTTTGGAGAGGATCGATTTTAGGCTGATACCATATTAAACCATAAAACCGTATATTGAATTGATTCCATCCTGATTACAATTGACAAGTATAAATAACAATATAATGGGCCACAATAACAATGTAAGCCAATACAAAACATAAATGGGCTAAGCCCTCTAAACATCCGCTAACAATATCACTAGAAACACAACTATCAAACACTGTGACGTTGAGGAACTTGAAATGTTGTTGGAGGCTTATTTTGTCCAGATATATGGCACTCTAAATAAATTATCAACGGTATGTCACTAAACTTTAATAACTGTACCAACAAACCTGCATAAAAAATACTCATTTTGATCCGTTACCCAATTTTACGTGCTTAGTTGAGGGAGTATGTGGAGGACACAGAAGATTACATCAATATAATGTTGGACGCCAAGCAGAACCACCTTTTACAGATGGGAGTCATGTTGTCAACCGCAGGTCTAATAATAAATGCGTTCATGGTTGTGGTTGGAGCATTTGGAATGAACATAAACATTGACCTTTTCAAAGACGACACTGATGCTGAAAAGTATATTGGTATGCGTAAATTCTTATGGACAGTTGGCGGTTGTACCACTGGTAGCATATTTCTTTATGTTGTTGCTATTGCTTGGTGCAAGCAACAAAGACTTCTAGAGTAATGTCATGACTCTTAAAGGCACAATTACATCAAACCATCTGATTTCTACAATATTTCATTTGCATAGCCATGACCGGGTGCGATTAATAGAGCATGTATTGTTCGAGGTCTGATTCTCCATATCTCCAGGATCGTTTGTAACCAAACAAACATTCAAGAAACATCGTTCAAGAATATAAATAAGAAACAAGAAAAGGTTGGTTGAACCCTTAATAATAATCTGATATAAAAGTGAAAAGGATTAACTTTGATGTTATAGATCCTAACCTATTTATACTTATTGAAACGGTATCTTCATGCCTGTTGGAAGAGGCATGTCGATTCCCTAAAACAAAACGTTATAACCTAAACTAATAACCGTTTATACCAATTATGTTTTGGACCCAGCCCATATACAAAGTTGGGTTTACAGACTCTTGAAACTAAAAACATAATATACACTAAACTGTTCTAATTACAATTTATAGCACTAATCTTCTATTGTTTTGTCATTATTATTCCAACATATTCCCCCATAATGACAAAACAGATAGTTTCTTGCTTCTCCTTGTTCAATCTTTCTTGTTCCTTGATGCCTTCTTGTTCATACTTTCTTTAGATCTTGATTTCTCCATGAATTTTGATTTTTGCTTTCTTACTTGCTTACTTGTGATCGTATGATCGGTTCTTACTTGCTTTGAAACACAATGGTTTCTCTTACTTGCTTTGGAACAAAACCGCATCAATGGTTTTTTTTTTTTCATACTCTTGAAACTGATGTCTTCATACTTTAAACTTTGAAACCTTTTAAACTTTATATCTTTCTTATCTTAAACCTGATAAGAAAATTCTTGAAACTTGTTTCTTATCATAAACCTAATAAGAAAACTTAAAACTTGTTTTGCAATTCGACATCCATGTTCTTGAAACTTTCTTTTTGCAATTCGACATCTCTTTCTTTCTTTCTTTCTGTGACTGGTTGATTTCTTCTCGGTTAACCGCCGGTGCGGATGATTAACCGCCTCTCTATTCTTCCTTTTCTTTAATTTGACATCTTTCTTCCTTGGTGCGCCTTTGTGACATTAAAAGCATGTTTTATCTTGAATGATGATTGATATGTTGTTTGATTCTTTGGCTCGATGCCCTTTGTCGCATGTCGATTCTCCATATCTCCGAATCGTTTGTAACCAAACAAACATTAAAGAAACATCGTTCAAGAATATAAATAAGAAACAAGAAAAGTTTGGTTGAACCCTTAATAATAATATGATATAAAAGTGAAAAGGGTTACTTTGATGTTACATATCCTAACCAATTTGTGGAAAACTAGAAGAAGGGGTTGAATAGTTTTGCCAATTAAAACTTGTTTTAAACTATATCGATCGACTTATGTCAATCTATTTGGATGTGTGTTGGATGTTGATAAATAAACATATAGAAGTATAAGTATGTAATGAAAAGATAAGAGTAAGAAGCACAAAACCACAACGCGAGTATTTATAGTGGTTCGCTACAAGGACACCTTCCTTGCCTACTCCACTCCCGAGTCACCTACTCGAGAGTTCGTAATCACTACACGACACCGACTCCTTATGGTGCAGAAACCTTCACAACGTTGTGATAACATCAAATTAGCCTGATCTTTTATATATCAAATTCCCGTGTTTATGGCCTCATTTGCATTAATATGGTACTTAATTCTTTCATATTCGTTCATATTTGCATTTCAGGATAAATGAGGCGTTGGAGCGGAAAAGAAGTGATAAAAGGCCAAATATATGTTCTGAAGATTGATTTACAAGGGCCTATGAATTAAGTGTGAAGATTACGCCGTAACTCGTTAATAATGTTATGGCGTAAATATGATGCTTTGAAGGATACTGCGTAACCATCTCTTATGGTTACGTCGTAATTATTTTTATGAAGGTTACGGCGTAACATTGCAATTTAGTTACGCCGTAGAGATAATTACGGAGCGGATAAAAATATACGGTCGAAGAGTTACGGCGTAATTCGGTAATTTAATTACGCCGTAATTATTAACTTGGGCGCTAAGGAGTTGAAGTCCCGTGGCTAAATGAAGATAATATTTACTCCGAGGATGAAAAGTAGAAATAGCAAGTACGATCGGGGACTGAAAGTGACAATTCATATGAAGTTTATTTACTTCTAGGAGTAAAAAATAAATGAAGAAGAACGATTAGAGGCCAAAAGTGTCATCTAAGCTATATAAGTTTCATAAATATTATAGGATGAAAAAAGTACGAAGTTGAGATGTTACTACGTAATTGAAATTGTAATTACGGCGTAACTTAGTTACGACGTAACTATTTATTTTAGTTACGACGTAACTATTCGAGATCCAGATTTCTTTACGTAGTCTTTAGTTACTGGCGTAATTTGCACTTAAAGTTCGCCAGTAACCATGTCGGGCCTATAAATACTGCCCTAAATCGCATTTTAAGTATCTCTCTTCACCCCTCTCCGTGGGTCGATTAGGCACCACTCTGGGCATTTTCCAGCAGTCAAGCCGTTTGAAGGAAGAATTCACTCATGATCATCATCATTATTAGCTCTAAATCAAGTAATTTGTATCAAACATTATGTTCAATTCAATTTATGATTTATTCATTTTGTTGGTATGATTTATTATATGTTTGGCTAAGCACCCAGTCTTGGCCTAGTTATGATTCTTTAATTGTTTTGTTTGCATTTACTTTACTTCCGTACAATTATTTCTAAGTGTATGCATGCATAGTTTATTGGTAGCCACCCTTGGTTCGGTAGTTATGAATGGCGGTAGAGGCCAATTGCCTAGGAGATATGACCAACTGACCTTAGGTGAGCGGACTAAGACGGAAGGGTAAGATATGACCAATGACGACCCTTTCTACTTGTGCGATTTGACCAACCGATCACCTATCGTTTGGATGAACTTAAGAATTAGGGGTGAGTGTCTAAGTTCCTAACAGTGGCACTCACTATTATAAATCTAGCATGTAGCGGTACTTAATGACTCACCTTAGGGGACCGGGAACAACAAGACTTATGACGGTTGACGAGTGTGTAAATACTCATCATTTTGGGTCAATCTGAACGCAAAACGTTTAAAATGCTCAAATGCATCAAAATCTGAAAATATTCCAAAATTGCATTTATATGTTTGGATGCAAAATGTTTAAAATCGGATGAAAAATGAGCTAAGTTTGCATAATTGGCGTTTAGGTCCCCAAGTTTCAAAAATTGTCGAAATAGTCCCCGAGCACTTAATTTCAAAGAAAAGTCACCAAAGGTCCTTTTAAAATCATAACTTGTCAAAATTAGTCCTTTGGTGAAAAATATCAAAAGTTTTGAGAAATTTCAAGTTTGGTCCTTCAAGTTTAAAAATTAGCAAAAATAGTCCTTGGAATTTTGAAAATGTCAGCTTTGGTCCTTGTACTATTGAAACTTGTCATTTTCAGCCCTTGGAACAACTTTGAAATATTGGCAGAAGTGGTCCCTTGATTTTCAGAAATTACACAATAGGTCCTTGGTTATTAAACCTTTAAACCATTGGCCCTTGTCAAAACTGCATTGTGACCCCCTGCCATAACCATTTGGACCCTGCATTTTGGACCCCCCTTTTTTATATTAAAACACCGGTAAATCCATTAGTCAAACAAAACCACCCTACGCGCCATTTTTTTCTTTCTTCTTCAACAACCCTTCTGCAACACTTCACCCCCCATCCCCCCAGCTCACCTTTTCACCCCCTTATCACTCCACCTCAACAACCTTCCAAATATCATTTAATGCCCCTCCTCCTTTTGCACTCAACCTATCCCAACTGGATATACAATTTTGGCGCCAATTTAAGGAATCAAGGGTGGAGATCAACAACACCAAATCAATGGCTAGGATTGAGATGAGAAACCCTAATGAAGCATATAAATGAAGAGAGAAGACAAAGAAATGGATTGTCACTGTTTTTAGACCAAGTTCTTATTTTCATGTTTAATCGTTCTTAATTTTCAATGTAATTTTTAACTGGGTTTCAAGTTCTTATGTAACAAACAAGTAATTTGTGTATCAATTGATCAGTTTTAGCAACCAATTTCCAGTTTATTGCTTGTTCTAATTTTCCCGCCAAAAAAGTGTTCTTATCAAATTACAGCATCAGTTTTATGAGGGTGTTTGAAATTGTTTGTTTAAGCTTGTTTTTGGTTAACAAAGTAAATTAGTGATGTTTCATGGTCTGCAATTCAAAATCTCAAAATAGTCAACAAAAGTCAACTGTGAAGAGAAATTGGTTCAAGCAGATTTGGCAATGGATAATGGTTGATGCAGTGTTGATTTGGGGTTGGATTAGCTTAGGATAGTTTGGTTTTGGATCTGGTTTAAACTGCAAATAAGCTGAGCCAATTGTGAGTGCTTATTTTTCTCTCCATATCTAGTTTAGTTTGCAATATCTAATTGAGTTTGAATCTGTGGGTAGCTTTAGTTTTTATCTTTTCATTTAGTTGTTTTCAGGTTATATGGATTTAGTTTAGGAGTTTGTTTCAGCTTGTGCAGTAGTTTGCTTATTTAAAGTCCAAATCAGTGGTTTATAGGGGTGTTTGGATTTTGTAGCAAAATTGTGTTAGAGGGCTAAGCAGTAGTTAAGATCAGTTGGTTTACATCTCTTTAGTAATTTGAGAACCATTCCAGTCATAAACTTGTGCCTGCATTAACAAAAGTCAAAAATCATACTTAACCTGTCTTAACTGTTTAACTGTTGGATTTTTAAAGAATCAAAGACTTGTTTTGTGTTTAAGATTCATAGACATAGCTTGCTTTAGCTTCATTTCATCAATTAATATCAAGATCAGTCCAAAATTTGGTTTTAAATCTCACAAAATTCAATATACCAAATCTGTTAAAAAGTCAAAACATGAAATTCCAGTTTTGAGTCCAACTGAGAGGATTTTTCTTGAACTCATTTCTGAGCCAAATCAAGTGAAACTTGGTGTTTTTAAAACTTCTTTTGGTCTATTTTGTTATTACCATTTTTGTATATTTTTGCAAATTTTTATAAGCTCTGAAACTGCTTGTCAAAATGGGCTTATATGCCCTGTGCACCCAAGAAATGAACTGCACAGGTTTTGTGCAGTTCTTGCAGGGCTTGCACAGAGCTTAGTTTAGCTCATCAAGGTCTGTTCTTTGGTTTTTAAGTTCTTAGCCAGGTCTCCTCCTAGTTCCAACTTTTGGTTTTCATTTTCAGCTTATTTTGTAGCTTGTGCTTAAGCTTATAGTAGCCATTCAAAACTGTTTTTTAGCACTTGAAATCAAATCATCAAGATCATAGCAGTGAGTGCTTTAGAGGTTTAGGATAGTTATAATTTGTTGTATTTGGGTACTTTTAGGATATTATAGCTTTTGTAATCAGTTGGTGGCTTTTTGTGGTTCTTGGCTTATTTGAAGTGCTTATTCTATAAGCACTTGCTTTGCAGTTCCTTATTCTTGCACACAACCACCTGTTTTTATATTTTTCCTAGATTCTAAATATTATTTTAGACTTATCTTGAATTTTTCAGATTTTTCCAAGTCAGTTTGCTATTTTTCTGCATTTTAATCAATTTTTAGTACTTTTTAATTAGCATTTAATACAAATAATTCGGAAAAGTTTCAAAAAATAATTTTTCATTTTCTTAGGTTAAGATAAATATAAAAGTCAAAAAATATTTTTCAGATTTTTCTTAGTTAAATTTGTATTTTAAGCAATTTAAGTAGTTTTAAATAGTTTTAATTCCTAGAAAATACAAAATAATCGAGAAAAATACAAAAATAGTTTTGAAAATTCTCTTTGTTATTTTAGATTTTCCAAGTCATAATTTTATTTTTCTAAGCTTTATTTCATATTTTCTTGTATTTTAGGCTATTATTAAATAAGTAAAATAGTTTTAATTAATAATAATTAATTAAATAGTTTTAAAAATAATTTTCTTTTTCTATAAATTTTATTTTATCATTAGGTTTGTAAAATGTCATTTCATATTTTAGGATTTATATTGTTTAAATTTCACATTTTCTTTTATGACGCTACGTGGTTTTAATTCGGTTTTATAAAACATAAAATCAAAACATCATTTTGCAAATAGTGATAGCGTTTATTTAATATTTTATCTTTTTAATTTTCTTTAATTTGCATTTAAGCCGTTGTAATTTATAGACTTTTTTGTAGTTATAATAAATCGGATCTCTTTTCTCATTCAAATCTCGATCACTATATCGTTTGGTGATTCTTGCATAGCTCATTTGGGACATAACGATCCGGGAAACACTATACTCTCAGATCTTCATTGCATTTGTGTCCGAGCTATTTTAAGTTTCTACGGTCGGCCATTCACAGTGACCGACTTGTGTGAGAAAACAGACGGTTTAGCTTACGGATCAGCGGTCGCTGATTTCTCTGTAGTGGCATCTTTCTTTGATAGGTTAGGCTTAATCGACCAAATGTTGTCCTCTCGACTTTGACCCCACAGAAGTAATTGAAAGTAAGTAGAGCGTAGACATAACTAGCTAGGAGGATTAACTAGGTTAGCACCACTCTCCTTCATTGATCACATCTCTTGCCTTTATCTTCTTTCTTGTCTTATTAGTTAATTTATTATTTCAATCTTAATAGCAATTTAAATCGTGACTTAGACTTAAGTTAATTTCCAATCCACGTAGCTCTTGGAGCGACCTCGGTTTTACCGAATACTACACCTGCACACGAATGCACACTGCCTGTTAGTGCATTATAGTGAACCATAGGTATAACGAGTAATTACAATATTAAAACACAGTCGAGAAAAACGCATCACGTTGCCTACTCTTTTTCCGATTACTAGGCTAACCACGGGTTCTTTCA
Organism: Chrysanthemum lavandulifolium; assembly: GCA_022545495.1. Taxonomy (NCBI): domain Eukaryota; kingdom Viridiplantae; phylum Streptophyta; class Magnoliopsida; order Asterales; family Asteraceae; genus Chrysanthemum; species Chrysanthemum lavandulifolium. The sequence continues at coordinate 65,633,680 of CM040239.1, read as the reverse complement.
CACCAAGGTGAACCACACCTACCACAACGTTGCCTACCCTTTATCCGGTACTAGGCTGAATACCGAGTTCCATTACAATGGACGAACTACTACCCAACACTACACCAACAACTAATCCCAAAGGAGACCAACTCCTTATTACAACATCATCAAGGATATCAATATCCTTGGATCTAATGCTAATCTATCTTGTACATCGAAACACACCATATCGAATGTACATCTAAGGCACCTTTCACTAATGCCTTTAACTAGATCTTCAAGACACCCTTCACTAATGTCTTGTGACTTGACTTCTAGGCACCCTTCACTAATGCCTATAATACGGACGATCGACACCTTTCACTAATATCTTCGTCTTGACACTTGAGACATCTTTCACTAATGTCTTCAACACTACACTTCTTAAAAGAAAGAAAAGAATCATCAACAAGAGGACTTGATGGTCTTGATGATGAGGAAGCATATGGCAACTCATGGACTTGAGCTTGCTTGACTTCAAAGGTGGTGATCTCGCCTTTAAGAGGAACCTAGAGAATCACACAAAAACAAAACTACAAACATAGATCACTTGGATCTGGGGTTAGAGAGTTTTAAACTCAAGGAGAAAGTATGTGAGGAAGGGGTGAGAAACAATGAAGAAATGGCTCACTATTTCTAGAGAGAAAATGCCTACTGTTCCCCGGATCCCACGGATCCCTCCCACAAGGGATCCGTGGGACGCTCCTCTTTACCCATGGGTATTTTGGTTATAGGTTATGGGTTGATCCATGGGTCTTTTACTAGATACAATGTATCTTATGAGTGCAATGCACCTAGTCACATGGGTATGGGTCAATACCATGGGTTATGGATATTATCCATATATGACATAAGCATGATGTCATGCAATGGGTTATGGGTCAAGCTCCATGGATATGGGTCATGGTCTTTGGGTTGTACCCAACTACATTCAATGTATTTGGTTAATAGGTTATGATACTTAAGTTTCTACCCATTTATATTACCCAATATACTACATACTAGTTATGTGTATATTTTACCCAAATATATAAACACTAGTTGTTTGTACATATGTAATACTATAAAATCACTTATACTTGTTTTAGTGTTTTATGTGAAAGCGTAAGTTTGTTAGAAACTATTAGTTCAAAACATTTACATATTTTATTTGTTTCGTTAAAATGATTTTACGTTTGTTATCGACAAAACATTAGAATATCGTAAAATATAAATAAACGTTTTACTGACTTATTTGTATTAACAATCTCCCCTTTTGTTGATGAGAAAACATAAAATTATTTTAAGGAAAAGCTAAAATTCATAAAGTTTGAATTTGTAGTTTTACTTTCTTCTCCCCCTTTTTGTCGAAACAAAAAGAGCTTCGAAAGAAACCAAGTAAAAAGTAATTTTAGTTTTTAAGAGAAACATGTGAAAAATAAAAAGTAGAGAGCAAGTAACGGGAAATGATCTCGTCTTAATTCCCCTTTGACGAGTCCATCCCTATGTGAGGGCGTCAAGAAAAAAAATAATACTAAGCTAGTTCATTTGCTACTAAGTTTGTAAAAGATTTCGTCTATGTGACGAATGTGCTCCCCCTTGATGATTGCAATTTTGCAAAGGGATGTCATGAAATGTAATCCTAAAATTGCAAGTAATTTTGCAATGTATCGCTTTTGACACAAAGCTCCCCCTAGCTTTAGGGTGTCAAAGTCTTTATGTGTAAATTGAATAACTACAAAACAAAGGTTAGAAAAACAAGTATAATGCATAATTTTCTGCAAATATGACTCAAGTTGGTAAAAAAAATTGTTTTCTGTCTTACGGATCCCACGGTTCCCTCCTTGTAGGGATCCGTCTAGGCAAAATTTAAGGGATCCGCCAGGCTGATGAATAATTTCGGCAATGGTGTCTTAACAAATAATGTTAAAATCAAAGTGAGATATGTATTATACAACATAATCATATACTCAGAATTATAGCAAGTAGCATGTATTTTCATTTAATAAAACTAGAGATATGATATACATGACTCTAAAAACTAAGAAAATGATCGATACATGACTTGGAATTACTTAGGCTTATCTAAGTAACGCTTGATAATAGGACACCACTAAAATCCTCTAGCTCAAGTTTGTTTAGGTTTAATCTCGTCGAAACGTTCGAGGAGGTGATAGATTATGAAACGTTGATCTTCTCGTACTTCATGTATCAAACTTTCAACATGTTGACAGTGATAACAATCTTTGTCATGGCTAGGTAGTGGTGGTGGTAGAAATGAAATTTCTTGATGCGAAGGATCAAGTGAAGCGGGTTGTAGAGCCTCAAACGACGGAGGGATTGGTGGAGGCGCATTTGAAGATGGCTCGACCAAGAATGATGGTGGTGGTAGAGAAGTGTCAACTTCCATATGGTCGGGTGGTTGACTTTGATAATTTCTCATAATCCAAATGGGATTATAAGATGGTGATGGCGAAAAGGAAGCCAGAGCTAGTGTTGACTCAACACCTTGATTTTGTACCATTATTCCTCCTAATGAGTAGAATGTTGTCGGTGGAGGAGGATGAGACAGCCTAGGAGGCAAATCCTCTAAATTGTAAAGGTGTGGTGATGATAGTGGAGTTGTGAATGAGATAGCTCTAGGAACCAATGGTGATGGTTTAGTGGAGATGGTATTGTTTGGCCTAGGAGGTATGGTGGTGTTTGGCATAGGTAGTTTTGTGGGTACTATCCTTTTAGGGATTGGTTTGATTGGTTGAGGAGAAATCCTTGCATTTGTGGACTTGACCGAAGATGATTCGGTTGAAGAGATTTCGTGTACAACACGAGCAATTTTATTGGGTGGTTCTTTGGTGGATAAGTTGCTACTTGGAGTTTTCCTCATGATGAGATGATTTCAAGTGGTTTGCAAAGGTTTCTAAGTGCTAAAAATGAGGATGAAGATGATGAATTTTGAAGTCCTAACAATGTGGTTTATAAAGCAAGGGATTTGGCAAGTGCATTCAAGACTTAAGCCACTAAAATTCATTGGAATGTGATGATTAACATGCACAATAGTCAACTTCAGAGTTTGTACTGATCTAGGAACTCATTTAAGATGAGATGGAGTGTTTAAGTTAGAAAGATGAGTTTGAAATGATTGTTTTAGCTAGAGTTGACATAATCTGTCACCCGGATCCCACGGTTCCCTCATTTGAGGGATCCGTCTAGGCTAATCCTAGGGATCCGTCTATCAGCATCTAAGAAAAGATGGTAATGATGTTTATAAGGTCTAATGCCTATTTCTTCTTGAGTGTTTCAGTTTATCTAAGTGTCTTAAATGAAGGGGTGCTTAAGTACTTGAGGGTAATGAGTGATGTATCTAATGATTGCCTTTTATGGAAGAAATTGGAACTTTCATGAGTACCAATGAATGAACAAAGATGACACTAAGATTTTGAGAGTGTCAAGTGAAGCTAAATGATCCTAGAGATCAGATAGTGACTTAGAATAATGTTTTGGAGAATATCATAAAGGCTTAAGATGGAAAAACTAGAATTTGATCAATTTCGACCAATTTTGAGGTAAGGATGATTATGATCAATTTTGCCATAATCGAAAGATTTCCAAAGTTAGATATGATGGATCATGTGAGAAATGATGTGTGAGCTTGAGAGCGGAAGATTAATGGGTTTAAGTGAAACGATAGATCTACAAGCGTCTTAAGTGTGATCTAGGTGAGTTATGTGTGAGTAGGAAAGATCTACTTAGCTTGATAAGTGCTCAATTTTCCTTAAGGCACTATGTCTAACTTAGTGTGAAGTGTTCTAAAGACATGTTTGAAATACAATGATTGTAATTGCATTTTCTGTTTGCCGGTTTCCACGGTTCCCTAAGAGTAGGGATCCGTCTAGCACAAACTTTGGGATCCGTCTATCTGCTAAGCAGAACCTTTACGAAAGGTATGCAATGATTTTGACAATGCATTATATTCCAAGGTTAGTTTAAGAGGTTCTAATACTAAGATATCAAATGTAAGATGTTTTATTTCATGAAGAAAATTGGATTACTTTGATAAAGCATGAGTACAAAAGGATTGATCCTATTTGAAATACTACTAAGTTCCTTGAGCGTTTTCGCTAGAAGGATCATCAAATGGTTGATGAGTGTTGGTGGAATCAAGAATGAAGAAAGTCTTCATAAGAGATGTGTTTAGCGGTTCCATCATCTTGTTCACAAGTACGCATAACGGACTTTGAAATTGAGGATGAAAATGCATGGCGTTATGATAAGTAGGCGTCAAAAACATTCCATAAGGGATGAGTTTATTCTTGGAGCCTTAAAGATTTACAATTGGCCTTGCGAAGAAGTAGGCGAGATTGTATGGTTGTTGTGTTAGCAAACAATACATTATGTGAGCACAACAAGCGGGAAGGATTTCTTGATTTCCCCTAAGACTCCAAACATTTTCACGTAGAATGAGTACAAGAGGTTTGTACTCTTCTCGAATTTCCCGTGTAAAGATAATGTTTGGATCGGAGTAATATGGTCGAGGTTTGCATATTATGCGATTCAAATCCTCCGGGGAGGGTATGTGTGAACAATATGGACTATTTTCTTCACAAAAGTTGAAGAGAGAATCAAGAGACCAATCTTCGGGGAAGGCACATTGTCCACGATTTGAAATCCGGAGGATGTGAGCAAATTGCCCAAGAGTTAAAACAAACTTTTGGTTTTTGATCCAAAACCAAAGAGATAGAGAGCGATCCTCGTTACGAACGAGTTCAACTTGACGGAAGAATTCCATTATGAACCTTAGACATATCTTCTCGTTGATTTCAAGAAGACATTCTAATCCTATGGCTCGGAAGGAGGTATTGATACCTTCTTGAATTGTAGAGAGGTGTCTACAATCGTCCTTCGTGGAAGTGACGATTTTCGAGATTATTGAACCCACGGACATGATTGCGGTGTGTTGGGCTCAAGGAGATGTTCGAGTGTAGACGCTAGTGGTGAAAAATCAAACTCATATTCATGCTACATAGTTGAACCTATAGAAAAGATGAGTTAATAGAAAGTGATGTTTTGTGGTCAACCAATGATTATCTAACGCTTTTACTAGATTTTTATTAACAATGGTTTTTAACAAAGAATGACACTTAACTCACTTAAGGTTTTGACATTCTAGTGAAATATTACTTTTAGAAAGAAAGTGGTTTTTATTTTGCATGAAAAAATGTTGTCCAGGTGTACAGTTCCCTTTCATAAGGGATCCGGCTAGTCTAACTTTCGGGATCCGTGGATCTGTAGTACCAGAAGCAGTTTTCTTGATAAAAACATAGGTTTATAGATCTTATAGTTTTATACCAAGATATGTGTTTTAGTCTACATCTTCTTTTAGCATGCATACATGGCTTTCTAATGTATCACGAGAGAAAAAAAATTATAAACACATTATGATAATAATAACCTAGATAACTAGACTATTAATAATATTTCATTTCAATGCTAAGAATGATACAAAGAATTGGGTATTTAACCCCAATGTAGATTAACAACACAAAGTATATGTCTCCGTATGTGAACTTCATCATAGGGAACACAAGTGCGATGAGTGTTAAGGCGATGAGCACGAGGGCGATGTAAACCATGTTGATGACGAACCTTCTTGGTTTTGATTTGAGATGAGATGAGACTAGAGGAAGATGAAGTTTTGAATGAGAGGTAATTTTTTTGAAAATGGAAGATTTGAAAAAGTGGGCGACGGATGGTTTATTTAGGGTGAAGGCTGAGAATACGTAACAAAATTTCTCAAATATACCGAAGTACGTAACATACAAATTTTATTATTTATGTACTTAAATAACTTTCAAATTTTGTTCAATGTACGTAATATTGACAGGTTACCAAGTTTTAAAGTTACAACATTAGTCCCTGTCGTTTGCATTCACTTTCACCGTTAGTCATTTGACATTTTTCACTTAAAAATTACGATATGGTCCTTGTAGTTTGCTTTGACTTTCACCATTAGTCCTTTGTCTTTCATCTTTTTATATCGCTTTTTACGCGCTTTTATACACATTTTTTACATATTTTTATACACGTTTTTACACACGTTTTATATACATTTTTACACATTTTATACACGTTGTTTACGTTTTATACATGTTTTTATACACGTTTTATATCGTTTTATACACATTTTTACGTTATTATACACATTTTACACATTTTATACACGGTTTTATATCGTTTTTATACACTTTTTATACGGTTTTATGTACCGTTTTTATACGTTTTACATGTTTTTATACCGTTTTTATACGTTTTATATACATTTTTATATCGTTTTTACATGTTTTTATACGTTTTTACACGTTTTTATATCGTTTTTACATGTTTTATACACGTTTTTACACGTTTTATATCGTTTTTACATGTTTTATACACGATTTCACGCACGGTTTTATATCGTTTTTACATGTTTTTATACCGTTTTTACACACGTTTTATATCGTTTTACGATTTTACGCACGGTTTTATATACACGTAAAACCGTGCGTAAAATCGTAAAAACGATATAAAAACGTGTATAAAACATGTAAAAACGATATAAAACCGCATGTGAAATCGTATTAAAACATGTAAAACGATATAAAACGCGTGTCTCGCGTATAAAAACATGTAAAAACGATATAAAAACGATATAAAACGTATATAAGCGTGTATAAAACATGTAAAAACGTATATAAAAGCGTATATAAAAAGTGTATAAAACCATGTAAAACGTATAAAAACGGTACATAAAACCGTATATAAAAGTGTATAAAAACGTACATAAAACCGTGTATAAAATGTGTAAAAATGTGTATAATAACGTAAAATGTGTATAAAACGCATATAAAAATGTGTATAAAACATGTATAAAACGTGTAAACAACGTGTAAAATGTGTAAAAATGTATATAAAAAGTGTAAAAAGCGATGTATAAAATATGTAAAAATGTGTATAAAATGCGTAAAAGCGATATAAAAAAGACGAAAGACAAAGGACTAATGGTGAAAGTCAAAGCAAACTACAAGGACCGTTATCGTAATTTTTAAGTGAAAAATGTCAAATGACTAACTATGAAAGTGAATGCAAACGGTGGACTAATGTTGTAACTTTAAAACTTGGTAACTGTCAATATTACGTACATTGAACAAAATTTAAAAGTTATTTACGTACATAAATAATAAAATTTGTATGTTACGTACTTCGGTATATTTGAGAAAGTTTGTTACGTATTCTCAGCCTTCACCCGTTTATTTATGGGGAAGGAGGAATTTTTGAAATTTGTGTTTTGTTTTATTATTAGAAAGATATGATTTTTGGATTAAATGGAATAAAACACAAGTTTTGTATACTACGACTTTAGACGAAAAAATAACACGTATGTGAGAAAAGGCTTCCTAATGAAGCTTCATGTAATACATGTATATGCACAAAAGATAATCATATAAATACCTATGTAGGTATTACTTAATTATCAAGCTAATGTCATTTTAGAGATAAGTAGAAAACCATACCTCTAATGCACTTTGGAATGTCTTTACAAATGACACACCAAATGTCAGTAGACAATTCCGGCTCCTTTGTGTTTAAGATACCTTCTTAGGGAAGGTATTCTTGTTACCAAGCGATTCTTATTGCTTGGTAGGTATGAGCTTTGACTAATCAACATGACAAAGAAGATTAGTGCATTCAAATAGAAAATAAATAATAAGAAAAAATGTTGTCATCTAACAACATCCAAACAAAGAGTTTTAAAAGACATGGTGTTTATTTTTATTAAAAACCTTCTTTATAGTTTTCAATTAACCATGGATCGTATCAAGTTTTTAAAGTACAATATACTTCAAGAAACTTGGTAACGGAGCTCTGATACCAATTGTGGAAAACTAGAAGGGGGGTTGAATAGTTTTGCCAATTAAAACTAGTTTTAAACTATATCGATCCACTTATGTCAATCTATTTGGATGTGTGTTGGATGTTGATAAATAAACATATAGAAGTATAAGTATGTAATGAAAAGATAAGAGTAAGAAGCACAAAACCACAACGCGAGTATTTATAGTAGTTCGGCTACAAGGGCACCTTCCTTGCCCTACTCTACTCCCCTAGTCACCTACTCGAGAGTTCGTAATCACTACACGACACCGACTCCTTATAGAGGAGAAACCTTCACAACGTTGCCTACTATTTTTCCGGTACTAGGCTAACCACCGGGTTCTTTCACACCAAGGTGAATCACACCTACCACAACGTCGCTTACCCTTTATCCGGTACTAGGCTAGATACCGAGTTCCATTTCAATGGACGAACTACTACCCAACACTACACCAACAACTAATCCCAAAGGAGACCAACTCCTTATTACAACATCATCAAGGATATCAATATCCTTGGATCTAATGCTAATCTATCTTGTACATCGAAACACACCATATCGAATGTACATCTAAGGCACCTTTCACTAATGCCTTTAACTAGATCTTCAAGACACCCTTCACTAATGTCTTGTGACTTGACTTCTAGGCACCCTTCACTAATGCCTATAATAGGGACGATCGACACCTTTCACTAATGTCTTCGTCTTGACACTTGAGACATCTTTCACTAATGTCTTCAACACTACACTTCTTAGAAGAAAGAAAAGAATCATCAACAAGAGGACTTGGAGTCTTGATGATGAGGAAGCATGGCAACTCATGGACTTGAGCTTGCTTGACTTCAAGGTGGTGATCTCGCCTTTAAGAGGAACCTAGAGAATCACACAAAAACAAAACTACAAACATAGATCACTTGGATCCGAGGTTAGAGTTTTAAACTCAAGGAGAAAGTATGTGAGGAAGGGTGAGAAACAATGAAGAAATGGCTCACTATTTATAGAGAAAATGCCTATTGTTCCCGGATCCCACGGATCCCTCCCACGAGGGATCCGTCTAGCGTAAAACTAGGGATCCGTGGGACGCTCCTCTTTACCCATGGGTATTTTGGTTATGGGTCATGGGTCATGGGTTATGGGTTGATCCATGGGTCTTTTACTAGATACAATGTATCTTATGTGTGCAATGCACCTAGTCACATGGGTATGGGTCAATACCATGGGTTATGGATATTATCCATATATGACATAAGCATGATGTCATGCAATGGGTTATGGGTCAAGCTCCATGGATATGGGTCATGTACTTTGGGTTGTACCCAACTAAATTCAATGTATTTGGTCAATGGGTTATGATACTTAAGTTTCTACCCATTTATATTACCCAATATACTACATATTAGTTATGTGTATATTTTACCCAAATATGTAAACACTAGTTGTTTGTACATATGTAATACTATAAAATCACTTATACTTGTTTTAGTGTTTTATGTGAAAGCATAAGTGTGTTAGAAACTATTAGTTCAAAACATTTACATATTTTATTTGTTTCGTTAAAATGATTTTACGTTTGTTATCGACAAAACATTAGAAGATCGTAAAATATAAATAAACATTTTTACGGCTTATTTGTATTAACACTATTTAAACTTATTGAAACGGTATCTTCATGCCTGTTGGAAGAGGCGTGCCGATTCCCCAAAACTAAACGTTATAACCTAAATTAATAACCGTTTATACCGATTATATTTTGGACCGAGCCCATATACAAAATTGGGTTTACAGACTCTTGAAACTAAAACTAAAAACATAATATACACTAAACTATTCTAATTACAATTTATATCACTAATCTTTTATTGTTTTGTCATTATTATTCCAACATGTATGTATATAGAAGTACGCGAAACACTATATGGTAATTAATTGAGAAACATTTAGTTATTGCCGTATTGTCGACAAAGAAAGACAAAATATTGTTGTTATGTTTGACATTTGACAAATTTATCAGTTTATCACTACATCTTAATATTGCTATCATGGAACGAATATAGTAATATTGGAACCAACTATCCTAAATGCGTATCATAAAAACAAGGCATAATTATGTGGAGAAAGTTTAAAAACTTATTGTAATTCTCATTTAGTTTATACGAAATAAAAATAATACCAGTATATAATTAGAAGAAAATTAGGAAGAGAAACTCACTGATGATAAAAGCGATCACATATTGGCATCTTTATGTTCAGGATGTAACCTACACACACTATCTAGGAGCTATCTCAGATATTGAAATGTCATTTGTCGAATGTTGAGACGATCTTGATCTTGATTTTAATGTTTTATGTTTTTCTAGACCACTGCTACTTGTTGAGGAACTGTAATTGTTAAAGAGTGGCATTTCAGGATCAGTGTTACTTTGCATGAAAAATGCAGGCTCTGATGGTACTGGAAGGGTAACAGAGAAGCTATTAAGCATAAGAACAACTGAAGCCATGGTTGGCCTATCATTAACTTTTTCTTGAACGCACAATAACCCAATATGGATGCTTCTAATTATGTCGTGCAGTGAACCTGATCCTGTCTTCAATATAGGATCTATCATATTTAGTGTTGTCCCATTCCGCCATGTTTTCCATGCCTAGAAAAAGATTAACAGTATGTTATTCAACATCTAATAACTAAAATAAAAAATGATTTTCGCAAGGAAATCAATGCTTCCACGCTAATAACATGTTTTCAAAATAAATCTTTACAACTACTTGGTTGTGTGAGACAGTTCTCTACAAATGTAACGCATGATTGATTGATTTGCAGTAGTTGGGGGTACTTACAAAGCTAAGCAAGTCTTCGACGCTATCTTCATTACGAAAACATTGGTTTTTCTGACTAGTTACCATCTCCAACACTAACACACCAAAGCTAAAGACATCCGATTTTACTGAGAATTGGCCGTGCATAGCATATTCGGGTGCCATATAACCACTGTAGAAGAGAACAAGACATCAAAGATGTTAGCACTTTCACATTTGGAGGGAATAAACAAGAGAACTACCTAATGATATTGTCCGAAGTATATATACTTACTAGGTTCCAACAATTCGACTAGTGTCGCCTTGAGTTTCCTCTGGTCTGAACAATCTCGCCATGCCAAAATCTGCAATTTTAGGGTTCATCTTGGCATCTAATAAAACATTACTAGCTTTCATATCCCGGTGAATAATCCTTAGACGTGAATCTTCATGAAGATATAACAGTCCCTTGGCAACGCCTTTGATGATCTTATATCGTTTTTCCCAATCAAGAAGTGTACGTTTAGTGGGATCTACAAACACCATCAGAAAACTATATTTAATACAACAAAAAAAGTATCTGCTAATTCAAAAGTGTGTCATTAAAGTGGCCAAACATCATTAAAGTATCAAACAATATTAATGTCTTTTTCCGCCAACCAACTTGTACAAGAAAATTCAATTCAATTCTACGGCTACAAGCCGTGTTACCAAAATCAAACCACTTAACGCTAATTGTTACATCGTAAACGAATAGGTGTATTTTGTTCATTAGGAACTTAACAAAAATGTAAAGGAATCAAGGTATGTTGCTAAACATGTTATATTCTTTGCTATATACGATATGGTTCCCCAAATCAAGATAGTAATTTATATCTATTTATTCTGTCTTTTATTGGTTGTCACATCTGAGGTCGAAAAAAATAGGCCAAGTCAGAGCTTACCAAATATAAACTGATCAAGACTAGCATTTGGCAAGAACTCGTAAATGAGAAGTCGTTCGCTTCCTTCTAAGCTGAAACCAAGCAACCTAACCAAATTACGGTGTTGAAGTTTCGCAAGTAGCAAAACCTCATTCTTGAATTCTACGTCACCTTGCCCAGAATCTCTTGCAAGCCTCTTTACTGCTATCTCTTGATCATCTTCAAGTTTACCCTAAATATCATTTGAGAATATATATCAATGGTCATGTTAAATTAACATATATTCTTGTTTTTTGGGAAATAAATAGCAACATATGGATGTGTATACCCACTACAACAAAATAGCGGCATATTCACACTTATTATAGCATGTTGCTACATTTTAAAGTGTGAAGAATAAAAAAGTTCACACTAGTATGCGTGTGAACCAATTGGGTGTAGCAAATATTTTCATACTTTTATGTGCGATGCTTTATGAATATTTTCACACTTTTAAGTGTGAGGATTTTAAAACAATTCTTCACACTTTAAGTGTGATGATTTTCATTTTGAAATAATTCTTCACACTTTTAAGTGTGATAATTTTGATTTTGATATAATTCTTCACACTTTTAAGTGTGAGATTGAAATTCTTCACACTTTTTAGGTGTGAGGATTTTGAAACAATTATTCACACTCTTAAGTGTGAATATATTTTAAAAAAAGTTCACACTTTATAAAGTGCGAAGAAAAAAGCGTGTAGAAATAACATATTTGTTGTAGTGACCTTGTAAACCCCTCCAAATCCGCCTTGGCCTAGCTTATTCTCTTCAGAGAAGTCATTCGTTGCCACTTTTACTAAACTATAGTTATATTGCAATGATTCAACCGTTCCAATATCCATACTTTCAGCTGCTAGATAAAGAGAGTTAGAATTTAACTTGACGATGAAGTATGATCCCTATACTGTATTAACCATTGTATAAATTAGGGCTAATGTATTTAAAATATATCTTACTTTCACAAATTTCAGGTCTGTGTAACAAACTTTTTTTTTGCAAATTCATGTACTAAACTTTCAAATTTCGTCACTCTGGTGTATCTTCAGACTATTTTATCCTTCAATTTGTTAAGACTCCTTTTATCGGGAGGGGTAAAATGGTTCAAAAATACACCAAAAGTGACGCAATTTGAAAGTTACATTAAAAAAAAAAAAAAAAAAAAATGGTACACAAACCTGGGATTTGTGACAAGTAGGATACATACATTAACTCTATAAATTACAAACTTGGAACTTACACTCTGTATTTATGGTCTGGGGTGTTTGCTGCTGCTTTTTTCTCAATCTTATAAAGATACAAATGGAAGTGATTATTATTATGGCACTGACTATCACGATAACTATTACTATTATCACAATTCTTGTTCTGCTTGTATTTTTGCCTGCAAAAATATATATCGTCATGAAATAGTTGTCATAATTTGAATGCACATTAGAACATTCATACAGGTTTTCAGATATGAAATGAAATAAATAATTAAATAATGCTCTAATAAGTGATGTTAACCGACACGATCTGTTAAAACTAAGATCAATCTTTTTAGAAATGTTAGAAATAAATAAAAATGTATGTTATGATAAAATGCCTCAGATTCATCCAAGACAGTATGAAAAATAAGGCACAACCCCACCTATTTTTCTAAAAATATATTGGCTTAGGTTAGCATTTATTATTAGATTTTACTGTAACTTAATTTAAATTTCGTGCCTTTGCACGTAAATGTGTTATCTCAACCAATATGAAATTAACCTCTTAGCTACAATATTTAAAGAAAATGATTGTTGTCTTATTAATCGCCTACAAACGATCTAATGATTTGATTGGTTGATTTAAAAATGATTGGTGAGAATTTGGAGAGAAAGACATAACGTAATCAGATTATCAAGTGATTTATCATTAAACATGAATTTAAGCTTAATTAGTAGGTCTAAATAGCATTAGTCATATTTAAATTTGCTACGAGTCAGCAGTTTTTCAATTATGCAAGTGTGTCTTGTAATCATTTTACCATATATAGAAGCTGCATTATTTAAAGTAATGATAGCATATATTTTTGCAACAAGAAAAACTCCACTCGAGCCACATTTTGCAAGATTCTATAAACTACCTCGTAAAACAAAAAAAGTCTGACTAATCACTAGCTTTGCAAGATTCTAGATTGTATGGCTACGATGTAGAGGTGGCAAAACGGGCGGGCCGGACGAGACGGGCACGCAGGCTAAAATGGGCACAGGTTAGAATGGGCACGGCTTAAACCAAGAGGCGGACCAAAGGCAGACACGTTATACAAATCGCAATAAAATACCTAAACGACTAAATAAATTCCTTAAAGCGTAATATCTTATTTGTTGGATATTTTAGTGTAATTGGATTAACTTGTTTTGACCAATTTCATCATAATAATACATCATTTAGGTTTGGAGGTGCGGAGTGCACGCCTTACTTGTATTTATTATGATCTTGGGCGAAGCCCCAGGGATGGGGTCCGGGCGGCGCCCCGCAAGTGGTCCGAGGGGCGCTACCGGTGGTCGGTAAAACCGCTTTGGCGGTTATCCCGTATCTTCATGATATATGGTTATTTGGTCGTTATTTTTATTACTTATGGTTCACAAAATCTCACACAAAACATACGAGAAAATTCTCGTTCTCGAATTGTATCCGATTGAATAATTCGGAGAACCACCGATTGATTCGATCCGAAAGTGTTCACACGCTTTCGTAGATTTAAGATATCCAGGTGTTTCGTTCTTGTATATCCCTACATTATTTATATTAACAAAATAAATATATTATATATAAAAATCTTTAAAACTATCGTTAATGTTCAACAATTGGGAGAAAAAAAAGTCTGGTTGTCTCATTTAAGTTTTCAATGGACTATATGCCCATTTCGAGGAAAAAGAAGGGGCTATACTGTTTAGTTGGAGAGAATACTCCATTTTTCCGAAAATTTTTCATATGAAAGGAAAACCGAAAATCAGTTTAGTGCACTTTTTCCAATAATTTTCCAAAATATGAAATCCTCATTTTCCGATTTCTAATAGAAAAATGAAAATACCATTACACTTTCTTCTCACTTTTTCATTTTAGAATAATAACACCATCTCCTTTCACCCTTCTCACTTTTTTCATTTTCTAAATATAACTCCAAAATTAAGCGGATTTTCAAATTTCTCAACTCTTCTGAGGAGAAAACCATTCCCTCTCTAAGAATTTAAAGCGGAAAAAAGAAAATTTTTCACCAAATTTAACGGCTACCTAAATGTGCCCATTTCTTCTAAAATGTCTATTTAATTTCATCTTGCTTTGGCATTTTGCCACCTCAACTACGATGGCTAGCCAACTCTCATATAATAATATGATAGAAGTATATGATGTAACTAAACCTTATTTCTGACCAAGTCAACAAGACAGAGATCTGATAATCCTCTTGACCCACACATTCAATTGTACGTGTTGAGCAAATGCTCCACATTCTTCTTGTACTTATCCGTAACTATTGCAATATGATCGTGACATGGAACTTGACAATTTTAGTTGGAGGGACCAAACTGTAATGTATTTGAGACAATTTACATTTTCATTTAGTATTACTACTAATAATGTCTAATACTACAAAGTGTAAGGGTTAAAAATATACTTCTAGCTAAAAATTTTGAGAGGCCCTCCCGGTCATTTTGTTGAAAAGAACTTAAAATATAAGTTACCTTGTTAACACGAACACCGTAAACAATAAATTTGGATTTGTGGCCGTTAAATGTTAGTTTTCTTTTAATGTCATAGGAAATATCATTCAACACTAACGAGAAACTAGCTAGGGATTACAAACGCTAATACAATAAACCGGCACGAAAACACCAAACCTATAAAAATAAATAAATAAATATTACGACCTTGTAAACACCTAGGGAAATAGCATAACCAATTACGTCCCCATTATATTTGCTGATGTGTACTTTGTGTAGGAAACGGTTACACTTTTATAAATAAAATCTAAATTATTATAAATAAAATTAACAATAAATAAATAACAGAAAATTAAATACAAACAGAATGTAAGCAGAAAAACGATAATTAAATTAAATAATAAAATAGTCAAAGACTTACTTGATCACCAAGTAGAGATCAACAAAGAAGACTAAAAGCCGAAGACGTGTTTGACACGCTCCCTTAAAACAGATTCGTCTGCTTTTAAGACAATCTACCCAAAACAGATAAGTTGTCTTGTCGACTTAACTAAACTGCCAGAATTTCATCTTAAGAGATCGTATTCCATATGTTGGAAATCAATAATAATCATTGATTTGATGTGTGTGAAACTTGTGGAATTAGTGCCTCTATTTATACACATAGATCGCTCTAAGTTTACTCATCCCACCGATGTGGGATTGAAAATAAACTACTTTTCCTCTTTAGGCATGGTCTAGAATGCCTAACTTTGAGACCCGATATCTCATTCACATCAACTCTATTTTGGACACATAAAGGCTTATCATGAGCTCTCTTCGAGGAGAACGCGAACCTACAAACTATTACTCATATATGTGACACATACATATAGATAATTGTGTCCAAAGTTGGTCAAAATTCACTTTTGCAAACCAATTTTCCAACAATCCCCATATGAATGGAGATCGGTCGTAATACACAAAATTATGATGAAATTCCAATAGTTGAATCTTGCAAAGGATAGGTAGGTGTGACCTTTGAACCTTCCTTGTGAGATGCACCGCCTCTCTAGATCCGAGTAGGCGCGATGTCCTTGAACTCGACCTCTGTTTACGTGAGCGACAATACATTTCACACAAGACTCTCCCTAACATTGTTAAGCCCTCATAGTCATGTTCATTATGGTCTGAACATTTTCACGGTTCTGCAAGAGCTCTTAGGATTTGCGCCCACAATTCCCTTAAAAGCGACCCCACCTCTCTCACATAGGTGATTTCATCTTGAATCATTAAAACATATGTTTTGTGATTTTATCTCGAATCATTATGCTTTGTGATTTCATCCCGAATCATTAAAGCCATATGTTTAACCTCTCAACAAGTCACATTTGTTATAGGAATGGACTAGGAAGTTACAATGTTAAGTAACTCCCCATATTGACGTGACTTCCCCACATTTATATGATTAGGTTGTCCTATTGAACCCGGATCTTGGGATCTCCGTCAATCGGGTTAGGTTTTCCTTCATATAAACTCATTCCTTTAAGGGCTTTAGTCCCATTCCTTTAGACGACTTACTAACTAACTCTGCTTAAGCCTTTCATAAGCGGATCGCGATGTTATCCATTGACTTTACGTAGTCAATCGTGATAACTCTAGTTGAGAGTAGTTGTCGCACCAATCAACGTCTATGATGGATATGTCTCGACTTACCGCTTTACATTGTGATATGAGCTCTGTCAATTTCAATTGACTATCACACTTTATATAGATGGTCGCACGGCCACGCCATCTTGGTATGTCCTCTACTAATTAACGCAGATATCCGCATATTCTATAAATTTATCTCAAATGATAAATTCAAATTCCATCATAGATTTAGCTATAAAAGTCTGTTTGAAATACTTTCAAGATTTCCAAGACACGACTTCCACGTAGAGTCAATACATCCGCTCTAGTGGATCTAGATTCTTTATGTAAGAATCCATATTTGCATTACTCTATCATTAGATAGCAGTTGGATATCTTCCAAAATGAAATATCGTAAGTATCATAGTACTTGTGTAATACTATTCAAATGGTCATCACTTGAATTATGGTATATTTACTTAACTTGATTATAACTTCTAAATCAAGTCTTACACACGTCATTAGACACATAAGATGCCCAATATTCTCTAAGTATTCAAAATAGGCAACACCTCTACCTCTATTATAAATAGATTTAAAAGATGTCATTGGAGTTCTAGCTAGGCGGAATCCCCATTGAACCTCTCAAGAATATTGTCCTTATAGTGTTTTGACTTCAAAACAAATCCATTTGGTTTCATATGATCTTAGTTCCAAGAACCATATCGAGCGACCAATGTAGTTCATGTCAAATCTTGACTCAACATTTCATTAGTAGATTTGATCATCTTGTTATCACTTTCAATGATAAGTATACCATCTATGTATAGACACATGATTACATATATACCGGCAATTATTTCTTTCCACAAACATCCGTTATTTTTAAATTCACGTTCGACATGGCGTGAAAAAAATTGATGTCATTGTTTGGGAGCTTGCTTTAAGCCATATAATGACTTAACAAGCCTACAAACTTTGTTCTCTTGTCCAGAGCCATGAAACCCTCGGGTTGGTTCATGTAGATTTCTTCTTCTAAATCTCCGTTTAGAAATGCCATTTCACATGCATTTGGTGAACTTCCAAATTTCTTAAAGCGGCAATAGCAAGTATCATCCTAATCGAGGTTATTCGTAACGTGAATCACGTATCAAAGTAATCAAGACCTTCTCGTTGTCTAAATCCTTTGATTACTAATCTTGCTTTGTACTTGTCAATGGTGCCATCGGCTTTCATCTTCTTCTTCAAGATCCATTTATAGCCTAGTGGTTTACAACCAAGAGGTAAATCCACGAGCTCCAAGTATGATTTTGTAAAATAGAATCTATTTCACTTTTAATGGCTTCTTTCCATTGAGGCCCTTCGAGGAAGTAACCGCTTCTCGGTATGAACTAGGTTCGTTTTCAACCATAAAAGAAACAAAATCGGGTTCAAACGATTTCTGGTTCTTGCCCTTTGCTTCTTCTAGGTTCAACCTCTTCTTCCACGATCCCGATCTTGTCTCTCATCTTGGAGATCATTATCAGCTCTTGTTGTCTCTTATTAGAACAACATTATCATCTTGATGTCTCTCATCGTGAAGGACATCATCATTTAGTTGCCTCTCATCATGGACAACTATATCATCTAGTCTAGATAAACTTCCATTTTCCTCGGATAAATAAGGAAACACAGTTTCAAACAATGAAAGTTTTCCTTGATTCCATTATCGTATCTTTGTATATATTCAGATTTCCTGAATCATATCCAAATAAATGATAAGCACTACTGTAATGAGCATATCACAAAAATATGCAATCCACAGTTTTAGGTCCAATATATTGATCCTTGGGTGTCGGAACAGATAAACACCCCCACATTCGTAAGTACTTATAGGATGGTTTCTTCCCATCCATAGTTCATAGAACTATCTTCTTTTCCTTACAGGGATCTTATCTAAAGATAAGTAGCCAATAAAACCGCTTTCCCCACATGCCATGGCTTAAACCATGACTTTAACAACATGGCATAACCATATATTTAAGGCACGGTTCTTTCCTATCAACAATTATGTTGTGGCGTATAAGGAGCAATAAATTTATGTCTTATTCCATATTTAGCACATACATGAAATAGAGACACATATTCACCTCCGATATCACTTCGAACCGCCTTGTTTTCGATAATAAGTTGATTCTTAACTTATTTGTATAGATCAATCTTGTCTATATCCTTACTCTCAAGTAAGTAAAAGTCGCAATATTTTGTAGTACCATCAACAATTACGATGAAGTACCTAATTGCTACCTTAGTAGGTATCGATTCCAAAGCACATGAAACTATGTGAATCAAGGGTTCGGTTAATTTTCGGTCAACCGAGTGAAAAGACAATCTTGTCAATTTGGCTTCAACATAAGTTTTACTTTTGTAATCCGTGTTCGTTTATTTAATTAAACAACGTATTGAGTTAAATTTAACATGTCCGAGTTGGTCATGCTATACATTCAAATGATCAAACAAGCTGGATTCATACTCATTTTTATTAAAACAAAAAAAAAAAGATTCAGCTTAAACATTTAATGAAGGGCATAACTCGTACCGACCAAAATTTTGTTCAATGTTAACTCAATTTTATTTGATTAAAATAAAAATAAAGCCAAATTTATTAAGCAACCATCCGGATACAAGATTCCTACGAATCTCGGCACATACAACGTGTTGGTTCACTTAAGCTCTTTTCCACATGTGAATTTCAACATCACATTTCTTTTCCCTTGCTATTAGCGAGTTATAGAGTTGACCATAGATTGCATCTCTCCATTTTCGCTACTTTGAAAGAGTTAACCAAACTCTTATCATCATACTCATGACATGATGCCCAGTGTTAATCCACCATTTTCTAATGTCGGATCCCGCCTTGGCAACAATTTTCATTTCATTCGTGCCATTTAACCCATAGTTATGGCACATAAAATCGAATGCTTTAAAGCATCTACCGTACACATAACTCGAGTATCGGTCTCCTTTCATCAAGTTCGAGCAGATTTTTAGATGTCACTCATGACATTCTCGAACATTCGTTAATATTCCGTTATTAGTGTAACACTAAATTTGAAATAATTAACAACTTGCTATATTACAAAGTGTTTCTTAACAAACACGATAACATCAAATTTTGTTTAAAACACTATTGTTTTGTAAGATCCATTATACAAAACCGCTTTTAAACAAGTAATTCGATTAAACAATTAAACAATATCGCATATTACATAATGTTTTTAAACAAAAACAAATTTGTAATATGATTTTGTCAATCTTCTTTAACAATATCTTAATAGATCTGCATCACATGGTATAATTCTACAATAAAACTCGACAAGGTTTCAAAATAGATTTACTATTTCAAAGAAACTCAACAAGGTTTCTATAGATCTACTTTCAAATGCATAAAGTTTCAAGAACTACATTTAGTTTATAATTAAACTCAACCTGGTTTAAATAAGCTAAACAAGTCAAAGAAACTTTTCCACAAAATATGATAACAACTTGTATATTATCATATTATGTTTCAAACAAACTCATCTTGGTTTCAATAAACACGTTCTAGTAATCTAATAAAATAACAACTTGTATTTTATGAGATTTGTTTCAAAGAAACTCCACTTGGTTTCAATGAATCATGATTTTTAACCATGTTAGTAACTGGCGCACCAATTACATTCGCAAGATTCACTAGGGTCACAAATCATGTTACCATCAGTTAACTTGTGAATATTTAAACACAAAAAACAGTTTTTTAACTGTTAAAACAATATGGTATCTAATAAACTCGACATGGTTTATGTAAACTTGTACCAAATATGATTCCGAGAAACACAAGCTTGGTTTTAGTATCCAGATTTAAACAATAACACATGCAATAAACAAACTAAATAAATCGGTTTGAAAAGAAACTCATCATGATTTCAATATAAACCGATTCAATAAACTATTTTAAAAATCGTTTATAAATCATTATACCAAATCATTAATTAAAATTACATTTAGTTATAAAGCGATTTTCAAAGAAACTCAATCTTGGTTTATTGAGAAAACAGTTTGTATAAAATCATTAATTATATAAATTAGATTTTAATAAAAGTGTTTTAATTACATTACGTAACTGCTTTTAAGACTGTAGGAAAGCGGTTACACTTTTATAAATAAAATCTAAATTATAATAAATAAAATTAACAATAAATAAATAATGTAAAATTAAATACAAACAGAATGTAGCGTAAAAACGATAATTAAATTAAATAATAAAATAGTCAAAGACTTACTTGATCACCAATAGAGATCAACAAAGAAGCACTAAAAGCCGAGGCACGTGTTTGACACGCTTCCTTAAAAGCAGTTCGCCGTCATTTAGAAGACAACAAACAAAACGAGAAGTTTTCTTGTCGGACATAACTAAAGCGCCAGAATTTCATCTTAAGAGATCGTATTCCATATGTTGAAATCAATAATAACTATTGATTTGATGTGTGTGAAATTGTGGAATTAGGGCTCTATTTATACACAATAGATCGCCTCTAAGTTTACTTATCCACCGATGTGGGATTGAAAATAAACTACTTTTCCTCTTTGGGCATGATGCAGAATGCCCAACTTTGAGACCCGATATCTCATTCACATCAACTCTATTTTGGACACATAAAGGCTTATTGCAAGCTCTCTTGAGGAGAACGCGAACCTACAAACTATTACTCATATATGTGACACATACATATAGATAATTGTGTCCAAAGTTGGTCAAAATTCACTTTTGCAAACCAATTTTCCAACACTTTGTCCAAACTTTAAAAAGGTAAGGATCAGTTTGAAAAACTTAAGTTCATTAGGCAAAAGGAAGCGGGTTTATAGACAGATAGGTTACCTAACTTTCCAACTTTATTCACCTAAGTTACCAAACTTTTTTTTTGTGCAAACAGGGTATTAGACTACACGGAGTTGACATTCAGGTTACTGAATTTGTAAAATGAGACATTTAGATTACTTAACTTACCTAACAAAATGCATTTGGGTTCTTAACTTACCAAAAAAACGCGTTTGGGTTCTTTGATTACACTAAAAATGGAGGTTGAATCTTAACTAAAGTTCGATGCTTACAAGTGAACAAAATGAAAGTTTGGTAACTTGGCGAACAAAGTGGGAAAGTTGGGTAACCTGTCTGATATAAAACCCAAAGGAAGCATAGGACATTCAGTATTACCAAATTTATCTCTTGTAGACTTATGAAATCGCACTTTTTATCCTAACATGTGGGAATATTGTGATACATTTTTTATATCTTTGCGTTTATAGACATTCTATTTTTAGACAAATTCCCACGTCAATTCAGAGATGTGTGCAAATGATATGTTTGCTTTAATGTATGTTTTTAACCGTCTAACCCTAGGTTAAAATGCATTGTTCCATACCTGGTGATGGCGGCGGGGGTATTGCTAGATTACTCTCGTTAAAAAATTGTCGAGTCTCGTACCTAAAGTTACACATAGGGAGAAGAGTTCTCCCTCCGATTCTCCCACTATACGAAGAATTTGAAAATTTATTGATTACATCTATCAAGCAATCAGTGCACTGCTTGCTTATTAAATCTGGAGTACACTGCACAAGCCCATAAATGGTTGTGTTATCAAACCCAGGTGTACTCCCGGTGGCAAACTTGCGAAGCGAATCACCAGCAGCCGCTTTGGCTATCAGATCCAACAACAATGGCCGTAGGGCCATATTGAAACGATCTGGATCAGATGAGTTTTGCATGTTCCACAAAAAGAGATATGGCGGTTTCGGTTGATCTTTTCCCAGTAAAGTCTGGTTGGAGTACTTTAACAAGCAGTGGTCGTAGTATACGGTTGCTTCCGTTTGGTTAGGGCAACCTTGTCTCAAGTTAACAATGGAATAATTTAGACAACGCTGACATGCATCGGGATTGACATCACCTCGGCATAGGGCCATTGAGCTGACTGTATCAATGCTTTGCCCGGTGGAGGAATTAAAGAAACCGAAGCCAGAGTTTGTGTTAGAGAGGACGGAGAGGGTTGTGTCTAGATTTTTTTCAAACGTACTGTTTCTAGTATAATTACCAGCCCTTCCACATATACTGTAAAGGAAATCGGATTGCGATAAGGTTGGGGTAGCGAATAAACATATGAAAACAAGCACGAGCCACATGGGTAGTTTTACGGTGAGTATGATCATGTTTGCGTGCAAGGAAGGATTCGAAAAATTGGATGGTTGTATAGGGTCATAAGAAATAATGATCAACTTTCTAAATATCCATCTTTTGAATTCACTATAAATATTTTTTCCACATCTATTTTGAGAGAAAAGTATATATGTGTAATCGTGTACCTATAGAGACGTATACGACCCACTTGATAATCATCATATGATGGCCACTCGTTTCTTCTTACAAGAAAAGTAAAAGACCGCTATATATCTAATCAATTCGTATTCTCTAGAGTTTTTATTCATGCAGGGAACTTTATTGTGACTTGACAAATATACTCTCAAGAAACTTCAAAACCCCATTTAAAAGGCCTGCTATTAATAATTGTATTCTCAATCTAAACGCAATAGAATATTATTTTTTTATTTAATATTATACTCAGCCAATTAATATTAAACATGATAAATGATGTTAAACAAAAGAAGGTTTGTTGTTCATTAACTGCATTTTTTATTTATTTATGATGTATGTTTAACCATAACACTAAGGCCGGCTATGGTTAGCAAAATCTAAATAAACATAATTACCAAAAATAATGAGTGGTCGACTTGCAGTCAAACATGATCTTAACATGAGCAATGAGGATAGATTTTTAGCCAAAAAGAAAAAATGGGCCAGCTTTTGTCGAAGAAAAATGATTGTTGGACCTACTACTACGCCACAAATGAACCTAATAATTTGATTGGTTAATTTAAAAATTGATTGGTGGAAATTTAAAGAGAAATCTTAATGAAATTGTCTGAGTGATTGATCGATTAGGTATATATTTAGCCATGTTGAGGTGCTAAATAAGATAACTCTTTGTTGAAAACTATAGGTATGCGTGAGAAGACTCGTCAAGCGAATCTGAGCCATGGAACAATACAATTTGTGCACGCCAACAATGACTTCCAAGTCTTCCTGGCCCCATAAGTTGCTATTCATATATTGATTTCTACATGAATCATTTTGTTTATCATACGAAGCCTTTTTTTTAGCGAAAATTACATAAGAGGACACTGTCCTCTACTATGCGTCTTGCAGAGGACCAACTTTTTCTCATTTACCTATATAGACATGTTGGTCGCGAAGCTTAGGTCGAGACCAACCAAATCAACACGTGTCAATTTCTTAAAAAAACTACAACCAAAATAAATAAATCAAAAAACAAATACTAAATCCATGTCATAGGTCACGAGATATAGTTCGAGACCAAAAAACTTTTCGCTACCAAAAGAAAAAAAAGAAACTTATTACTTGAAATTTATTGAAAAGAATATAAAAGAGTACAAAATAACCCTTGAACTTTTGTATATTTACAATTTTTTTATATAACAAACTTTATTCGTCAAATATTTAATAAATATATAGCGAACTCGCTAATAAAAATATCTCTTGTTTGAAGAGCTGCGGATTCGAACAAAACGAGTCCAATATTGATATTTTGACGACGTACATTTTATAAAAATGTTGAAGTTTGATATATTTTTTAAAGACAAAAAAAAAAAAAAAAAACTTTCAAAACACACTCTTAAAACACATGGGCCAAAGACGTGCAATTTAACAAAAGAGGAAAATCATGAAAATAAAGAGTGCAAAATCACCTTTGAACTTTTGTATATTTACAACTTCTTTATATAACATATTTTATTTGTCAAATATCTAGCGAATTCGCTAATAAAAAATATATCTTTGCGAAGAGGTTTGGATTACGAACAAAACGAGTCTAATATCAATATGCTTTTAACGTACGTACGATTTTATAAAAAATGTTGAAGTTTGATATATTTAAAAAAAAAGTGATAATAAAAAAAATTCAAACACACTCTTAAACCACAAGGGTCAAATACGTGCAATTCTATAAAAGATGAAAATTGTTTTGAATAAAAGGATACCGGTTTTAGTTTTATGAATAAAAGTTTTAGTTTTATATATAAAAAATTTGGCGTTTTTAGTTTTATAAATAAAAGAATACCGGTTTTGCTAAAAAAATGAAATAAAATAAAAGAATAAAAGTATACCGGTTTTAGTTTATGAATGTTTACGTTTTATTTCAAAACGATATTTCTTTTATTTCAAACGATTTTCCTCTTTTGTAAAATTGCACGCCTTTGCCCATGTGTTTTAAGAGTTTTTTTTTTTTTATCAAACTTCAACATTTTTATAAAATGTGCATGCGCGTCAGCATATCGATATTGCCGTTTTGTTCGTAATCCAGAGCTCTTCGAAACAATATATTTTTTATTAGCGAGTTCGCTATACATTTACTAAATATTTAATGAATAAAGTTTGTTATATAAAAAAGTTGTAAATATACAAAAGTTCAAGGGTGATTTTGTACTCTTTTATATTGTTTTCATTAAATTTCAAGTAATCAGTTTCTTATTTTCTTTTGGTAGCGAAAAGTTTTTTAGTCTCGAACTATATCTCGTGACCTATGACATGGATTTAGTATTTGTTTTTTGATTTATTTATTTTGGTTGTAGTTTTTTTAAGAAACTGACACGTGTTGATTTGGTTGGTCTCGACCTAAGCTTCGCGACCAACATGTCTATATAGATAAATGAGAAAAAGTTGGTCCTCTGCCAGACGTATAGTAGAGGACAGTGTCCTCTTATGTAATTTTCACTTTTTTTTATCATTTAACGTGGGCCGGGTTAGAATCATGGGAAAATCGAGAATACTCGATTTGGTTTAGGGATATATCTGATCATGTTCATTAGTGTATTTCAGTACGTGGCAATGTTAACAGACAAGTAATTTTGCCTTAAGGCTCGAAATCAATATGTATGGTGGCTCAAGCCCATTAGGGGTCTAAACAGGGACGGAGCCAGAAACAAATATGACTTGGTGCACAAATTTTATTGAACCATAATATAATAGAGTTAAAAAGTGGAATAAAACAAAGATTTCATAAAAACGATAAATAAATGAACATGTTACCTTCTAATTAGTGATTTTACGATCTCCCATAAAAAAAAAAACGCTTACGTACACCTTTATTTTTAACATTAATAAGTTCTTTCTACATGCTGAGTTAAAGCGTAGTTAAAATAATCATCGCCCATCCGACACGCAAATAAGTATTAATGAGCTTCATTTTAGAAAAACATCTTTCAACCGTAGCAGTAGCAACAGGCAAGACTAAAGCCAACTTCAACAACCGATAAAACAAGGATAAGATGTATGCTTTTTCTTATCCATCATCTTCTCAGCAAGTTTAGCAATACTATCAAAGTTAGCGAAATCTTTATCGTTACGCATGATCTGATAATAGACTCCAAGTTCTGTAGGAAGACTTAACATTTTCATATAAGTAAAATCACGCGGATACATCTCACTAAGTATCACTAAATAAGTAACAACATAAGCAAAATGCTTTGTTTACCTTTATACTATACTCCAACCAAGGAAATTCCTTAAACCATGCTATAACAAAACGTCTTGCCTTGCCTGCTATAATTTTAGTTGGAAATATATGAGCACTTGGTTGACAAGCTTTTCTATCCTAATATAATCGCCTTATTTCTTCTCTTTGGTTTGGATCATAATCAAAAATTCGAGGTCTATAGGCGGGATCCGAGGGAAGAGTGTCTAAAGCAATTGTAATCGGTACCGAAGCCGAAGGAATATCAGTTGTGGATGCAGTTTGAGGTCCTTGTGAAGAATCAGTCGTGGCATTTTCTCTTGTAGATTCTTCACCAATAGTATCATTCTCGTTATCAGACGGAAGCTTTCTTTTTAAATAACTCCCAATTTTAGCCTACAATAAACAAACTACAAATTAGAGCCATTACACGAAAACTTTTAAATACAAATCACACAATTTCATATCACTATTACATAATTATTAATCCTAACAATTGGTGAACAATATAAATAATATACGCAGCAAAAAAAAAAAAGACTACATGATTAATCTTAACAATTGGTAAACAATATAAATAATATAAGCAACAAAAAATGACAATTCAAGTATTCAATTCCATTAAACACTTTTAACAAGCAAAAAAAGATCGAATTGTAATACTATCAATGATACTACTGTTATAAATTTAAAAGATATAATAAAAATTGTAAACAACCAATCATCATACTAACAATTTAAGATATAATAAACAATTGAATGATATATGTCGAACCTGTTTCATACTCTCCAATTTTGGATTTTATAAAATTGTTAAGATAATGAATAAACTTGTTTAATTGATAAACCTATTTCATCTTTGGGCTTTTGTGCATTAATTTATTAAATTTGTTTTATCTTTGGGCTTTTGTCATATTGACGCTTTTACAAAATTCTATATTTTTTAAGTAAGCGCAAAATACATCACACATGGTTTCTGATTTTGAGACCTTACATCCTGTCATAAACTATTGGCTAGTTACATCGTTAGTTAAACGTTAGCCATTCTACATCTCGGTCACTAACTCAGTTAGTTTTCTTGTTAAGTGCTAACGGGAGAACATTTTGGTCTTTTACTCATCGATGATGTATTTTGTACTTACTCTTTTACATATAAGAGGATGTATTTTGCAATATACTTTTATACTTTATTTTTTATTTTTATTTTTAATTCTTATTATTATTATTATTATTATTATTATTATTATTATTATTATTATTATTATTATTATTATTATTATTATTATTATTATTAGAGTTAACTATTTATATAAAAAACATTTTCTCGAAAATATTATAAAATTTACAAAATTTTATAAAATTTGAAAATTTTATAAAAAATTCCAAAAATTTTATAAAATTTCTATAAAAATTCGAAAATTTTATAAAAAATTTATAAAAATTTCAAAATTTTATAAAATATTCCAATAAAATTTTATAAAAACCAATTCAGTAAAAACTTGTTTTTAAATTTTGTTTTAAATTCGTTAAAATTTTGTTTTATAAAATATTCGATAAAATTTTGTTTTAAATTCTGTTAAAATTTGTTTTTAAACCTTTTTCTTTTACGAATTTTTATAAAATTCGACAAAAAATTCTTTTTCTTTTTGAATACTTTTGATGATTTTTTAAAAATTTTCGACAAAAAATTTCCTTTTCTTTTGAATACTTTTTGAAGGAATTTTTATACAAAATTTTCGACAAAAGTCAATAAGTATTCAAAAGAGAAAGAAATTTTTTGTCGAAAATTTTTTATAAAAATTCAGTCAATAAGTATTCAAAAAAAAAAGAAATTTTTGTTTAAAATTTTATAAAAATTCGTCAATAAGTATTCAAAAAGAAAAGAAATTTTTTGTCGAAAATTTTTATAAAAATTCCGTCAATAAGTATTCAAAAAGAAAAAGAAATTTTTTTGTCGAAAATTTTTAATAAAAATTCGGACAAAAGTATTCAAATAAGAAAAAGAAATTTTTTTGTCGAAAATTTTTATAAAAATTCCGTAAAAAGAAAAAGTTTAAAAACAAATTTTAACGAATTTAAAACAAAATTTTATCGGAATATTTTATAAAACGAAATTTTAACGGAATTTAAAACAAAATTTAAAAACAAGTTTTTACGGAATTTGTTTTTATAAAGGAATTGCATATATACCGCTTAAAACTTAAAACTTGCATATTTCCCATAATACAAGTTTTTATTGCATGATGTACAATGCATTTTAAGCATGTTTTGGGTATATATGCAAATATGCAAGTTTTAGTGGGTATATATGCAATTGACCCTTTATAAAAATTTTATCGAATATTTTATAAAATTTTCGTAATTTTTTATAAATTTTTATAAAATTTTCGGAATTTTTTAAAGAATTTTATAAAAATTTGGAATTTTTATAAAATTTTCGAATTTATATAAATTTTTGGAAATTTTATAATATTTTCGACAAAATGTTTTTTATATAAATAGTTAACTCTAATAATAATAATAATAATAATAATAATAATAATAATAATAATAATAATAATAATAAGAAGAAGAAGAAATTAAAAAAAAAAAAAAAAAAGTAAAGTAAAGTATAAAAGTATATTGCAAAATACATCCTCTTATATGTAAAGAGAAAGCGCAAAATACATCCCTCGTATGAGTAAAAGACAAAATGTTCTTCCGCTAGCACTTAATCTAAGAAAACTAACGGAGTTAGTGACCAAGGATGTAGAATGGCTAACGTTTAACGAAGGATGTAACTAGCCAATAGTTTATGACAGGATGTAGGTCTCAAAACTCAGAAACCATGAGGATGTATTTTGCGCTTACTCTTTTTAATTTGTAATTAAACCAACTAAATAATACTAGAAACACATTTTGATGCACTGAGTCCATTTAAGATACAATTTTAAAAAATCGATAATTTTTCAAAATTAACACTATATCGAAAAATTTTAGGTAGTGTTTTGGGATAATAACTTAAAAACATCATACTTGTCTAAAAATATACTTTGGGCATCGAACAAATTTTTTTGCTTATATAGGTCTTGAACTTTCAATTTGGATTCTTTGAGGTCTTTCGACATTTTGCCTCAAATTATTAAAATTCAGGGCAAAATGTCATAAATCTTCAAAAAATCAAATCGAAAGCTTAATCTCAAAAAAAAAATCTAAAATTGAAAATTCAGTGCGGCGTATAAGTAAAAAAATTGTTCGATACTAAAAAATGTATTTTTGAACAAATATAATGTTTTTTAAAGTTATTTCCCTTTTTGTTTTTCAATCGATTAGAATTATGGAACACTATGCGAAATTAAGAGACTGAAAATTGGAAAAGAAAATGAGAAACAGAGAACCAATTGTGTCGTGCTCAACACATTGCTATTATATTTACTCATGCGAAGCCTGACCTTCTAAAGCTTAACCTTGATACATATTTCAAACAAATTGTCAGGTCAATCCCCTGAAGCTTTGGGGTTGTTTCAAAAACTTACCAAGTGCGATTCACCTTTCTTATAATCAATTTATGTTTCAACTCCAAATTTTGTTAGGAAGATCACCAACATCTTTACCGAGCATTTTTATTTAATCCTACCAATATGAATTAACAAGTTTTTTTCTTCAGTCCTGTCAAGTTTAACTGAGACATTCCTCGAATATATGGGGAGACTTAGGAGAGAACAAAATATGAGGAAACATACCCGCAAGTGAGTACATTGACTCGTATATGGTCCCTTGCTCCAAGAATGGCATCGCTGAACTTTTAAGCCTTTTAAATATGTCATGCAACAGCTTTCCTGTGCTTCGCTGCCAAAGAATTGCTCGAAACATGATGATCCAGAGACCTCATAGTAACCAGCAAGTACAAATACAAAGACGCCAATGAGCCTAAGCAGGTACAGGTTTACTTTGACATTATAGTGTGAGATTTTGCGGAAATGGTTCAGGGGTGTTATTAGGAGTCTTATTATTCAAGAAGCATTTCAAACCTTTCATATTTTTGAAGGGAACCATGGACAAATAAAATACACGTTACAATCGCGATGAAAGTTCCAAAATGAAAAGAAGCCAAGGCTAAATAGATCTTATGGAATTCATATACATGTGAGAAGTATCTGTTGTCATCAGTAAGTATTCATTGTGCTTTTTGATACTATTTGTAAGGCTTATCATATTTGGTATAAGCAGTTTGCAAGATGTTATGGTTTATCCCACATCGGAGTAGAAGAAAATAATGTGTTGAAGGACTGCTATAAATATAGATTATTTAGTATAGTAAAAGCCATGATCCTTCAGGCACTTTTTGATGGGAGGTGATGAGTGGTCAATACTTGCATTTAAATATGCAAGTTGGGGTGTCCGCCCAAAGCCTGTTACGACAATTGGGCACCCCCTATTTAAACCATCTGATCCCTACTAAAAACTTTGTTTTAACTTCTTTTCTTGAAAATTACAGTAAGACTTTTTTTATATAAAACAATTTATATAATTTTCAAAAATCAATATAAACAAAAAAAATGTGAAAACATGTAATTTTGAAGTGTCTTCCCATTTTTCCAATTTCTGATTTTTTTTTGTGTGTACTGGTGAAATACCAATAGGTAAAACTTTCTAGAAACAGTTTCACTTATACCATTCTTCTCCCCTGATTGTTTCTAGCAATAGGCCATTCTTTTTCCTCTCATTGCCCACACTCATGAATATTTACTTCACTTGTTTGTACTTTATATATGGGTAAAACTTGATGTTCGTAGTCGTACTAATGTATATAGCAAATGTACCTACGGGTTCCACTCATCTTTTGGAACTTGATGATGTGATTCTTTTGTTAATTGAAATGCATGGTATACTAGCTCTTTCTTCGAATTTAGTAAAGTGACAAGGTCTATTGTGAGAGGAAACAACATTTCACTCCTCTATGATCCCTTATCGAGTAAACGAGCTCAATGGGTGTAAGGTGTTGTAGTGATACGTGCAGACTAATATTTTTATCAACTGCTATAGCCGTCTCGGTGATATAAATAACGTTTTTATTTTAATCTTTTTTAGAGATCATTTCTAGCAAGGTTAATCATAGAATTTTTCACATAAGCTAGCCACTCTTTTAAATAGTTCTAGAGGGTGAAGAATTATTCTATATGTTCAAGATACAAGAACAGACTAGTAGTACCATTGCATTGGATATATAAGTTTGTAAGTTTGTCTAAAAGGGAATTGAAACAAATTCAGTAGTGAACAACCCAAAACGGTGAACTTTTTGTATAGGATTTATGGGATTTCTTTTAAGTTTAAAGCTCAATCTGGTGTTAAAGCTTGACTAGAACATACTAATAAAACTACGAAGAGTTTCCAAACAAATCTTTATGATGTAACTAGTAGAAGACTTTGCGTAGCGTTGCGTGGTCCTTGAAATAAATTTTTCGATAAATAATGTATTTTAATTTATTATTTTTCTTTTTAACAATAAATTTACGGATATCAAGAATTTCGTATAGCACGTGCTCGTTCGGGCTCGACCCCGTTGGCCCGTGTCTGCTCGGGCTCGAGCCCGTTTGGTCCGTGCCCGCTCGGGCTCAAGCCCATTTGCCCCGTTGCCCGTTCGGGCTTGAATATTTGTATAATGTGCTTTATAATTTATAGTAGTGAAATTTAATGAAGTCGAGCATACATACGACGATCTTCATGCGTGAATAGGCAGGAAAGAAAGGGCGGTAGATGATAATGAGAAAAGGCGCCACGTCTGGGCGGGCGGGCGGAATGGATGACCGAAAGGAGTCATGCCATGGAGTAATTGTGTTTAATTTGGTTGTACAATATACTTGATAATTTGTATTTCTTATGTAAGGGATGTTTTAATAACTGTATTAATTGTATTTATTGACCAGTTAAATAATTAACTACATTAAATAGCATTAATATAGTGTTTTGTTGTACACTATGCTTCTTGTCTTGTACGTCTGAAAATTATGTGCATTGAAATGTTGTACACTATGAATCTTTTCTTGTAAGTAGTAGTCATTATAGTCATTAATAACATTGACCACTTTAATAGCATTAATATTTTAAGTCAGAAAATTACATCATGCTTATTTTGTTGTACACTATGCTTATTTTGTTGTAAATCTGAAAATTGGTTGCAGCTATTGTACATTGTGCTTAAATGGTTGTAATTTTTGGTGAAGGGGTGTGTTTAATAGCATTAATGTTGTTTGATCGAATTTTGGTCTTTAAATAACACCACGCTTTATTTTGTTGTACAATATGCTTACTTTGTTGTAATTCTAAAAATTGGGTGCATTAAAGTGTTGTAAACCATGCTTAATTTCTTGTACGTTTTAAAATTAAGAGTGAGCTGCTTTCGTACATTATAAGTAGTATAGATTATTACTAGTATAAAACTACATGATTGGTTGGAGACTAGAGTACTTATTAAAAAAAAAAAAAAAAAAAAAAAAAAAAAGTACTCTCGAAATAGGTGTATGCCACTTGATGCAATGAACACACGGTATTCTTCGGTGAAAGGCGAAAAAATATTTCGGTTTGCGCTCATTGAGTGATTGTGTGCCTTTTTCCATTTTTGGTTTCTATATACAACCATCCTTACTGATTTTACTGTTGACGTGGAATATGCGTATGACCAGATTCGAACACGAGACTATGTGATTACACACTTTACGTATGAGACTCGATGTCTAAATAATTAATATAAAATGTTATGTTTAATTATTAATTCACAATAAACGCCTAATGACCGTTCATTAGTTAACGGAATTGACTGGCAATCGTTAATTGTCAACGGGAAATGAAGAAAAGGAAACAAGCCAAGAGAAGGTTCTAGAAACCCGGGCTTGTATTCGATCGGCCGAATATGGGATCTTACATGGGAAACCATAGTAAACTTGATATCTACCATAAGGGTATAAATACATCCCCATTTATTCATCCTTTGGAACACTTGATTCAATACAAGGCCAAACTTCTTCTCTTCTCCCTTTGCTCGACGAGTGAAACCTCACGAAAGGGATTTGCGAGTGACCTTGAGCATAAAAAAGGTATTTGGTTAATCTATTGTGATCAAGAACTAGCATTCGCATCGAATCGCTAATAGTACGTGTGTACAAGATCATAGATAAATCCTATTTTTGATTTTTGGTGTTTCCCTAATCGACTTAGGTGTTAGTCGATTACATAAACCCTAATTATTTAGGGTTTATGCTTCTTGATCGTTTGATTGCTTGGAGTTGCTAAAAGGTACGCTTACTTTATGTTTCGGTTAATTAATTATGAATATTTGTTTAAGCCTTCCGTTGTGTGCTCTTGTGATTACTTGTTTATATATTATGATTGTCATGTTTATATAATTCCTAACACCTTTCTCATTCCCACTAATTTTTTCCATCCTTGTCTTTGCTTCTCGATCTTGTTTTTAGATGCAAATCAGTAAAAACCATCAGATTTGCCAGGAAATTTATTGTTTCTCCTTGTTTATTAGGGAACAGAGTTGCTATGAAAATAGAGTATTTGTACCCCTTTATATTCTTTATAACTAAAAAACACTATGATTTGGGAGTAAGGATTTAATAAATTTTTCCTTGTATTAATTACACGACAACCTTCCTGGATAAATAGTTCTTTGTTACTAGTTTACCGCGGAAATACCATTCTTTCCTCTAATGCCCTTTTTCAAATGATAGATGGGAAACATGTCCAATATTCAACGACAAATTTTCTTTGCTTCAGTTGCATTAGAATGTTATTAGCACAGAACATAGAGAGAAACAGATAACAAGCTAAAATGTGTTGGAAAATTTAGTGCACTTGTGGGATTAGTTAACACCTTGTAATGGGTTAGGAGGTACGGAGTGTACACCCATAAGGTCCATGAACACCACGACTCTTATAGTGGTTTGTATTGGTAGTACTAGTGGAAAGTATCGCTTGAGGAAAATCTTGCTTGTGGAAAAATCGCTTGTGGTTTCCATCGACAAGCGATGTTTCCATCGATAGGCGATGTTTCAGCGATAAGCGATGTTTCCAGCAAGCGGTGTTTCCACCGAAGTGCTATGAAATCTTGCTAGAGGTATGAAAGTATCGCTAGTGTTAAAGCATCGCTAAATGGCGATTAACCGCTTAATGACCACGTTTAATTGGTCATGTAACCACTAACAACTATAATGGGGATAGTTATGAGGGTGATTAATGGGCGATTAATCCTCATAATTCCATTTGAGCGGTGAGAGTAATGTCCTATAAATAGGATATCTGATTATGCATGAAGGAGAGATAGAAAACGATTAACACTTATTAGCGCAAGGGTTATAGAATTGTGCCTAATTCCATAACTGCATTTGGTCTTATCCCAAGTATATATTCGTGTAACCCAGGCATTAGGGTCGAATAGTTTACTTTGGAAAGTGATCACACGATTCCAAGTGATATCCGGTAACCACCTAGTGGTATTTGTTTCTGCTGAATTGATTATCTAACCATGCTACTGGGCTCACGACCCCAACAATCAAAGTAAACTATTTTGTGATAATCAATGGTGCTGCACGCAATGAAACATATGGCTTCAAACTTTGCCAAGCTTGATAAGTTTGAAGGGTGGACTTTAGGAGGTGGCGAAGAAGATGCACTTCTTGCTTTCCGGCATGAGTGTGGTGTATGTGCTAACTACACCTATTCCCGATGATAGGGATGATGCTCGTGGAGCGGATCGAGGAGGAGGAGCAAATGGGAGAATGATGACTACATATGCAGAGGTCTTATTCTCAATGGTATGTCGATGCTCTGTTTGATATTTATCGAACTTTGAATCTTCTAAAGAACGTGGGATTCCTTGGATGCCAAATATATGGTGAGGATGCATCAAGTAAGAAGTTTCTTGTTAGTAATTTCACAAATTACAAAATGACTTATTCAAGACCAGTCATGGAACAATACAATGAACTTCTTGGAATACTTGAAAGATTTACACAACACAATATACACATGGATGAGGCTATTCAAGTCTCTTGTGTTATTGATAAACTTCCTCCTTCTTGGAAAGATTTCAAGCATACCTTGAAACATAAGAAAGAGGAATTAACTCGGTTGAGTTATAGATCATCTGCGCATTGAGGAATTTCTCAAGGTGCGGGATAATGACAAGCCAAAGGGTAGCAATCTTCTTTGGACCATCTGTTGTCAATATGGTAGAGCATAACAACTCCACCGGTATAATGACAACAAAGGCAAACGAAATATCATGACAACACAAGGCGATCCTAACAAGAAGGCAACACCTACTTGTTGGAAATGTGCAAACCGGTCACATTAAAAGGGATTGCAAAGGTGTTAAAGTTTGTGGTAAAGCCAATGGATCGAGCACTAATGGTTCGGGAGTGATGGTTCTTCCAACTCACCGAAAGGTCGAATATGGTTAATAAGTCTTCTGATTTATTATGTTACATATGTGTCGAATCTCATTATGTGCGGGATGATGATGTTGCGTGGTGGGTTGACTACGGTGCAACAGTTCATGTGTGCAAAGATAGAAGCTAGTTCAAGACTTATGAGTCATCGAATGATGGTTCTATTCTTCACATGAGAAATGAGTCAACGACCTTGGTGCATGGTCGTGGTTGTGTAGACCTTAGGTTTAGTTCGGAAAGATTGTAACTTTGTTTAATGTTATTCATGTTCACGATATAAGGAAAAACTTGGTTTCAAGTAGTGTTTTGAATAATCATGGATATAAACAAGTTATTGAGTCGATAAATTTGTGCTTTCTAAGCATGGTGTTTTATTGGTTTTGGTTACTTATGTAATCAAATGTTCGAGCTTAATATTTCTCTTGTGATGTTAATTCAAAGCATTTGTGACCACCGACAACGACTCTACCCTATGGCATGCAAGACTTGGTCATGTACACTATAAAAGAATGCAAGATATGTCTAGGGATGGTTTAATCCCGGCATTTGACATGGACACCGAAAAGTGTAAAACTTGCATGTTGACCAAGATAACCAAGAAACCCTTCGGTGTTAGTCATGAGACTAAGATCTTGGAGCTTATTCACGGTGACACGTGTGATCCGCATGGAACTCCTTCTTTGGGAAATAAGAAGTACTGTGACATTTATTGATGATGCTTCTAGATTTTGTTATGTCTATCTCATTACATACCAAGGATGAAGCATTAGATAAATCAAAGTGTTTAAAAGCGAAGTTGAATTACAACTTGGGTCTTTGATCAAAAGATTAAGGACCGATAGGGAGGTGAGTACATGGATACTCAAGACTTTCATCTGTTGGAATAATCCATGAAACGATCGCCCTTATACTCCTCAAAGAAATGGTATTTACGAAAGGAAAAATAGGGTCTTGAAGGAGATGGTTAATTCCATGTTGTCCTATTCGGGGATGAGTCAAGGGTTACGGGTGAAGCTATGTTAATGACTTGCTATTTATTAAATAGGGTTCCCAACAAAAGGAACAAGGTTACCCCTTATGAACTCGGACTAAAAGGAAACCCAACTGAACTATCTCGAGTGCGGGGTTGTAGGGTCGTTGTAAGACTCCACGATCCAAAGCTAAAGACTTTGGGTGAAAGAGGCATTGATTGCATCTTTGTTGGATATCTTGAGCATTCCAAGGCTTTTAGGTTCTATGTTATTGAACCTAATGAATATGTTTCAATTAACTCCATTATTGAATCAAGGGATGCGGACTTTGATGAGAATAGATTCTCATCGATCTCTAGACCAAGTCGAGGATTCCTAATGGAACTCATGACACTGGTGTATCAGAGGTCACGATGGTGAACCATCGGTGGTCCCCGATGAGGTTGTGGTTCAACAACTCGAACTCGTGCTCGGGAAGAGCAAAAGGGTCGGGACTCAAAGTCATTTGGACACGAGTTTCAACTATATTTAGTTGAAGGAACAAGGATGAGGTCTCGACCAATACTCCTATTGCTTCATTGTTGAGGATGATCCCAAGACATTTGAAGAAGCAATGAAGTCCCGTGATATTGCTTTACGGAAGAAGCAATCAATGATGAGATGGATTCCATCATGGGCAATAACACTTGGTGTTGGTTGATCTACCTCACAGTTGCAAACCTTTGGTTGCAAATGGATTTTCAAAAGGAAAATGAAGGTAGATGGAACTATTGAAAAGTTCAAAGCTAGACTAGTCATTCAAGGCTTTAAACAAAAGTCGGGGATAGACTATTTTGATACTTATGCCCACGTGGCTCGTATCGATTACCATAAGGCTGCCGATTGCTTTGGCATCTATTCATAATCTGGTTATTCATCGGATGGATGTGAAGACGACTTTCTTGAATGGTGAATTGGAAGAGGAGGTTTAAATGAACCAACCTCGGGGCTTCATCATGCACGGCAATGAAAACAAGGTGTGTAAACCGATTAAGTCTCTTTATGGATGAAGCGAGCACCTAAGCAATGGCATCAAAATTTGATGAAGTGGTTTTGTCTAGTGGTTATGTTCTTAATCAAGTCGACAAATGTGTATATAGCAAATTTGATGAATCGGTAAAGGAGTCATCATTTGTCTATATGTTGATGACATGTTGATCTTTGGCACCGACTAAAATCAGTTGACGACAAAGGAATTTTGTCATCAAGGTTCTCCATGAAGGACATGAGGAGGCGATGTTATCCTTGGTATAAGGATTAAACATGAAAGTAAAAGAATTTCTATCTCTCGGTCTCATTACATTGAGAAGGTGTTGAGGAAATTCAATTACTTTGATTGTACTCTGTGAGTATACCTATGGATACTGTGAGAAGTCGATGCCTAATAATGGCAAAGTCGTATCTCAACTTGAGTATTCTAGGGTAATTGGTCGCTTGATGTATGCCATGACTTGTACAAGACCGACATTGGTTTTGCGGTGGGAAAATTGAGCGGTATACTAGTAATCCTAGTGCTCATCACCGGCAAGTCGCTCATTGTGAGTCTTGAAGTATTTGAAAAGAACTATGGATTATAGTCTCTCATATACGGTTATCCTTCGATGTTGGAAGGTTACGATGCAAGTTGGATCAATAACATTGAAGACAATTCGTCTACCGGTGGTTGGGTATTCCTACTTGGTGGAGGTGCAATTTCTTAGGCATCCAAGAAGCAAACTTGCATCACCGGTTCAACAATGGAATCTAAATTTGTGGCTCTAGCATTTCTTTGGTAAAGAAGTCGAATGGTTGAAAACTTGCTTCTTGAGATTCCATTGTGGCCTAAACCTATAGCACCTATTTCTA
Organism: Chrysanthemum lavandulifolium; assembly: GCA_022545495.1. Classification (NCBI taxonomy): domain Eukaryota; kingdom Viridiplantae; phylum Streptophyta; class Magnoliopsida; order Asterales; family Asteraceae; genus Chrysanthemum; species Chrysanthemum lavandulifolium. Next base: position 65,594,829 of record CM040239.1, on the reverse strand, counting down.
TCCGGTTTGATAGTGCGACTACATTGGCTAAGGCTTATAGCCGGATGTACAATGGTAAGTCTAGACACTTAGGTGTCGACATAGCATGATTCGTGAGCTTATCATGAATGGGGTGGTATCTATAGAGTTTGTGAGATCTCAATGTAACTTAGGCGATCACTTGACGAAGGGTTTGGCTAGAGACTTGGTTATAAAGTCCAAAGGGATGGGTTTAAGTCCAACTTAGTCATCGAATGCTAGGACACCCAACTCCTCCCGAGGAAACTTAGGAGCCGAGTTCAATGTGGAAAGTGAACATTCGATGGATGGAGCACATGTTTTATTTACATCCCAAGGTTGTGCTCGGAACTCGCGAAAGGAGGATGAAGTCTTTACTTCTCAATGGTTAATTTTCTTTGAAAAAGTGCTTGGCAGGAGCATGAATAAAGAGGAACCACCTATGTAAATGTTGAAGTTTGCCGCTTGAGAAGCTTTGGACTTTTAGCTTTTACAACATTTATGAATTTGGATATGGACACATGGCTTGTATAGCGTCGGGAGCTTTTAAGTGTTTGAAAACTTGTGTGTATTTTATCTTGATTATTCATATGGGTTGAAGGGTTCAATTCTTAGAACACCCGATTCTCGAATATTTGAACGTGTAATTTACTAAAATGAAAATTCAATCCTCGGGACATTTTCGTTTGTGCACATGTTTTGCTTGATGTTTATTTTTCATACAAAGGAAGTGAACTAAATTTGGGAGGATTGTTGGAAAATTTAGTGCACTTGTGGGATTAGTTCACACCTTGTAATGGGTTAGAGGTGCAGTGTACACCCATAAGGTCCATGAACATCCCGACTCTTATAGTGGTTTGTATTGGTAGTACTAGTGGAAAATCGCTTGTAGAAAGTATTGCTTGTGGTTTCCAGCGATAAGCGGTGTTTCCACCGATGGCGGTGTTCCAATGAGCGGTGTTTCCACCGAAGTGCTATGAAAATCTCGCTAGAGGTATGAAAGCTTGCTAGTGTTAAAATCTTGCTTAATGACCACGTTTAATTGGTCATGTAACCACTAACAGCTATAATGGGGATAGTTATGAGGTGATTAATGGGCCGATTAATCCTCATAATTCCATTTGAACGGCTGAGAGTAATGTCCTATAAATAGGATATCTGATTATGCATGAAGGAGAGATAGAAAACGATTAACACTTATTAGCGCAAGGGTTATAGAATTGTGCCTAATTTCATAACTGCATTTGGTCTTATCCCAAGTAGATATTCGTGTAACCCAGGCATTAGGGTCGAATAGTTTACTTTGGAAAGTGATCACACGATTCCAAGTGATATCCGGTAACCACCTAGTGGTATTTGTTTCTGCTGAATTGATTATCTAACCCTGCTACTGGGCTCACGACCCAAACAAAATGAAGCTTATAAAGCTCTTAAACATAAGTTAATACATTAGTGAGCACTTATATATAGCATTGTAGTGGAATGTGTAAAGAAAGGGAGAGAGGTATTGAAATTCATGATCATTTGATCATAGTAGTGAATGTCAGTTGTAGTAGATAAATATTTGAGGTCTGTCCATCCAATTTGTATAATATACTAAAAACCGTACACACAACTTTTGCAAACCCACGCATTAATTGCAATCTTTCCAAACTTGGCAAAAACAGCCCCTGAGGTTCAAGTGGCTCTGCAAACTTAGTCCTTTAAATGCAATTTTCCCAACTTGGCAAAAACAGCCCCTGAGGTTCAAGTGGCGCTGCGAAGTTAGTCCTTTAGCATTAATTGCTATCTGCAACCTGGCAAAATTAATCCCTAAGGTTTAAGTGTCGCTACAAAGTAAGTCATTTCAAGCCAATCCCGCTGCATCGCGCGAGTTTCCACACTCGTTAATCCGAAATATTGTACCCACCGCTCAAGGCATAAAGTTTTGAACCTAAACCATCCTAGACGTCTAACATAACGGCATTAGCTACTAACATATTTTTTTAAATTTAGAGAAAGAATTGTTTGTAGTTAACAATAACTGGGCCCGTTTTGATTCAAACTCTAAAGTTACAAGACTTTTTACTTAACAAAACCGACGTGGCTATTATCAGTTATCACCATGCATGTATTTTGATTTTGGATAACGTGATTTGTGGCGGTTAAGTTCAGAGCCATTCTACACCTCGATCATGGTTGTATTACATTATAATTGTTCGATACTTATCATATCTCTCTGTCTTTTACAATTTAAAAGTTATAAGTTTGGATCTTACGTGTGCAAATATATTGAATAAACCACATATAAACAGATCGGCAAGAATTCATACAAAACTAAAAGAATCTCACTTTATCGAATATGATCTTATGATCGTTTTCTGATCTGTATAACCAAACATGCAAAATAGTTGTCAAAAACTCTGATTGGTTTACATCAAGGATCTTAGTCACCCCATTGTAAGCACTAATCATAACTAAGAAAAAAATAAACAAAATTGTTACATATCTCTAACTTTAGATCTAAACTCCACCACTGATATGGATCTTTCTGATTGCTTCTACTGTTTACTTGTGATGGACTCCACTTCAAACCATCTGTTCACAGTACTGTACACAAATTAAGTTATGATCATTTCTACCACAGTAAAAAAAAAAAAAGACCGAAAATATAAATCCGCATTTGCTTTTCTACAAAATAAAGAAGCTGTGATAGTATAGCTAAAGGATAAGAAAGTTAATTACGAGTAATACGGTATATGACCGTTAAGAAAGATATTAGTTATTTAATAAAGTATGAAAATGTTAGCAACTTATATAAACAAAAAGTACCTGAAAACAGGTTGTGGAATGACCCTGCGAATAATCAAAACTGTCATCATCATTCATTGAAGCATCTTTGTTGCACATTTCCAGATCATTCTGAAAATATAAGAAAAACATGATATCATCAAGAAATTCAGAGAATACACAAATGCATAACACAAAGTTCAGTTTAAGTATCTATTGATCATATTTTATATATATTGAATAAGTAGATCTATTCAAGTAGGCTTGTGCAATCATGTGCAAAACCAACATTGGGAGGGATATTACCAATTAAGCACATGGACAAAATACCAAATTAATATATTTTTTCAAGGTCACAAATCTCATCTTTTTGCTTAATCATTATACTTGCATATTTGTTACAAGTTTGATCATCATATCTAAAGAATGCAACGCCAAAAGTTAATGATTACTTTGCAACATTCGGAATATATTGCTCAAAAGCACTTCCTATGCCATACTTTCATATAGTACGTACATGATCGATATATAGTCTAGCTTGATCAATCAAATATTATAAAATATGATGTTAACAACCAGATTCAAAAACTAGAATCCAATGACATGGAAACGAATCAAAAATATCATTGTGCATGCCATTTTTCTCTATATATCTAGATACAAATGAAAACGACCCACAAAGTTATCGAAAATGTGTAATCGAAAGATATATATGTACTTACGTTGGAAAAACCAAATAGCGGAGAACTTGCAGTGTCATCATGAAAATCAGACAAATCTTGAAAACATGTTTGGTTAAGAACCTTTCGTCTTTTCCTAGAACCCAACGCCAATGTAGGATCACAGAAAACACGAATGCTACTCTTATCGTTATTGTTGTTAGAGTATTCGTCTTCATCTTCATCGCGTTCTTGATGCTCATGAAAATGTGGTGGACCTGAAGATGCGTCCGACACCATGGACATATTATCATCTTCGTCGCCATCATCATATTCTTGATCGTGTTCATGCGGACTAGTATCTTTTTTTGATGAGAAATATTCATCATGGGGGATGTCTAAGTATAATGTCCAACCAGATTCACATCCGCTACTTGATTCTTCTGAATCATAAACTTGTTCCATTTTTTATAATTATATTTTGGATTTAATAAAGAGATATTTTAGCTAATGGGAATCTGAAAGTGTGTGATTTTGTTAAAGGGAGAATGGAATAGGATGAAGATATGTGGATTGTGATAGTTAGTTTATATGATGTGGAAATCTTGGACTAGTTTTGTCGTCATGTGAAGTATGCAGATGGGTTGAGCATGCGATTTCATTGGAAAATGCATCGTGTGTTGGTTCAGAAATGAGCCAGAAATCTGAATGTTAACCTATATTTTAATATGGTTTAATGGACTGTTTGAACAAAGAGGATATATCTTATCAACACGAATAATAGAGGAAACTATTTCCATACTCGCATCTTTCTATTTGTCCTCTTAATGTTTACATATTAATAATGGACGAGTTTAGAAACACAATACATTTTCTAGCGCTCTTACTTTGTTAACATGTAGCATGCAGTATAAGGATAGTATAGCAATGATCAGAACAGTTTTCTAAAATAAGTCAAATTGGTTAGTGGTGAGCAGTGAGCTCACAAGATAACCATGAAAATAGGTTGATGATTGAATAACCGGGTGATAAATCATGTATACAAGATGATAGGCCTATAGTGACTAAGGTTTTAGTGACACAAAATAAGTGTCACTAAATATCTACTTTTAATGACGCTTTCTAAAAAGTGTGAGTAAAAGCTTAGAATTTTGAGATTTAATGACACTTTTTATGTATAAAATGTGTATTAAAAGGCAAAAAATATATACTCACACTTTTTTTTGTGTCACTATTAATAGACTTTTACCTACTGGACTTCTATCTACACATTTTAAGTGTAGGAGAAGCACATAAAAAATTTAGTGACACTCTTTTTATAGTTTTGCTGACACACTTTTACTTTTAGTGACATTTTGTTTAATTTTTGGTGACACTTTTTTTAAGTGTCACTAAAAGACTATATTTTTGTAGTGATATAGTAAGAGCGGTATAAGAGCTTAAGAGGGCTAGGTATCATAACAAGCCTCAACCTCATCGTCGTGTGGCACTCGCCGTGGCATCAGATCTCGTTTCCCACAACTAACCACAACAAACCCTCCTCACTCATAACAAACCTCAACCTCTTCGTTTGGGCCCCACCACTACCACTTTATTTTTTTATTCAATTTTCACTTCCAAATAAAACTAAATAAATTCATTTCATTCAAATTAAAAATACAATACATAACACAATAATAAAAAGAACACGATACGGAAAAAAAAAAAAAAAAAAAACACGATACGGAAAAAAACAACACGATTAAGAAAAAACAACACATACTCTGGAATTAATCTTGACATCCCAATTTGGGCAATTTTCAAAATCTCCCGGCGTGAACATATTTGAACTCATTTCTACCAAATTGTTGTTGGAAGCTTAGTTTCGCATTTTCGAGATGAGATTGGTCATTTTGAGCACTTGACTGAAGCTGTTTGTAAATTCGTTGAACCTTTTGCAATCGGCGTTAATCCTCGTCCATTTACCCGTGATTGAATTTTTTGTCACGATGGTCATCGGTTGTCGATTATTGAACATATGCATAACGTCATTCCAAAAATATTTTGAACGGTTATTTTGCATATCCATAGCTTGTGAAATTTGTATCCAAACTTGCGCAAGCAAGATTTCTTCGAGTTGTTCCACTTCAAATTTTGAGACATTTGTGTGTGTGTTTTTGGATTGATGTAGATGTGAAATAAAATGGTGGTTGATGTTATTTATAAAGGTGGTTTTCAACGTTAAATTGAATTCAAAACCGATCTTGTTGGCGGGGTAATTCAAATTTAAACGTTAAATTCAATTCAAAACCGGTCTTGTTATGGGTAATTCAAATTTAAACGTTAAATTCAATTCAAAAACCGAATCTTGTTGGTGGGTAATTCAAATTTAAGCGTTAAATTAATTCAAAAACGGAATCTTGTTGGGCGGGTAATTCAAATTCAAACGGTTAAGTTTTCTATATATACTATCATACCAAAGATTAGTTTGACACACAAATAACACAATTCACACACAAAAAGAATGTCTCGCAAAGACTTTTCTCAAGAATTCCCACCGAGAGAAGTTGTTGGAAACCGACTTTCCGGCACCGGATCACTTTGGGAAACCAACTTTCCAACTCGCCGAGTCGAAGTTTACTCAACACCACCGGAAAATGTCTTCCGGTGGGGTTTGAAAACATCCGTACTCTCAATTGTTCCAAGTCCACCGTGAGCGGTCCGGGTGGATTTTCAAAACCACCAAGCGGGTTAAGTGAGGCTTCCTCCGCGGTTTGAACAAGATGAAGAAAAGCGTCGGGAGATCTGCAAGAGCAGCAGCGTGAAGAGGCGCTCGCCGTGAGCAAGCACGGGAGGCTCGGTACCTCCAAGACAACTTTTTCGACATAATGGAGAGTCGATACATTAATGGGGAGTTTTATTCTCCGCCAACAAGTGATGATGGTTTGGACTCGGATGACTCGTTTTTTTAAGTGTTTAGTAGTTTTATTATGTATTTCATGTTTTATGTTGTTTTAGGGATCCATCCGTAGTTTTAATGTTTAAGGTTATTATGTATTTCATGTTTTGAGTTAATCTTTAAAGTTTCGGTTTTCTTTGTTTAACCACGAGCTCTCAAGACTCTACGAAACTTTCAAATCAACTTCAACTTCACCTTATTCCATAAAACTTTACAAATCTTAAAAAAAAAAAAAAACTCTTGTCGAGTTTAACTCGTCGTCCCCACGATGTCACCCTCGACGGCGAGCCACAACGAGTGGAGGCGGTGTGGCGGCGAGCCACGGCGGCCGGCCACGTAGGCCACGGCGAGCCCACACCGTCCACTCTAAGAGTTCATTCAAATTTTAGGAACAAGTGAGTACATTCTCGCCAAAACTTGGAAGAGGGTTTGTCACGCTTTCTGATTCAATATCTAGGTTTAAGACTTTAAGCCATCGATCTCTGATTTTTCTCATTTTCAATGATTTTTTTCTAGAATATGTATGATATGATCTTGTCTGTAATGAGGATTTCTCCTTATCTTAGCTATTGCATTCAGATCCTTCCTATTAGAAATAAAATTAGAGGGCTTGGCCCAGTGCATAGATGGTTCAATAATGTACTCTACTAGGGTTTCTAGTATTTCTATCGTAGCAATTGTATTATAAATTGTTAATCATTAATACAAAGTAACACACATAGTTTACAATGTTCAACACTACCATTTTCTGAACGTATATTATTTTGCAATACTCAGCCAAATGTGGAATCATCCGTTATAAAGGACGACGTTCATTGTAAACTTGGAAATTCGACTATCAAATACATGACTGTTTTCTTTGTTAACAATGCGTGTTAATGCCAACTTGTGTTCAATTCTTCGTCACATATAGTTGATAATACGAGTAATTAACAAATAAAAAACGCCTAAAAAATTAGTAGATTATTTACGGATAAAATTTTCGGAAAACTGGAGAGGTGCACGTGTGCAACTTCTGTGATCACATTACATTCCTGAAAATTTGCTCCATGCTTGCCTGCAACGTTTGTACCGAGAAGGACAGGTCACCACTTTGGTTCAAACGTAAAACTAAAAAAACAAAAGTATTTTATACTCCCAAACGTATATTAATTGTTTTTATTTATTGAAATTTAATTAAACACCAATTAATACAATGGTAATATGTGTTTTATGGGCAAGCGATGGTATCACAATGTGACAATGGTGAGGATAAGTAGCCTACAATGGAGGTCATGGATCTAAATCATGTTTCTTTGTCTTTTTTTATCATATGGTGTTGCGTAACTAATTTTTTCAATGTTGGTCGACAAAGGCCACCAAAAGATCCGTTTACCTTGTAGAGTACATGATATTGGTATTCAAGTCATGTTGTTACTTTAAAGCATACATATATTTTACGTCTTAAAAAAAAAGCAAAATACTGGTTTATATTTGTATGTCGCTGCAAAATTTTAAACATGCAAATTTATGCGAGGTAACCTTTTATTTAGTGTGTCTAGTTTCTTAAACCATATCAAATGAGATTATTTGCTCTCCAAGTTTCACAAAAGCTCGTAAACCCTGCATATAAGCTAACACAAATGCCATATAAACACTCGATTGCATCAACTTGTATCCAATTGTATCATATGGTAATATCCGTTATTCTTATTATAAAGAGTATTAGAACCAATGGACGCGATAGGTAAGACAAGAAAGAGGTGTATGAGGTGTCTAAAACGGATGTTGTTTGTTTTTTGAATTGAGTGTGATTTTTCTTCATGGATATTGTAGAAGTTAAAAATCTTAATACAAATATGGAATTTCTAACAAGTTGGATGAAATCGTAGAGAATCTTACCTTGAATGCAAAGAAAAGAGTGATTCGCATTAAGTAGCAAAAGTATTGGTTAGAGCTTATGCGGTCACATTGTCAATAACCAAACAATTGCTTATTCAAGAAAAAGAAGAAGAGTGCTTATTTTTACAATGGTTCATTTGAAGAATTAGGGTTGTTTAACTAAGGTATGTGGATGGTGGTGATTTCTGGAAAACCATCTCCTCCTGGTGATCTTGGCGATTTCCGAAAACTAAACAACCCTAAATCATTTTCAAAATCCTTTTCTCTTCTTAATCTATCTTTAACGATTTCATAGATATTCTCGTTATTATTAGTTTTGTGTTTGCGACTAGGGTTTTGACCACTTTTCTAAGGTTTCCTTCTACGATCGCTAAGACTTCGTTTGACAATTACTACTGATTATCGTCTAATCGTCTAGGGTTGTGTTGCATAAATTTGTCAATGTTCTATTTGTTTCAAAGCATTTATTGATACTTGGGCATCATTAACAAAACCATAACTTTCGTTAGGGTTTCTAATCATGTGAAGATTGGGTTTTTTTTCTTTTTCAAACCCTAATTTATTACGGTTTATGTGTTAATTTAAAGTTTAGACGATACTTGTGCTTCTTGATTTGATTGTTTGTGCATGGTTTGAGAATGAAAAACGGGTTTTTGGAATCGAGATGGAGAAGGGGAAGAAAAAAAGACAACAGTATGGCTGATCAAAGACAATCGGTGGGTATTGTTGCGAACTTGAATAAGAATACTGATGTTAGTATGGATGCAACGAGGTCTGAGGGTATTCCTTTGAATGTTCTCGTTGCAAAAATCCATGACATGGAACATAAATTGCTTGATGGTAAGCTAGTGTTAGTTGACGGTGATGGGTTCCGTTAAAACTTATGAATGCTGATCAACCAACTCATATGGAATCTTTTCCTAGCTTTTCGGATACGTTTGGCACCCCTAACTCATCCACAAAAGATAATACTATTGGTACTAACGGTACTACATCACTTAAAGGGCGGGAAAGTTTCGTTACTGGTGATAAATCGAATAAGGGGCCTACTTCCTATGTTGATCGTCTAAATGGTGAACAAAGTAAAAAAAGTTGCTAACTTTCGGACCTTAATTGCCCCGGCTAGTAATGGGGATGATGTTGTAGTTTCAATTAAATTTGTCCTACAGATAAAGGAGCGTCTCGAGAACATTGTTTATGGGTTCTTTCTGGATAAAAGGATTGTGTTTCCTGTGGTTGAGTACTATGTTAAGAACGCGTGGAGCAGATTTGGTCTTACTCATGCTATGATGAATTCGAAAGGTATTTTATTTTTCAAATTCAATTCTAATACTCGTATGGAATCAATGTTGGAGAATGGACCATGGATGATACGTAACATGCCATTGATTCTTCGCAAGTGGTACCCTGTGGCGAACATGTCTAAGGAAGACTTGAATAGTGTACATGTTTATGTTAAACTCCATGATGTACCTATTACGGCATTCACGGGGGATGGATTGAGTGCTATTGCTACAAAACTTGGTACCCCATTGACGTTAGATACTTATACAGCCTCAATATGTATCGAATCATGGGGTAGGTCTAGTTTCACGAGAGCAATGATTGATCTTCATGTTGATGTTGAATTAAAAGACACTCTTATTGTAGCAGTGCCTAATATTGATGGTAATGGATATACTATGCATTCTATTCGTGTTGAGTATGAGTGAGAGATGCCTAGATATTCAACCTGTAAGGTTTTTGGTCATTCTTTGGATCTATGTCCTAAAAAAATTGTATCCGATGTGAATGTGAAGACAAACAAACTGTTAGAGGCCTTCCTGTTGGTCCAAATCTCGGTTAATCTACGGACCTAAGAAGACGAAAAATAAGCAGGCTAAATCGAAATATTCGAGTTCTAATATGGCAGGGTATAGTATTAAATTTGTTTCGAAACCTATGGGTGATGTGGCTAATTCTAAGTGGAACGAAATTTGTGACTTCAAATCCTTTTGATGTTTTTGATATGGTTGAAAAGAAGGATAAGATTACTTCTAGTGATTCAATGAACGTGAATCATGAGGATGAGAATGTAAGTAGGAGTAAAACTATTAACATGGATAATGAGGATAATGATAGAGAGAATGAAGTGGAAGAGGATGCTAATGACACCGTAAGATTTATGGCATCGGCATCTAAAGCTACGAAATTTTCAAAAAGCGAAGGTTGAACCCGGATGAAGAGCTTATATGAGCGTTGGAAAGATGACTATGATGATAACCCATATGATGATGAATAGTGTGAAAATTTAGCGGAACCGTAATTAGCTCTTTGTAACGCCTATGATATAAAGATTCATTGTCATACTAGACATAAGTAGGTTATCTGGTAGTTTTTTCATAAAATTGGTTTGTCTTTCTTATGATTGGTTTGTTTTGATGCACAAGTTATGCGTTTGTAATTCGCTTTTATAATGGGTCGAGATGTGAGACTCACTTCCATCTTATATACTTAATTATTTTTTGAAGTAGTAAATTTATCGGTTAACAACTTTTTACTAAAACAAAAGTTCTGTGGATGGCTATTGATCTATCAATCTCTATGAGTCTCGCATGATGGTCTGTGGTATAGGAGGTTTAATTGCCAAATCACAAATAATTAAGTGGCTCGGGTGAGATTCCATTGTGAAAAAAAAAAAAAAAAAAAAGTCCATGCATGGGCTCGAATGCAATTTCAGTGAGATATCCAAAGAAATAATTCTAGTGTCTATGTCTTGTGAGATGTCTTATGGGTATTGTAAGATTAGTGGTTCGTGTCGGTGTTGTAACTTGTAAGACCTGTGACGCTTTGAGAAATTTAGTTTTCCATCCGGTAGTTACATTCTAGCCACATCTTGGGCAATAATGTGAAGTTTTAAGTTTTTTGCATCTTTTACTAGAAGTACTAGTATATGTCAATCTTTTCTTTTGGGAGTGACTGTCAAACAAAATGTAGGATATCCATTGAGGTTTATCGAATCTTTTAACCTTATTAGTATAGATTTTTAATACTTTAATAAGATTACTTCAAATTAACCTTTTTTTTTCTTTAAAAGGAAAAATAAGCTATATTTATTTATAAATGAGGGTGCGATACTTGTAGCACGAGGTACTGGCAGTGGTCCAAGTGAATGAATAATTTTTTAAATTTCCTTATTTCCATAAATCCCACATGCATGTAAAGTATAACACATGTATGCACGTGCGACATATGCAAATAGGGATTTTTCAGGTTTTCAGTTACCATCGCATCACACGTTTCGTCACGTGAGACACACACTTCAACCCCATTTCCTTTTCTCGATTCTAGCTTTTTACATCCTTCGATTAAGTATAACTATTTTATATTATATGATCTTTAATATACAATAATATCAACTTTGTGTTTAATCTTATCATCAGAGATACTAGCAAAACTAAAACTAATTAAACAAGGTTTTACTAATCTTGCTGTTAGTAAACCAAACATTGTATACTATGGTTGATCATTGTATCTAAAAACCTATGAGATCGTAAAATAAGTGGATTAATCTTGCTTTTAGTGAACGAGAACGACGAATAACAAAAACGAACATCAAGAAGATTTCAATATGTCACATTCACTTAATAATCAAGCGAACATCAACAAGATATTGATCATTTCAGTTAACAAGAACGACGAATAACAAAAACGAATATCACCCTTAATCAAAATATGTAGTAGTTATTATAGTTTTAAGGGTATAATTATAAGATCTCTAGAAAATCATTAATCTATTTTGCCTAATACAAACAAATAGGAACCAACATGTGTAGTCACTAAAAACAATGAAAACCGAAACAAGTTGGATTAGATTAAAAGTTTTAGTGGTAATGTTTGGAGACACAAGAATTAAGGATGTGCCACCAACTCTGACTCTGACTCAGTCAAACTTAAAGTGTCTTGTGTGTGAGCATCTTTTTCTTGGATCACTCATTGTTTAATTCGTTTTCGTCTCAAATATAAATGTCATTTTTGTTTTCGAAATCATGATATATTAATAGAAAAGGTACCACCTATGTCTAGTCATTCATGATTATCTTGCATAAATATAAGTATTAAAGATCAGGAAAAAAAAAAAAAAAAAACTCAATCTCGTCTTTCATGAGGTATAAGAAAGTAAGATGTAGATAACCTTGTTCGAATGTATAAAGTTTGCTTTTAGAGGACCTCGGACATTGTTTTGCAGATAATGGAGAATGAGAAAAATAATGAACTATGCTTCTATCGATCGTTTACATACCATTCTTGCGACCAATACGGGGAGTTAAATTATGTAACACCATAATCAGATAAACATTGAAGTATGATTTGAACATATGATCCTTGCTTTATGTTGTGCATCCCTCATTATTGAAATACCGTAGCAGGAACAACACCATTACCTAAACTTCTATAGTATGAAAAATTCAAGCAATCTAACAAATATATATCTGCACAATCCCATATTGAGTTATCACTGATAAAGGTAACTCGTAACATTACTGTACAAGGGCGAAGAGCTGAGAATGCATGTATGTCTGTTGTCTAACAATGACTTCCGAGTTCCGATAGAAACCATATGAGGTTGTAACTGAAAGCCTATGTCAAGCATGGAAATGGTAACTTCACTAACTTGGTACATGTCGCAATTAACTTTTAAATCTATCTTAGTATATACTCCGTATTTGTTACGAATACTGACTGTGCATAAATAAGATACATATATCATGCTTTTAATAGCTTTATTCCAAGTAGGGTTTTAAATCGACTGATGGTTTAGTAAATAGTAGTTTGTGAATTGAACCTTTTAATCAGCGGCGGTGATTATCTTGTCTGTGGAGACGATCGCATGAGCCAACATTCGGGAGGGTCTCCAATTTAGTACATGTTCATTACTATGTATACATGTCTAACTATATTTATTTATTTCTTTTTAATCTTTACAGTTTTTTTTTTTTTTTTTTTTTTTTTTTTTTTTTTTAAATATTATCAAACTTGATCGCATAAAGGCCCACACCATAAATATGAAAAAGAGTGAAAGACAACAATTTCCGTAATACCAATGGATTTTTATTTTCCATAATAGTTAAGTTTTTCGTGATCTAAGAGGCGCTTTTGTAGTGCCATGCATGCCACTCAAATCAATGAGACGAGCATGCTTTTAATAAAAAGTTTGTCCATGTTCATTTATTTATTGAATAAATGAGCACAAACAAGGTTTTGTTTTCGTCTCATTAAATGAACAACGTGAAGATAAATCTCGTTCACCTATTTACGTTCATGGGCATATGATTATGCGTTATTTAGTGATCTTTATAATCATTTTTTGCTTATATCCGAACGATATCTTTCATTATAGAGTTTTACAATAATTTGTATGTTTAAACAAACACCTAAAAAAGAAAATGTTATGTAACTGTTGAATATGTTATGCTTGTTCTTGTACGTTCGCTTGTGTTTGTCTCTTTACGTTCGTTTAACGTTCTAATGAATGAAAATTAACGAACACGGTAGTCTTATTTTGTTAACAAACATATATGAACAAGAAAATATGTTTGTTTAAGCATTGATGTAAGGTTAACTTTAAACGAACAAACATGAATAAGATCTCGTCCATATGAATTTAGTTTATTTACAACTCTAATTACAAGGTTACATTATCTCAGGTTGCCCATCAAAATAAAGGATGCGCTTGGTTCAAAATGGGGAATGAGAAAGGAAAAGGCAAAGGGAATGCAAATGAATAGAATGGAGATTATCATTATCTTTGATAGTGCTTGGTTTAAGAAAAACACATTAACCTCCAAAGTGGTGGTGGTGGTGGCTGGCTGGTGGTGGTGTTGGTGGTGGTTGTTGGTGGTGGGGCTGCTAGTGGTGGTGGTGGTGGTGGCTGCTGGTGGTGGTGGTGGTGAGTAATCATTACCATGCCTTCCAATTTACTGGGTAATGACTCATTACACAATACTAAACAATGATTGTATTCCCTACTTCTAACCAGGCATGTTTATGTTAGACTACAGTTTGTATGGGCCAAGGCCCAAAGCATCTTTGGTTAGGGTTTGTTCCCTATATATGTATCCTTCCCTATTATGAATGGACACAACAATTATCTCAGTCTAATATGGTTTCAGAGGGTTAAGATCCTAATAATACCGAACCCTAAACCTTCCGCCACTTTAACCTTCTTGCCGCCTCACGGCCACACTACCTTAGGAGGTTCTGAGGGCTCTCTTTAAACATTAATCGATGTCATTTTCATTTTCAAATAACATGTTATTTTTCTTAGATCTGTAATTCTTCAAACAGTGTCCTCCTCTCCACTTATATCCGAATCTCAAACCTGATCAAACAAGAGCGTCCCTTACCCTCCCTACTGCTATCAACACCTGTTCTTTTTTTTATGTGGTCGACCGTTGGTTCAATGATAACCAGTCGCCACCTATTTCCTTTTAGTGGTCGACCGTTGGTTCAATGATAACCAGTCACCACGTTTATATTTCCTTTTTCTTCTGTTACCTTCATCTCGTGGGGTTGGTTGTATGTGTAGGAGGTTGTGGAGCCGATGATGGCTGTGTTTGTGAAATGTAAAAGAAAGAGATATATTATTATTATTATTATGGGTAAAAGTAAATGGTGGGTTGGACAAGCAGTAAGAAGCGTGTGATGAAAAGATCTTTGAAAAGCAACTATGTAGTGGTATTTGTGTTAGAAAAAGCATGTGATGTGTTTTATTGTTGTTTCTTTATTTATGTCAGGTTCGAACTTTCATGATTTCGCATTTTCGAATCTGAAAATGTTACCACAGTTTGTATGGGCCAAGGCCCAAAGCATCTTTGGTTAGGGTTTGTTCCTTATATATGTATCCTTCCCTATTATGAATGGACACAACAATTATCTCAGTCTAATAGTTGAATTATTACTTTTCTCATTCCCCATCATATAAACATTAAAATTTCATATTTCTCCAAACATGCTTCAAAATCATTTCACATTATATATTATCACCCTTGTAAGTTTGGTAAATATAGCATTTGAGGTTCATATTAGCTAAATATGGAATTATCCTTATAAATAATCACCAGCTTCCAAACTCCAAAGTTTGAAATGCGATATTTGGATATCACATTTGTTTTACACATCGTGGATCATCGAATGTGATGGGCAGGATGCTAGCAAGTGGGCCGTTTAAATGATATCTAGTTAAGTTGGGCTTTTGTAAAGGGTCAACTAAAATAAACTGTCCAAAACTCCAAATGAAACCCCTTATAGGAAATGACAGTAAAATGTTCGACACAAGCATGTAAATATGTAACATGTCATTGATGTCAAGATCTTAACTCTTGCTTCTGCCGATCGAATAAAGTAAAAATGATAATTCTCTAATGGTGTTGCACTATGCAAACCAGTTGAGCTACGCCGGAGCTCGAATTCAGGAACAACAAATAAGTTTAACTCCTATAAAATGTAGTAATGAAACATTGCCAGAAAGAAATAAAATGTTTGACATTGTTGTAAACTTGTAATCAATTTTTTTGTTATAACTACCATCCATCTGGTATATGTCTCGTTCTCATTGGTTGTAAAGTCTAAATCTGCATTTTAGGCCAAATAATTTCTTTATTTTGTAGTATAAAAATTGTCTTTGTTCAAATGTGAAAAACTAAAGGCGTTAATCTACTTTAATTTGCGGTAAGACGGGAATTCTTTTATGTCAAATCTATTAATACTATTAACGCAGGTTTTTGATTGTATCACCTTCTACTAGAAATAAATGTTTTGTTGGTCAATTAAATTAAAAACTTTAAATGCCGGTGTCAAATATATAAAATAATCTTTTTAATTAAAAATTATAAATAGCTCATTTTTAAACTGTATACGTATCTAATTATACTTTCAAAGAAGTAGTGTGGTGATTAGCACGTGTAAGTGGAGTAATCGCATAGGGCCACCGTTTAATATATATCTATTGGTGTTTATACATATCTAAGTATATTTATACATGTCCAACTTAAATTTTTATAGCTCTTTTTAAATATTATGTGAGAGGTCTCGATTTAAAAAGCCTCATTTGTAGTTTCGCACCGGGCCACCCAAATCAATGAGACGGCCCTGTTCCAAAGCATGCATTCCGTCCAAGACTCGGCTATATTATGATCGGTTTGACTTTATTTTGGGTCCAGTTGTAATATATGCGTTATGCTCAGTTTAGTTTGTTATGAACAAGTCTTATTTCAGTATTAAACAGTTTGGTGTTTCTGAAAAATACCGCGTATTACACTTAGTAGTCCATACGGCGCATCCTAGTCAAGGGATACATCGTATCACTCTATCATTAAAAAATAAATAAATAAATAATCCTAGTTTTTGTGTTTCACAGGAACAATCATCTTTTATCTCGGGCCGCCAAATTCTTGATGGTCCTCTTATTCTCAGCGAAATCATCGATTGGTATAAGATGCGGAACACGAAATTATTGTTATGCAAAGTTGATTTTGAAAAATCTTTTGATTCGGTGAGTTGGAGATATTTGGACCACGTCTTGTGTAAGTTAGGTTTTGGGTTCAAATGGCGAAATTGGATTAAGGCTTGCTTACATTCAGCTAGGAATTCCATCCTTATAAATGGGGGGCCCATTTCGGAGTTTTCGTTAAAGATTTATCATTATTATGGAAGGTTTACATATTGCTTTAAGAGATGATATGGCTGCTAATTTGTTTCGAGGCACAAAGATTGGGTCATCCGGTTTTCACTTGTCTCATTTATTCTATGAAGATGGCGTTATTATTCGCGTGCTTCATGTTTTCTATATTGCTTATGGTTTCAAGATCAACATTAATAAGTCTAACTTATATGAGGTGGGTGTCTCTTCATATGAGGTTGTTCGAATGGCAGCGGGTTTGCGATTATAAGATCCAATATGAATCGTGTTGTGAATTGGAAGGTGTTAATAGATCAATTTAAGGCTAAACTATCGGGTTGGAAAGCTAAAATTTTATTTATATGTGGGCGTCTTACTCTCCTCAAATCTGTTTTAGGGAGCCTCAAAGTTTCTTTTGTGTCTATTTTCAAGGATCCATTAAGGCACTTGAAAGTTTACGTGCTTCGTTCTTTTGGGGTGCCTCTAAGGATATAAAGAAGCTCGTGTAGGTTAAGTGGTCGAATGTTTTATCATCGTTCGATAAAGGAAGTCTAGGAGTGCGGAAGTCTCAATGCTTTCAATGTTTCTCTTTTATATAAGTGGAGATGTAAGTGATTAAATCGATTCATGGGGACGAAGCGGGCATGGATATGAATGGTTGTCAAACAAACGGGCTATGGGCTAGGATTCTCGGCTTTATAAATCAGCTCCATTCGATTGGAATTGTTCGTTTTTGTTTTGTTCGATACAATGTAGGATATGGATCAATAATTCATTTCTGGAAGGATACATGGGTTGGAGACTTGCCTCTTTGTGATCGTTTTAACGGATTATACTACTTGGAGAAGACCAAATATTGTTTGGTCCGTGATCGTATCACTAATGGTTCGTGGTCTTGGGATTGGCTTAGACCAATCACTTTTGGGAGGTCTCGATCTGATCTCAATCGTCTGCTTGAAGAGATAGGTTTTGTGGAGGTTGTCCAAGGTAGCGACACCTGCATTTGGTCTGTCTTTCACGATGGAATCTTTTTTGTTAGCAATTCTAGACATCAAATTCATAATTGCACGTTCCCTTCCATTTCTTCGTGTACTGGGTGGTGCAAGATAATTCCTAGGAAGGTAAACATTTATATATGTTATTCTTGGATAGGTTGCCTCTTTGTTTAAATTTGTCGTCTCGGGGATTTTGATATCCAATCGATTATGTGCTAGATTTTCAATGTGCAAGTGGAGTCTATGGATCATTTCTTCTTCTCGTGCGTCACTGCTTCAAATGTTTGGAGGCTTATTTGTATCTGAGTGGCTCAAAGATTCCGGTTTTGAACACTTACATGGACTAGGATGCTTGGATTTACCCGTGGCAGACTTCTAAGAAGACTAAGGTTCGTACGTATGTCAACTTCGGCGCGACATGTAGGGTCTTATGGGGATTTCGAAATAGTGTCACATTCAACTCTCAAACTATGAGGAAATGTGACATTTGTGACAACATTCGTCTTTTTTTTTCCCTTGGCTCAAGTACCTTGGTAAATAAGTATTAGTTGGAACAATTGGTTAAAATCGCTTTTTTTTTAGCTCTTTACAAGTTTTTGTTTAATAATATTCGCTGGTAAAAAGAATAAAAATAAATAAATAAATCCCATATGAGCATTGATGATATACGATGTTATAGGAAAACAGATTATGTCTAAATCACGTGTATTATAACTAGGGGTGTCATAAAAGCCAACTTGAACTGAACCTGACTCAAACTTGAATTCGAATATAGATTTTCGGGTCGGGTTATTCGGGTTTAAAATTATATTCGGGTCAATCTAGTCAATCAAAATTGACCCGAGTTATAAACAAAGTCGCGTTCAGGTATAATATATGTGTCTTACTCGGGTTTGGGTCAACCCGAGTGACCAGAGTTTCATTTTTTTTCTTTTTAATTTGTATGTAAACACCAAAATTGTATAACTTTTAAACGGTCTATAACCGAACCCGAGCTAACCCGGCCCGAATTGACCCGACCCAAGTGACCCGAGTTTTAAACAAGATCGGATTCAAGTATGTTTTTTTAAACTTGACCCGAATTAACCCAAACTCGACCGAATCAACCCAAATAACACCCCTGCTTGTAGCTATAACAAAATAAGAGTTGTGTCTGTATGATTGAAATCATTCAATGCAATATAACAAAATAAGATGGAATTTCTTTTGTGCTAAGAAAAGCACATGTGCTAATGTTTGTGCTGAACAGGTGGGTTTTCATGCTGTTTTGTGTTCTTTTATCCTGTCAACCATGTTATACACCATATTAATTATAAAGCTATTGTCACAGTTGTTACTTACTAACATATTCGTATTTTTACAATTATATATCTTTGTTACATTGTTTATACTTGTTAATTCAAAATTTTGATAGATTGATATCGGGTTGGTGTTACCTCACTTACCCGTTCTTTTGTTTCAGTTTTCATTACTTTTTACTACTTTAGTTGATCAATATATTGATTACAATAATTTTATTGACATGGTTATCACGAAAGCACTGTTAGCCCATATTGTATTATGTATTTGTAACGGGCCTTAGCCCGATTCTAGAATTCTCTATCAATCCTTATTTATTTGTACATTGTATGATGGCAATTCAATCAATCAAATTACTCATTCACATAAATACTATCATGGTATCACGAGCCTAAACTAACCGATCCACAAAACCCTACACTACCGCATCAGCCACCAAAGTTCTTCGATCATCTTTGTTATTGTGTTGGTGATTTGTGCTAGGTCACAATCCGCACGTTATTGTTACTTGTGCGTCATAGGTCACAAGTCTTAATTTGGTTATTCGTGCTTGGTCACGGATATGTTTTGTTTTGGTTGCTGCTATCCTCTCGTAAACATTGGTTGGTACTTTTCTGCCTTCGCATGCTTGCTGCAATTTAATTACCCTTCCATTGCTCATTAACAGGTGGTTGGTTCTTTTAATTCCTTTTTAATTCGCTTTTAATGTGCTTGCTGTCCTTTAACTCATATTGTTTTACCATCCATTACTAAACTTCGATTCATTTGTTTACTACCCATTTATTGCTTACATTGATTCCTTTTTCAATTCGCATTCTTTGTTTACTACCCATTTATTGCTGCCATTTATTCCTTTTTAATTCGCAATTTATTATCACCAATGACCGATAACGTTACAATGAATAACCGAAACACTTCACAAGCATCCTCATATGCTCCACACGTTTTTGGCCACCACATGTTTCTTTTATAATCGGCCTAGCCCAATATATTATCAAGCCCAAACCATCGGTCCGATTATTCCACAAAGAGCCCAAACCATCGGTCCGGTTGGTGTGCCCATCATTCCTCTCGGGTCGGTGGGACCCATGGTTAACTCGGGACAGGAGACTACGCTTCCTCATGCCTTTACTGTCGGGACCCTTCAAGATCTCACAACGGGTGCTTGGAATATGGACACAGGTGCGAGCTCACATCTTAATGCTTCAGTTAATAGTCTTAGTCATGTTTTTAATACGTGCATGTATCCGTCCGTCTCAGTTGGTGATGGGCATTCTATTCCTGTCACCAATACGGGTCATAGTATTTTGCCAACTCCCTTTCGACCTCTTCACCTAAATAATGTTCTTATTACCCCGCATATTGTCAAAAATCTAATATCTGTTCGTCAATTTGTTCGTGAAAATAATTGCACTGTTGAATTTGATCCTTTTGGATTTTCTGTTAAAGATTTCATGACACGTCGGGTGCTTCTCCGATGTGATAGCACGGGGGACCTTTATCCAGTCACAGCTCCGTCTCCCATTCCTCAAGCTCTTCTAGTCAGTCAACATACGTGGCACAAGCGTCTTGGACATCCGAGCGAAGTGTTACGTCGTCTAATTCCAATAATTTCATTTCATGTAATAAAGAGAAGCCTCCGTGCTTTGTCATGCACGCCGACTTGGCAAACATGTTAGACTTCCATTTGCTAGTTCCAATCATCGTTAATGCTTGTTTTGACATCATCCACTCGGATGTATGGACTTCACCAATTCCGAGTCTTTCAGGTTTCAAATATTATGTCTTGTTCTTGGATCATTATTCGCATTTTGTTTGGGTTTATCCTTTAATCAACAAATCTGATGTTTTGTCTAAATTCGTAATATTTCGTAATTATGTTCACACTCAATTTAAGTGTGAAATCCGGTCCTTTCAGTGTGATCATGGTGGTGAATTTGACAACCGTAACCTACATAAAATTTTTGCCGACAATGGCATTCAGTTTCGATTTTCATGCCCCAAAACATCACAACAAAATGGCAGTGCGAGCGGATGGTTCGCACCATCAATAATCTCATTCGGACCTTGCTTTTCAAGCCAACCTTCCACCAACATTTTGGGTTGAAGCTCTTAATATGGTCGTTCACTTACTCAATATCCACGCCTCAATTGCTATTGCCAACGAAATCCCTTATACCCGTCTATTTGGCCAAAACCGAATTATAGCCTTATCGCGCATTTGGTTGCTTATGTTACCCCACTTATATCCTAATCACAAACTTGAACCACGCGCCACACCCTCCATTTATTTGGGTCAAGCTTCAAATCATCGTGGTATCGTTGCCTTGAATTAAACACCAATAAAATCATCATTTCTCGCCATGTAACCTTTGATGAAACTGTTTTCCATATGGCACCTCGAACCAACATCGGCACCCAAATACAATTTCTTGGATGACTCACCCGATATAAATCCTCCATTCATTCCATCCGCCCCGTTGTGCAACGATCGTGCCTCAACCCATAAACGAGCCAACAACACCAATTCACACAAGTACCAATCTGATGACATAGGCGACTCATGACCCATCACCATCTCCATCACCACCCGCCACCCAACAACATACACCACATCCATCCCCACCCGCGAACCAACACCAACACATTATCCGGATCCTCCTCACAACCCAAACCCCGTCTCAATTCATCCCATGGTCACACGATTTGAGTCGGGACTAATCGTCCTACTGAGCGTCTCAATATGCATGTGTCTTCGATTTCACCATTACCAAAAACCTATCGTGATGCTTATACTGATCCAAATTGGCAAAATGCTATGCGTGATGAATACACTGCTCTTATTAAGAACAAAACTTGGACTCTTGTGCCTAGGCCCACGGACACCAACATTATTCGCTCTATGTGGCTTTTTCGCCATAAGTATTTGGCTGATGGCACTCTCAGTCGCTACAAGGCTCGTCTTGTGGCAAATGGTAGTAATCAATTAGAGGGGGTTGATGTAGATGAGACATTTAGTCCGGTGGTTAAACCGGCACTATTCGACTCGCTACGAGCTTAGCTACTTCGACATTGGCGATTCATCGCCTTGATGTCAAGAATGCTTTCTACATGGTGACTTATCCGAGATGTTTATATGCACCACCTCCGGGTTTCGAGATCCAATGCATCCAGTTATGTGTGTTTATTGCGGCGGTCTCTATATGGGCTCAAGCGAGCCCCTAGAGCTTGGTTTCAGCGATTTGCATCTTATATCACTCGAGTTGGGTTTTCTCATAGTCGTTGTGACTCATCATTATTTATATCTGAGACGGGGACGGATCACGCCCTGCTATTATATGTTGATGATATTGTTCTCACCGCTTCCTCCGAGAATTTGTTGGTGATTATTGGATCCTTACATCGAGTTTGCTATAATGATTTGGGTCCTCTTAATTATTTTTGGGTATCTCTGTTACACGTGATTCTTGAGGTTGTTTTATCTCGGAAGAAATATGCTATTGAGGTTTTGGAGAAGGCACATATGGCTAATTGTAATCCCGATCGGACTCTGTTGATATCGAGTCTAAAGCTGGGATGATGGTGATCCGATATTTGATCCTACTTTATATCGGAGTCTTGCAGGTTCTCTTGAGATCTCACCTTTACTCGCCCGAGATATCTCTTATGCAGTTCAACAGTTTGCCTTCATATGCATGATCCACGCGAGCCCCATTTCTCGGCTCTAAAAGCGGATTTTGCGGTATATTCGGGTACCTTAGGCTATGGGTTCTGATTATTTGCCTCTTCTACTACATCCTGGTTGCTATTCAGATGCCGATTGGGTGGATGCCCTACCACTAGGAGATCGACTTGAGCTATTGTGTCTTTCTTGGCAACAACCTTCTATCTTGGTCTTCTAGCGACAACCGACGCCTCTCGTTCTAGTCGTGAGCAGTATCGTGGTGTTGCTAATCTTTGCCGAGACTTGTTGGTTCGGAATTTACCGTGAGCTACACACACCTTTATCTTCCGCTACACTTGTCTCTCGTGATAATGTTAGTGCGATCTACTTATCCTGTAATCCGATCAAGATCGTCGTCTGAAGCACATAGAGATTGATATTCACTTTGTTCGAGACTTGGTTGCCACCGGTCGGGTTCGGGTTCTCCATGTTCCTTCACGTTATCGGTGATGCGACATTTTCACGAAAGGATTACCATCCGCTCTGTTTGAGAATTCGCACCGGTCTGGCGTCCGGTGTCCTCCCATTTCGATCATGCGGGAGTGTTAGCCATATTGTATTATGTATTTGTAACGGGCCTTAGCCCTATTCTAGAATTCTCTATCAATCCTTATTTATTTGTACATTGTATGATGGCAATTCAATCAATCAAATTACTCATTCACATAAATACTATCAAGCACAAGTATATACAAGAGAACCCCCAACCAAGTCAATTTTGATATAACATAACAGGTAAACTCCGGACAACATGAAAATGATACAAGTTTTTCTTGCTAGTACTGTATTAATTTTGAATGTGACAAGCCTCATATGTAGCAATCTTTTAAAGATTGAAAGTGACACGTTGACATACGTATCGAATATCGAATACAAAAACACTTGCATGGGTTCCTTTATTATGTCGCTAGCGGGGTTCACTTAGCTGGGACCCCACTGACAACAACAACATAAACAAAATAGTCCAATGGCAACGTACAAAGTCACATAATTTGCAGGTGTGATTGAATATATGTTTATGGAAGAGTTATCATGACTTGAAAATGTTGATCAAAAGTTTAAGTTCAAAACATAAGTTAATTATTTAATATAAGTTAAAAAATAATTCAAATATCAATATATCATATTCTGGTGACTTTGTTATGGTAAGTTAACAAAACCTTACTTGTGTTTGTTGTTATGAATAATTGAATATCGACTTGGTTGTGAAATGGTAGACACGCGAGACTCAAAATCTTGTGTTCAAGAGCGTGAAAGTTCGAATCATGTTCAAGGCATAATATGGAGAATCCTCGTTGAATGAGCAACTAAAGAAGAGAGCTTGGATAGAATACCGAGAGTCACACGTATTAGCTCGCTAAAAAAATACTACATCCACAAAATATTTACAAAAAGTCTTTCGCAAAATGACTTGTCACCAATAAAGATCATCTTAAACAATTCTATTTTTTACTTATCAATTTTCATATATGACAAATCCTTTTGTGAAAAAATCTTTTGTAAAATTTTTGTGAATGCATCATTCCTTTATCTTAATCTTGTTCATATATATCTTTTAAAAATTCAGTCACGAATTTTCATATGTTACTAAAGTTACCCTCTATGATCCATAAATTTTTGTGGATTCTTATCACATAATTCCTTAAGCTTGAAAATGTCTAAAGCTCACGAGTGTGTGAACTTTATTAAGTTAAATATCAGTTAAAACAGAGGTCAGGGTATAACAATCAACTAAAGATTGTGGATTAATTATATATAGACTAAAATACACCGTTGATCCTTAAACTTGGCAGAACGCATCGCGATGGGACAAAACTCGGCCTTTTCATCGCCACAGGTCCAAACCTTGGCCATTAAATGCCAGAATCGTCCCTTGACCAATAACGCCTATGTCAACGTCTTTTTTATGTTAGTTATTGGAGGGTAATATAGTCCATACACATTTATAACTCAACTTAGTTAATTCTAACTCAAGAATAATTCCACCAAAACAAAAAGGGGTTATTCTTTGAACAAATTATATCGATGTCTGCGAGTCCTCACCACTTAAGTATGACTTCATAAAAGTCAATTGGTAAAGAAAGTATGAGCTCACGAAATTTACCGGGATTAACAAACAAATTTATACATTATCAACTACTTAGCTAGTTGACTTATAACGACCGACTATATACGGTGTTTGATGAAGCGGAACATAACTTATACTACGGAGTCATTGTCGATACATGTTAATATACTGATACGTTACAAAATATAAAAGATGAATTTGGGCCCAACTTCAAAACGTTCAACTGCTGAATCTTCAAATGATCTACACATCTCTGATCGATATCCAGAAAATGTTGAACCGACAAAACATGAACCCTAAATTGATGATGTTGATGCCACCTTGTCTGCAAAAACAAGTATACAAACAACAAACATATAAGTTATGAACTGTAGTGTTACAGCTTAATGGAATTTAACACATGACATGGTATTCATCACTGAAACATCACCTAGGGTCGCCTTTGGTGACGAAGGCTAGGACGCAGCTTGTAATCTTTTCTTTGCTCGAAGGGTGTCTTAACACCGCTTGAAACATCGCAGACACCACCAACCACTTTCACCTTCCCTCCAAATCAAAACCGAGCAAGTTCTCAACATCAAACCCTGCAAACTCAACCATTTTGGCCTTCCCTTCCCATCTAAACCTCGCTTAAATTCTTGAACAACTTGTCTCCCTTTTTACGGGCAAAACCTCATCTTCATCAACCATCTTTCCTTTTCCTTTTCCTTTAATTTTCTCCCTTTTTTAGCTACAACCCTTCTTCGTCTTTGATTACAACACCACCTTGAGCTCTTGGTGTCCTGGTTCACTCCCCTGCATTTTTTATTATCTATCCCCGCCATTGGCGTCTAGTCCTAAAAGGTGTTTGACTAAGCATCATAAAGTTAGCATCCTGCTACCCAACCCACAACTTCAAACCGATGTTTTTAAGTAAAATTGTGATAACTTTTGGGGCTGCAGGCTACGAAGATATCAATCGAATCATTTGTTTCAAACCATTCCAAACAAAGTATGAACATCAACATCGGTATGAATCAAATACAAACCATTTTCTAGGGATTGTTTAGGATCACGAAAAACAATGCCCAATTTTGTTCATTAATCTCGATAACACATTATCAAGGCTTGAACTAAATATATCCCTATCACCGGTAAAGCGCAGTTAATTAATGAACCTCGTTCATACACGAGTGGGCTATAATCAAAAACCCCATTATAGTGGATTCTGAATAGGACCTCACCTTCTTCTTCTTCCTTCACATCCTTAAAAGTGGAGACGAATATGCTTCTGTCCTGCATTGTTACTTTTTTTGTTTTTTTAAGAATGGGTTTGACTAGATGTGTGTTTCAGTACGCGAGTGTGAATGTATGTTAGGTTTCGTTTTGATTGGGTTTTGTTAATTGGTTCAGGTTATTATGATTGTGTTTATTGTTTTGGATCTTGTTAGTTGGGTTCTTTTGGTGATTCCCAACACATTAATTGTGTATAAGCGTATCAAGGAAGGAAAAAGGTCAAGTTGCGGGGTAATAGGTTTAAAATGTCACACTTGGTCCCTCAATTTGGCGATTAGCCGTTTTTGCGTTAAAATTCGCGTATTTTTTCTCACACAAACTTGACTATTTCTCTTTTACTAACTTCACAATTAGTCCACGAATTTGGGCGTCCGGTTATTTTTGGTATTTATTGGTTAATACACTATACCAATTGCATACCAACAATCAAAAGAAACATATCCTAAGAAAATCTCAACAACCTCAATGGTCGACTTCCCACTACTTGAAGAACTCGCCAAAGCTTGAACTACATTTGCATGTTTGACTCGATTTCTCTTTTATCGAGAGAGAAAGCGATAAGGACATCAAAATTGCTAAGGACTCCAAAAATTTGGTGACTTGATTCGGGTATGAAGGAAACCCAAGAATACATCTCGAGATCGAAGGCTTCGAACTACGGTGATGAACTACAAGGTTATCGAGGATCTTCTAGCAGGCAAAAGGCTAATGTCTTGAAGGCGTTGGAGATAAGGAGGATGATCATCGGACACCTCGCGTGTGTGACAGAACAACTTTATTTATGATCTTAGGAAGTGTTGAGAAGGAAAAGAAGTGGTTATGTTTTCCTTTTTTTGGAAAAATATGTCTTGAATATTTAATGTTTAATATGAAGTTAATGAATCTATATGTTATGTTCTAGTGTTTTAATTTGTTAATTATGTTGTTAATTGTTGTATTCGTCTAAGAGAGTTGTTATATCGGTTTTGATTGTATTGGGTGTTGGTAGAACTATCGTCCTTGCTCAAACAGTTAAAGTATAGGGGACACGGGTTTTAGTCCCTATCTCGTCCTCACATTTGCATTAACTTATAGCAAGCACTTTATTCTCACATTTTACCACAAATTTGAATTCATATACATAAACCCAACCCTTTCGGAGAAATTGCGTCAAAATGGGTAAATCTAGAGCTCGAAAAGCATTAAATGCTCCAATTGTCAAACTGTTGGACATAATAAGTCTAATTTGTCACAAGGATCAGGTATCAAAACCAACAAAGGAAACTAAGGTTCGAGGTAGAAAAAGGCATTGTGATGGCAGAAGGCAACATGTATTCATTTAATTGTCATTTGCATAACGATTGTTCTTGTGTGTTTACATTCTAGTTGATGTGCAAATGTATTACTTTTGTAGTGGATGGATGAAGACGATATAAGAAAGACTATGGAACAAGAGTTTTATGATGCTCTTTATGAGCAAGAAGAAGAACACACAAATTTGGAGGAAGATGAAGAGCAGTCCAGGTTGGATGAAGAAGCATTCCAGCAGTTTTTAGAAGAGGAGAGAATGTACAAAAGAATTGAAGAGGAATGGGAGAGGAAAATTGGCTTGAAGATGCAGAGTATGAGGCGACTTACTATGGAGTGTCTGTGGAAGACTTATATCCAAGACATCCATATGTCTTTGGATAAAATTCACGCTCTGAATGGCACAAATTCAAAGAGATTCGAAGGTTGTAGGCTTCTACTCTTCTAGCCATTTGTAATATCGACAATATTATGTTTGAACATGTTTTGTTTTTGTTGACTTTATAAGTTGACTAGCTTGTAAGAACTTATGTTGTCTTTACTCCTTATCTACTTGTTCAATAACCACAACTCCCTTCTACTTATATAATACATCTTAAGTCGTGATTGTTTATCATACCAACATATTATCACCATGGATGTAGAAAATGATTGTCAAATGGTATGCATTGGATTGGGTTGAAAAGGAAAAGCAATTTGGATTGACCTTTTTGCAGGCGTCCGCTTATAGAGCTTTCATGTGGTATGTTTGTCCAGTGTGCCTTGAGATAAGGGGAAACACATCTTATACTGGTAGCGATGGTGTTACAAGGGAAAACAAAACCACATGAGATAGTGGTGGATATGTGATAGGTCTACATATTTCTGCACCTACTAGTGTTGGTGCATCCATGGGCAGTGATAAAGAAGAAAGTGAACCACCTACAACTGAAATAGCAAGTGGAGAGCGCCCAAGACAAACACCACGTGAAGCACCTGCAACTGAAAGACCAAATGGAGAACGCCTAAGACAAACACCAGTTGAACCAATCGCAGGCGAAAGACCAAATGGATCACCTACTAGTCATTTAACGATTGTATTCCTAACAAGAAATGCTATGTTGTCTTTCGGTCTAAATGTAGCTTAAGCGATATGTGTGTGATTCTTTTGTTATAATAATTGAATTTTGGATACAATTTGAATCTGTTGACTTTATAAGTCAAACAAAAGAGATTTTAAATACTAACAATTGGGTGTGGTTCCTCTAATAATTTGGTTTGTTGACCTTATAAGTCAAAATGGGTTTTCGCAAGCACCCACCTAAACTGGATATGCAAGTGCAAACTACAAAATGAAAACAACATATCCAAAATATACCTACACCACCACCTAATTACACCATATGAAGCAAAATATACATGTTAACAAGTATCGTTTTCAGTAACCATCATCAGCCAAAAAATATACATCTTCATTACATCAACAACTAAAAATAACAAGTGAACTTCTTGATGGGAGGCTTGTTATTCATTGGGGGAGACTTGAGGTCCTTAGGGGGAGGTACATACCACTCATTCCTATTTGTGTCGGAGCATCCCACAGCCGCTACAAGACCAAGTACAACTTTGGGAGCGGAAGCCTTGGAAGCTTGGGAAGTGGAACCTTTCAAATTAGTGGTCTTAGAAGACATGTTCCCACACTCGTCATCAGATGTGTCTGAAATAATGATGACATCAACTTCATTTCCTTTCACGTTCGTATCTGTAAAGATAGACAAAACAGAAAGAATCAGAGTTCATCCATTACAACTTTCTTAGGTTGCAAACATTAACTCTAACCTTTCTGAGACTCCTTATTCCCATATTTTTCCCACAAGTCTTCAAATATCACATCAGCAATGTCATCTCCTATATCCCACTTATTCCCATAAGTAGCCATGGCATACTCAACCATATCGTCAGATACCTTTAGCTTGCGATAATCCATCTTTTATTGATGATTCGACCTTTGCCGGATTTCATCAAATAAATTTGAGTTATTTATGCTCATCCCTTAAAATGGCAATCACACAAATACAAAATAAACCCGATTAACCTTTCATCACTTGAGCTTCTTTCGCAACTGCATAAATCATCAAACATTTCATCGACATTTCATCTTCTTTTAACCAAGTATCCCGTATTTTGCCTTCACATATTTTACCATCTCATCGATTACATCCGTAAAAGTAAGCTCCTTATGCGCCATTGTTAAAGTGTGTGAGGGTTGTGTGAAGAAGGAGGAAGCGATCAAGATGGTATACTGGTAAAGCGTTCTCGAGAATTAACTAAGTTGAGTTATAAATGTGTATGGACTATAATACCTCCAATAACTAACGAGAAAAAGACGTTGACATAGGCGTTATTGGTCAAGGGACGATTCTGGCATTTAATGGCCAAGGTTTGGATCTGTGGCGATGAAAAGGCCGAGCTTTGTCCAATCGCGATGCGTCCTGCCAAGTTTAGGGACCAACGGTGTATTTTAGTCTTATATATATATTATCAGTGACCAAAAGTTGTATAATTAAGTGAATAAAATACAAGTTTAGTTGCTTCATTTGGGGATTGCATGTTTGTTGCTTGTTGCTAGGTTAAGTTAACGGCATGACGACTAAGGCTGGCACTTTTGACACGAAACCTGTTAACACGACACGACACGACCTGGTCTTAACAGGTTCGTGTTTGACCTTTAACAGTTTCGTGTCTTAACAGTGTCCGACTTTGTTAAGACTGTTAACATAACAGTCTTAACAGTCGAACTGTTAAGACTATTAGTACTGTTAAAATTAAAATACCCTACTCATTTATAAATCCGCCTCCCATCTACGCTTGGTTAGTTAACTCATATAAAATAAGAAAAAGGAGAAAACTCTCTCTTCCTCTTAACTCCATAGCCACCGCAGAGCCAACCACCCACCACCACTCCACCGCCGGTCACCTCACCTCACCACCCTCACCAAAACAACCTCTCCTTCTCCTCTTTCCGATCCCATACATCGCGCCCTACGCCTGATCGCTCGATCCTTGAAAATCGACGGGAACCATAGGCGAGGTAATTACTATGTCACGTAACATTTTATTAAAACATCAATCATTTCTTCAACTGATACATCTATATTCATTGATTCATTGGACAACATATAAGCATGATATAAAATCTTAAAACCTCGGGATCATATGTTTGTATAACTAGATGCAATAAAGTAATTTGGTAAGAAAATATAGTCCATATGCTCCAAAAAGTAATGACTATTTCATCCAAAGGTGTAATCGGGTTAAATTTTCTCTACTAAGTCAAAGGTGTAATTGTTTAAAAGTTAACTTAGATGGTAAAGCGGTCAAATGGGCGCGAGGTCAAACAGTCCACTTGTTGCCAAAGGTTATTTTAATACATCAACCTCGATTTTCGAAGGCATTTGAAATATTAAATTGTGTTGAGATGATTTAATCGACTAATTATATTTGACATGCTATCGGTTATAGAAAACTTAAAAACTAGGACAAAATGTGCTATCAGTAATTAGAATCAAGTAGATACGAAACAGTTAAATTTATGATTTGTTTATATGATAATATATAATTTTTTAATGACTGAATGTCTCGATGTTGTAGATGGATTCTGAATGTCTCGAAATTGACCCACAAAATAATGAGTTTACACAACCTGATGAGGTCGAGTCCGTGGAAAAGGATGTAGGAGCCAAGAGAAAACGAAGGATCGATCTATTTGTTGGAATTTCTTTGACAAAGATGAGAAAGGCGCGATGAAAAGGCAGCAACAAAGTGCCATGTAAGTGCAAAAAGTGTGGTAATATTTTCTTGTATGATAGTATTCAAGGCGGGTAATCTTAAGCGACACATGGAGAAATGTTTTGGTAAAATTATCATGATGTTGGTCAAATGCTATTTAATAGTGACATGGCATTATGGTCATCTAGATTTGATCAAAATATCTTCGCGATTTGCTTGTATTCTTCGCTACTATTAGGCATGAATTGCCTTTGTCATTTGTTGATTATAAGGGTATTAGGGGTGTATTTACATACTTGCAACTCGAAGCAAGTGTGATTACTAGGAATACTTTAAAAGGCGATTTGTTTAAATTGTATAAGAAAGAAAAGGAAAACATTAAAAGCATGCTTATGGAATAACGGGAAGTTAGGTTTAACTTGATTTGTGGTCTTCTATTACTACCGATGGTTATTTGGCCATTCAATTGCATTTTATTGACAAGGAATGGGTTTTGCAAAGAGAGTCTTATCTTTTCTTTACGGTAATTTATTTGTTTGTAAAAGCAGCTTTATCTTTCTTAATTTCCACTACAATTTTGCTTAGGCTTCTTGATGCAAATTTCTAATCATTGAATTACTAATTTTGTATTATTACTTTATAGGATTTTGATGAGTTTCAAAGCAATGAATCTACAACCAACAAAAAGTCGAGTGCAATTGTATTTGGATGAGCCAAGAATGGAAAGGACATTGGAACTAGATGTGTTGGCTTTCGGAAATCCAATGAGTTTAGATATCCCATACTTGCTAGGATGGCTCGAGACTTTGACAATTCCAATATCTCTTGTTGCATCGGGTCTACATTTAGTGCTAGCGGAAGAGTATTAGATCAACATCGAAGTTCACTTAGTAAAGAAACTCTTGAGGCCCTTATTTGCACAAAGATTGGTTGTTTGCGAGTTGAATGAAGTCCTCTTGAAGAGCTCCTTGAAGATATAATGTCGATGTCGCTTGATGGTGGTCCGAATCCGGTGCTTCAAACTCGGTCAACAATCGATTCGACACACTTAAAGATTTGTGAACTTTTGTAATGTTAAGGTTTATTATCATTATGTATTAGTTAAGACTTAAGATTTGTGAAATTGTGATGTGATAATGTTACGTATGTTTACGTGGGTCTATAGTTCTTTCTATGCATGTTAAGTGTTAACGAGTTCTTATGAGATCTTTAACGAGTTAACTGTTTATTTTAAATGTCGTGTTCGTGTTTGAGAAAATGACACGATAAGCTAACAGTCGTGTTCGTGTTTGACCTTAATGAGTTCGTGTCTTAACATCAACAACTAAAAATAACAGTGAACTTCTTGATGGGAGGCTTGTTATTCATTGGGGAGACTTGAGGTCCTTAGGGAGGTACATACCACTCATTCCTATTTGTCTTAGGAGCATCCCACGGTACGCTTACAAGACCAAGTACAACTTTGGGAGCGGAAGCCTTGGAAGCTTGGGAAGTGGAACCTTTCAAATTAGTGGTCTTAGATGACATGTTCCCACACTCATCATCGGATGTGTGCGAAATAATGATGACATCAACTTCATTTCCTTTCACGTTCGTGTCGGAAAGATAGACAAAGCGAAAGAATCGAGTTCATCCATTACAACTTTCTTAGGTTGCAAACATTAACTCTAACCTTTCTGAGACTCCTTATTCCCATATTTTTCCCACAAGTCTTCAAGTATCACATCAGCAATGTCATCTCCTATATCCCACTTATTCCCATAAGTAGCCATGGCATACTCAACCATATCGTCAGATACCTTTAGCTTGCGATAATCCATCTTTTTGACAGATTCTGACACTGCTCGGATTTCTGTCAAATAAATTTGAGTTATTTATGCTCATCCCTTAAAATGGCAATCACACAAATACAAAATAAACCCGATTAACCTTTCATCACTTGAGCTTCTTTCGCAAATCTGCATAAATCATCAAATATTTCATCGACATTTCATCTTCTTTAACCAAGTATCCCATATTTTGCCTCACATATTTTACCATCTCACCGATTACATCACGTAAAAGTAAGCTCCTATATCTGCCATTGTTAAAGTGTGTGTGAGGGTTGTGTGAAGAAGGAGGAAAGCGATCAAGATGGTATCTGATGGCGTTTCTCGTAATTAACTAAGTTGAGTTATAAATGTGTATGGACTATAATACCTCCAATAACTAATGAGAAAAAGAGCGTTGACATAAGGCGTTATTGGTCGAGGACGATTCGGCGTTTAATAGCAAGGTTTGGATCTGTGACGATGAAAAGTAGAAATTTTGTCCTGATCGCGTCGTCCTGCAAGTTTAAGGACCAACGGTGTATTTTAGTCTTATATATATATTATCAGTGACCAAAAGTTGTATAATTAAGTGAATAAAATACAAGTTTAGTTGCTTCATTTGGGGATTGCATGTTTGTTGCTTGTTGCTAGGTTAAGTTAACGGCATGACGACCCATGCGGCCATGCCCAATAAAAGTTCCATTTACGTATATGCTATATATGACCACACTACACGATATTTGTGCTATGATGAACTATATGATAGGGACAACATATTTTTAGGATATATTATACTTCAAAGTTGCTTTTCTAAATTCTAAACATACATATAGCCACAGACAAAAGATATTGACTTATCTTGCGCATCAAAAATCAAACTCTTTTTAACAACCAATAAAAAAAAGGCTAGTGATATGTACATGGATTGTTTTTATCCGCACACATAAAATTAAAATGAAGTTATGCGTATACCCTTGAATAATATTTGCTTAACATGTATCATCTTTCTTATAAATCTTATAAAGCTACGCTTTTTTTCTAAAAGAAATTAATGAACAAAACGGAAAATTCATTTCAGTACCATTCATAGTTTTTTCAAGATCGATCTTTCTTATATTTTAAACCTTAAAAACCCCTCAAGCCTATTATTTGATCTACTTTGATTAAATATGAGCGCCCATCCGACGAACACACCCTCCGAAATTTACCAAAATCGAGTTTCACTATTGGTTTCGTTAATCTTTACTCATATATTATTTGACTACACAAGCGAACAAGTTTGATTGGGTTGTTCGTTAATCTTTACTAATATATATGTTGATACAAAAGTTGGACGTTCCTTATTCGGGGCTCGGTTACCGTCGCACTAATTGAAGATTGTTGCTTGAGACACTGCGCACTAAGAGGCAAAAGACATTAGAAGGCTTGCAGTGGGATTGTCTCCCACGATTATCCTCCGGCGTGAGAGTAAGTAATCGGTTT
Source organism: Chrysanthemum lavandulifolium (assembly GCA_022545495.1). NCBI lineage: Eukaryota > Viridiplantae > Streptophyta > Magnoliopsida > Asterales > Asteraceae > Chrysanthemum > Chrysanthemum lavandulifolium. The sequence goes on along the minus strand of CM040239.1, from coordinate 65,560,217 downwards.
TAGGGTTTAAGGAGAATTAGGGTTTTAGATCGTGCCTTAAGCGAGGGATATGATTCCTTTATATACGCACGGAATCCTTGTTGGTTCCGTGTTCCTCAACTCGCGTATCCCGCTAAGTCGGTTGAATGATAATCTTCTTATTTAAAAGATATCGGATATCTATTAGTGAATAGCTTTGAGCTTGGGCCTTCGTGAGCCCAAACCTCTGTCGGTGTAACCCGGCTCGTCTGGGGCTAAATGAATGTTGGACTTTAGCGGGTTCGTGACCCGGATGTAGACTATCGTCATCATGTCCCCAGTCTAGTATGCTGCGATGCGTAATGCGGATGCTAGACTAATAACCGTGTCAATGAAAAATATACCAAACGTAACAAAGAAGCCAAAGAAATATCGCTAGATACATTGTATCCGTCAGTAAATTTAAAAATTGGCGCCTCGTAACTCGGGGGAAAGTTCGCACTGTGTCCCATCAAGCAATCTCAACCCACAGTTAGGGTTGGTAGAGTCCGCGTGTCGCTTATCGTGTGGATGAGAAAACTATATAACCTATTGTTCCATTTTCACCGTCTCCTCACACGGTAAAATTCCATCCACCATTGTTAAGGCATTTTTGATAGTTGCAATCCGTAAATTAGCCAATCACAAAGGTAACGCGCGTCGCTTTATCGAAAAATAATAACACTATGGTTAAGCGGTTGTCGACTTCCTCCGACCTCACCGCGAAGCGATCGATGGAATTCACCTCGGAATACTTTATACCTCGGATGTACATCCGGTTGTTCGGGGCGCGAGCAATATTGCGGACTTCCACGAAGGAAAGTGGGTGTATATACACGGTTATTCAATTCGCGAATCAGCGTGTACCCCAATCTCGCTTTACGTGTGACGTGTTAAACTATTATAGTCTGCGCATATCACGGTTACCTTTATTGGTGCGACGAAATTAGTTTTGAGGTAAATTGCCGTTTGCTAGCGATTAAACCCACCATCCACCTATTCCGCGCCTTTTATCACACTCATTAGGCGCATGGGTGGGTGTCCTTCTTGGCTGTACCGGTAGATTGCGGTGTTACGGATAAATTAGATTCACTTAGGAATTGGAGGAGTATTTCTTACGGGTAGATGATACATGCTTTCCACGGAATTATGATTTTTATACCGGGGTACATTAGAGAGGATGAGTGCCCGTTGCACAGGTCTTATGTAATACGAATTTCTAAAATTCACAAAAGACCAAAATAACCCTACAATTAAAAGTATGAAAAATTAATTCAAAAGAATACCAAGTAAGCTATGTAAATTGAGAGAATTTTAAGAAATATCCACATGACCTAAATAAATATTAAACACTTTGTAAAGGTAATTTTATAGTTTATGATTTTATAAAAATTAGTTTTGTATTTTTATAATTACCGAATATATTTAATTAACTTTATAAAAGAAATAAAACTAAATAAAAGCCCAATATAATTTATATTATTAAAAGACCATTTAATTTAAGTCCAATGCATTATAAAGCCCACAAGAAAAATAATAGCTCAAGTATATATACAAATATTCGGTTCCTATAATCCCTAATAACCGATTTTCACCAAACCGACCTAAAAACCCTCAACAATTCGATTTCTAGTTTCCAGAGCTTGAGACCATTTTTCTTGGACGAGATTCAAGATATAGAAGGTGGGAAAAATAGTGTTTGAGTTCCAGAGTTGCTGTGGTGATCGTTGTGAGTTTTAGAGAGAATTAGGGTTTCGACAAAGAGAGGTTTTGTGCTTCTTTTGTTCCAACGATTCAAGCTCATCAAGGGTATGTTTCTAATGTTGAATTCAGTCCTATAAGTCGTATATAACACATAAAAATTAGCCATGCATGATTTATATGTCGTATGAAATTATTTGAACCTAAAACCCTAAAAAGCGTATATAATTAACGAATGAGCTTATAATATTTTTAGAGATCATGAATCTATTTTTCTAGAAGCTATTACATGTTATAAGACCTGAATAAAATGCATAATCATGAATTCGAAGCTTGTGGGAATTGTCTTGGGTTTTTCTTGATTCGAAACGCATAAAAAGGGAAAGATTTAAAAGGGGCGATTAGGGTTTTGTATAAAATAGGGTTTCCTTATAATCATGGAAGGTAATTAATTAAGTAGTAATGATAAGCTAATGATTGGTGTAACCTAGGTTTAGGGCTTGTACTTAAATTTTACATTATTCGGTTCTTAATTAAAAGGTTTGGGTTGGTTTTGTAAATATTGAAACTTAAAGGTTATTTTTGTAAACAGTAAAATACTTGTACTAAACGTATAAAAATGAGTGTGGGGGTTAAACGTGTGATTTTGGATATTTAGAGGGCTATTCGAATTTTATTTAACTAAAAGGGTATGTTTTGTAAACTCTAAAACTTTTGGGCTAGAAGTGTAAAATCTGATAATATAGGGTTAGTACGTATAATTAAAGATGTTAAAGGCGCAACATGTAATTTTAGGTAACTATGGGTAAACATGTGTAAATGAATTTCGTAAGGACATGCGTGAGTTTGAGTTAATTTCCGTTTGAGTTTTCGTACGTTCTAGGTCAAAGTGGAAATCATTAAAAGAAGTAATATGTGAATTTAATGTGTATTTAGTAATATTTAAAGAGTAAGGAAACCTAGAACCTAAATAGGAAGTTGGTGAGTTAATGAGAATACCCTAAAATGTTGTGATTTCGTACATCACTAAAAATGGGAATAATCGACAACCCTAAAAGTATTAATGAGATTAATCCGTTATACTAATAAGTATTAAATAATCATAATCCGTGTAGATTCGTTGAAGGAGACGCGACGTTGCATCTTCGTATTCGTTCATTTGTTACTTTTCTCTCAAATTGCTTTAAGGTACGGATATTACATCTTACTTTAAGACACTTGTGTTATCATTCGGATATTCGACCTTTTCGATAAAGGTCCTCATGTTTTCTTTCTTCGTTATATCTCTCATGTTTATTAGGATTTCCAATGCCATTGCTATGAACCTTTTTCACGATTGTGTGATTTGTTGTTTATCGAACTTATGTTTCTTGAACCATGCGTTATCGATTTAACATTATGTTAGGAAGACTACGATATGTGTAATTGATGAACCTTATTACGTACGAATATGAATCTTATGATATGAGCTATCGATATGTTATCTGTTGAACTTTGTGTTTGATTATGATCATGTCATTTATGACAATTTGTTTGACCTAAGTTAGTTTGACACCGAGCCAAATAATAACTAGTCATGGGGTTCCATGTCCGTATCGATGATGCACCTCGATATGACTCTAGGGCGATAGAGTGATGTTCGCGCGTCCCTTATCTCATTATTTGTTATGAGCTCGGTTGGTATTATATTACCTATATTTGTGCGTGGGGCGATGGATGCATCCTAGATCTGATCTGTTATCCGATATGATTTGTCTGGTGAATGATGTCGTGTGCAATACGCGTCTTCACAACTTCTGGGAGCTAGCTACTCCAAATTATTTTCTGAGATTATTTCTGTATAAGTATGATGTTTCGGATATGATATGTTCTGGGCTCGAGGTAGTTAACTAAATTTGTATTTGTTATTTATATGATAAGTATTCTGATTATGTTTTGGTATGTTCAAATGCTCATGATTATGTGCTCGGTTTATTATATGCTATTATATGTGTTTATGCTTTTGTATGTTTTGTGACTACCGTCTGCTATGCTAAAATATGATTAATATGTTAAAATATGATTCGCATGCTGTCATCTGATGTTATGTTAGTTTCTCGTTATGTGAATTCGTTGAACTGTGGGATGATTGTGTTAGTATGATAATTAGTATTCTATAAGCTTAATCTGTGTAGTCTGATCAGTTAATTTTGGGAACTTTGTTTATACGTTAGCGTTTTATTGCCTATGTGACCTGCCATGTTAAGTTCTGCTTATGCTAATATTTGATCTGGGAAATGATTCAATTTATGATGCCTGGTCTGTTAACTTGATAATTGCTATGCTATGTCTTTTGTTTATTTAGTTATAGTTTGTCTACTATGTTTCTATTTGTTTGTGAGACTGCCATGATTTGAAGCGCTATTTCATTCTTTGCAATATTGAATTAAGTACATTAAATGTTGATTAATTGATTTGTATGAATGCCATGTTTATTTTGCTAGGAAGTGTTTTCGTTAGTTTTAGACTTTTCGTTTGGTTTATATGAAACCTAATTGCTCTTGATATGTCATGTGTTTGGTTGCTCTGATGTGTTTGGGTTTGTGTCATTAATGTGCTATGTGATGTCTAAGTTGTTATGTGTTTGTTTGGATTTCTGCACACTTGTGCTTCCGCAGAATCCGGAAAGATCCTTTGCCTTTATTTCATTTTATTTTGTTATTCGTATATTTGTTTTGCTTTTGTTTCGTTATATTCGTTCACTGGGCTTTGTAAGCTCAGCCGCACTTTTCTTTTCTGCGGCGGTATTAGCGTTCAAGATGAGCTTATGGGATAGGCGATGCGGGTTGAGAGTAGAGAGTGAGAGCAAGACTTTGACCATAGAGATCTTAGATTTATTTTGAATATAAGTTATTTATATTATCTTTTGTAAGTTTTGTAAAGGCTTCGCTATTGTACATTAGTTAAAGTTCGATATGAAACCGTGTTGCGATATCTTTACCCTTGTCGGGTTGGGGTGTTACAATTTATGGTATCGAGCTCTAGGTTTTAGGACCCTTAGAGCTTAGGCTATGACCGTGAGAAGTGGGTAGATTTAGGATTTTCCTTCTGCGTGCTTCTTTGCGTACCTATCGTATTTAAGTTTTCTTGATAGTTGGAATTTCTTTTAGATGGTTATTCCCGTCGCTAGTTCATCGATAGGAATAATCGAGGACCGGCTAGGCAACATAAGGAGAAGATGAAGTGGGCGTTATCATTGCTAAGAATTGCACGAGGTATGGTAAAGTGAAGAGGACTAACAAGAGGATAAAAGTTCCGGCCTATATGTGGCCATGTACGATCGAGGAGAAGGTGACCACGAAGGAAGTGGACGGAAAATGGTGGAGGATTATGAAACTAAGGTGGTTGACAACGAAGGTTTCACTACTACATATCATGATAGGTGCCCCAAGTTCGTTGAGGATGAAGGAGTAGAGACGGTGAGAGTCGCGATCTGTATGCCTTCGTGGATCGTGTGCGGAGGAGGAAGAGAGGAAGCGTAAAGGTGGCTTTGCTGGTGGCTTACTACCACGGCTGAAGGAAACAAGAACGGATGGATAGCGAAGAGGAGGAGGAAGAAGAGGAACCCGAGGAAGAGTACGAGGTGGAGTCGGAAGCGGAGTCTCTGACTACTAGTAGGTTCAATCCGACACAAGAATAGGAATTGTACTTTCGATTAGTTGCCTCTTTATGAGAATTTTTGACATTGATTTTGGGTTAGGTCCCTTTTGTTTCATTCGACAATTGAATCTTAGGATATTGAGTTTTATTTTGGAAGTACATTTTGTGATTTTGGAGGTTTGTTTGATTAATGGAATAAACAAAATTTGATAATATAGTTCTGTCGTTGATTTCTTTACGATAGATTCGTTGAGTTTCCATTAGTCCTCATCGGTTTAAATGTCGCTATTTATTTTCTATATGATGTTGTTTTATTATTGTTTGATTAGGTATGACCATTATGATGGTATACTCACGTGGTTTTGGCTGTTATAGTAGGATTATTTGTTATCGTATATTATCTCTATATGGTTTGTTTTGCTATGATATTAGCTGGGTGTTGTGTCATGACCGAGACCAAGTATAGTGACAATAAGAACTTGTTATGTGATGCAAGTATTATGGCGCCGATCAACGTAATAATCCGAGATCACATAATCTGAACTTATTGAAGGTATCTGACGTCTGGGAAATGCCTGTGATTGATGTGTGAGACTTTGATTGGTATCTGTTATTTGGTGTTTCTCATATTCGTTTGAATTTTGTACCTATTTGTGAGATTTTCGTCGATATCTGTTTCATATAAGTTTTGTACGCTTGAATCCAAGTTGTTATGATCCGTCTTAACCTCTAGATTGCTATGATCACCTTAACCTTATATGTCTCCCCATATTTACTGCGACTATTGAGGCCGATAGGATTTATTCCATCTATGCATATGATGTCCTCATCATTAGATATCTGAATAAGTTAGAATTTGTCGTTTGATTTTCTGCGTCTCATCATTTCTCCGCCATTATTCTAATGAGTATATAATTATCTATTATAAGTATTTGACTATTTATTTGATTTACGAATAAGTATGAGATTGAATATTCTGATAAGAAATCCATTTATTCCAAGATAAGATTAACGTTCGATATATTCCTAGAAATTCTGAAATCCATTTCGTTTCGCTTTCTGTTCCGTCTTGTCCAATTTCGAGGACGAAATTTTCTTTTAGAGGGGAAGAATTGTAATACCTGAATTTCTAAAATTCACAAAAAGACCAAAATAACCCTACAATTAAAAGTATGAAAAATTAATTCAAAAGAATACCAAGTAAGCTATGTAAATTCAGAGAATTTTAAGAAATATCCCACATGACCTAAATAAATATTAAACACTTTGTAAAGGTAATTTTATAGTTTATGATTTTATAAAAATTAGTTTTGTATTTTTATAATTACCGAATATATTTAATTAACTTTATAAAAGAAATAAAACTAAATAAAAGCCCAATATAATTTATATTATTAAAAGACCATTTAATTTAAGTCCAATGCATTATAAAGCCCACAAGAAAAATAATAGCTCAAGTATATATACAAATATTCGGTTCCTATAATCCCTAATAACCGATTTTCACCAAACCGACCTAAAAACCCTCAACAATTCGATTTCTAGTTTCCAGAGCTTGAGACCATTTTTCTTGGACGAGATTCAAGATATAGAAGGTGGGAAAAATAGTGTTTGAGTTCGAGTTCTTTGTGGTGATCGTTGTGAGTTTTGAGAGAATTAGGGTTTCGACAAAGAGAGGTTTTGTGCTTCTTTTGTTCCAACGATTCAAGCTCATCAAGGGTATGTTTCTAATGTTGAATTCAGTCCTATAAGTCTTATATAACACATAAAAATTAGCCATGCATGATTTATATGTCGTATGAAATTATTTGAACCTAAAACCCTAAAAAGCGTATATAATTAACGAATGAGCTTATAATATTTTTAGAGATCATGAATCTATTTTTCCAGAAGCTATTACATGTTATAAGACCTGAATAAAATGCATAATCATGAATTCGAAGCTTGTGGGAATTGTCTTGGGTTTTCTTGATTGAAAAGCATAAAAGGAAAAGATTTAAAAGGCGATTAGGGTTTTGTATAAACTAGGGTTTCCTTATAATCATGGAAGGTAATTAATTAAGTAGTAATGATAAGCTAATGATTGGTGTAACCTAGGTTTAGGGCTTGTACTTAAATTTTACATTATTCGGTTCTTAATTAAAAGGTTTGGGTTGGTTTTGTAAATATTGAAACTTAAAGGTTATTTTGTAAACATAAAATACTTGTACTAAGCGTATAAAAATAAGTGTGGGGTTAAGCGTGTGATTTTGGATATTTAGAGGGCTATTCAATTTTATTTAACTAAAAGGGTATGTTTTGTAAACTCTAAAACTTTTGGGCTAGAAGTGTAAAATCGATAATATAGGGTTAGTACGTATAATTAAAGATGTTAAAGGTGCAACATGTAATTTTGGGTAACTATGGGTAAACATGTGTAAATGAATTTCGTAAGGACATCGTGAGTTTGAGTTAATTTCCGTTTGAGTTTTAAATCGTTCTAGGTCAAAGTGGAAATCATTAAAAGAAGTAATATGTGAATTTAATGTGTATTTAGTAATATTTAAAGAGTAAGGAAACCCTAGAACCTAAATAGGAAGTTGGTGAGTTAATGAGGAATACCCTAAAATGTTGTGATTTTAAATGTCACTAAAATGGGAATAATCGACAACCCTAAAAGTATTAATGAGATTAATCCGTTATACTAATAAGTATTAAATAATCATAATCCGTGTAGATTCGTTGAAGGAGACGCGACGTTACATCTTCATATTCGTTCATTCGTTACTTTTCTCTCAAATTGCTTTAAGGTACGGATATTCTGTCTTACTTTAAGACACTTGTGTTATCATTCAGATATTCTGACCTTTTCAGTAAAGGTCCCTCATGTTTTCTTTCTTCGTCATATCTCTCATGCTTATTAGGATTTCCAATGCCATTGCTATGAACCTTTTTCCTGATTGTGTGATTTGTTGTTTATCCGAACTTATGTTTTATGGAACCATGAGATACTTGATTTGAACATTTCGTTAGGAAGACTTTGATATGTGTAATTGATGAACCTTATTAAATCGAATATGAATCTTATGATATGAGCTATCGATATGTTATCTGTTGAACTTTGTGTTTGATTATGATCATGTCATTTATGACAATTTGTTTGACCTAAGTTAGTTTGACACCGAGCCAAATATTAACTAGTCATGGGGTTCCATGTCCGTATCGATGATGCACCTCGATATGACTCTAGGGCGATAGAGTGATGTTCGCCACGCCCTTATCTGTTATTTGTTATGAGCTCGGTTGGTATTATATTACCTATATTTGTACGTGGGCGTATGGATGCATCCTAGATCGATCATTATCCGATATGATTTGTCTCGGTGAATGATGTCGGTATGCAATACGCGTCTTCACAACTTCGGGAGCTAGCTACTCCAAATTATTTTACGAGATTATTTCGTATAAGTATGATGTTTCGATATGATATGTTACGGGCTCGAGGTAGTTAACTAAATTTGTATTTGTTATTTATATGATAAGTTTACGATTATGATTTGGTATGTTCAAATGCTTATGATTATGTGCTCGGTTTATTATATGCTATTATATGTGTTTATGCTTTTGTATGTTTATGTGACTACCGTACGCTATGCTAAAATATGATTTATATGTTAAAATATGATTCGCATCTTGTCATCGATGTTATGTTAGTTTATCGTTATATGGATTCGTTGATCTGTGAGATGAATGTGTTAGTATGATAATTAGTATTCTATAAGTTTAGTATGTGTAATTTGATTGGTTAATTTTGGGAACTTTGTTTATACGTTAGCGTTTTATTGCCTATGTGACCTGCCATGTTAAGTTCTGCTTATGCTAATATTTGATCTGGGAAATGATTCAATTTATGATGCCTGGTCTGTTAACTTGATAATTGCTATGCTATGTCTTTTGTTTATTTAGTTATAGTTTGTCTACTATGTTTCTATTTGTTTGTGAGACTGCCATGATTTGAACTGCTATTTCCGCTGCTGCAATATTGAATTAAGTACATTAAATGTTGATTAATTGATTTGTATGAATGCCATGTTTATTTTGCTAGGAAGTGTTTTCGTTAGTTTTAGACTTTTCGTTTGGTTTATATGAAACCTAATTGCTCTTGATATGTCATGTGTTTGGTTGCTCTGATGTGTTTGGGTTTGTGTCATTAATGTGCTATGTGATGTCTAAGTTGTTATGTGTTTGTTTGGATTTTATATTTGTGCTTCATGAGAATCCGGAAAGATCCTTTGCCTTTATTTCATTTTATTTTGTTATTCAGTATATTTGTTTTGCTTTTGTTTCGTTATATCCGTTCCTTTGGGCTTTGTAAGCTCAATAGACTTTTCTTTTCTGCGGCGGTATTAAGCGTTCAAGATGAGCTTATGGGATAGCCGATCCGGGTTGAGAGTAGAGATGAGAGCAAGACTTTGACCATAGAGATCTTAGATTTATTTTGAATATAAGTTATTTATATTATCTTTTGTAAGTTTTGTAAAGGCTTCCGCTATTGTATAGTGTTTAAAGTTCGATATGAAACCGTATTTGCGATATCTTTACCCTTGTCGGGTTGGGGTGTTACATCTTATGTCATGGGGATGCGGAACCGATAAATGCTAACCGCATCCCATTAGTGCCTATCTGAGGGATTTTTGGTACACATGGGAATCGACCAGAATTATTTTGGTCCCGAAGATGAGATCCCAATCTTCTTAGCACGCACATGGCGGGGGTGGGTACTTATTCCTCCGTACCTCTGTGTGTAAATAATGTAAGAGCATTCTTCCTTATATTTCGCGCATTATATAACCTGTGTGTAGATGTTGTTTTGTGTTGCGCAGAGATGGATCTCTTTACCGTAGTACAGCTAGCAAAGCCCGTAGAGGTAAGGACAGGAGCGCGGCCCTTGAAGGAGAATGAGGAGCCGATTCTAGCTGCTACCGCAGGGCGCACCATAGAGCTGAATGCGAGGGATACAGGAACCAGTTCCTCAGTCGCAGTGGAGGCAACACCACTGCAAAGCCGTCCTAATCCCAGAGTACCTTCTCTTGTGGCGCAGCCACCGCCCGTAGCTGTGCCTCACCCTATGGAGGAAGAAGAAGAAGAAGAATCTGGGCTCAATCGCAAAAGGACCCGAAGGGATGATGGTGCAGGAACATCAAGGAACAAACGCCCCGTGATCCATACTGTGGAATTATCATCCACTGATGAAGCGTCTTCGCACCCCTCTGCTAATATCGCGGGACCGCAGTAAGTAATGCCGTATATGTATTGTTGCTTTTGTTGGTAGATGTGCCAGTTGTGAATCTAACATTTCGCTGGTGAACGTACGCAGGGTGGAGCAGGTTATGGAGTCACCCCCCAAGGCTAGTCCTGCACGCTCAGTGCATTCTGAGTCACATAGTCAGAAAAATGAAGACCTGTCTGATGTAGATGCACCCATGGAGCAATTGGTCGAAGAGTTGGTGCGGTCTCCCGCACATCGAGCCATAATCGTGGCGAAAGACCGAAGTTTCGGTGGGAGAATCAAGATTCGCAAAGGACGGAACAATAGCGTTCTTCGGAGGCGCAAGTGGCGAACACCCGCGCATGGTGGATAGCGCCAGTGAGGCAAAGGATCTGAAGCGCGCCACGCCGTAAGGTGAGTGAGAAAATGGCGCTAATGTGCCAAATAAATCAGAGCGTGCGGATGTTGCGGGTACAAGTCTGCGTGCCATGGGTACTTAAATACCTTGAGAAGGGCAAAGATCGATGACATCCCAACTTGAAGGATTTTGTGCCATGTGAAAGAAGCCGGAGGAGGTCTGATGACTATGCAAACTTAGCATTGAGGGTAGAAGTGTCACATTTTGGTGTCATATCAGAACATACAATTAAAATACAATATCCAAAATGAAGTATCAAATCATATAAACAATTGACTGACGAGGAGAATACAATATCCAAAATGAAATGAAATATCAAAACAAAAACTCTTCAAAGTATGTCGAAATGATAAGGTAACTAGGTTTGGTCCACTCAGATAATCCAACTCTCAGCCCATCAAAGCCCATCTTCAAATCTAAAACCTGCCGCAGGAAAAGAAATGCGGCTGAGCTTTAAAAGCCCGGTGAACGATATAACAAAACGAAAACTAAATAAAAGCATAAACGAAATGAAACAAAGGAAAGTGATAACAAGATCGCAGCGAAAAGAGAACAATGAGTCA